>LHPF02000061.1:0-139362 GCA_002245815.2 Micractinium conductrix
GGGACGGGGTGGGCGGAGGGGGGCGGGGCCTTGGTGGTGGCGGGGACGGGGAGGACGGAGGGGGGCTGGGCCTTGGTGGTGGCGGGAAGGGGCTAGGCGGAGGTCGTGAGAGAGAGGGCGGAGGTGGCGACGGGTTGGGCGGCGCATACACAGGAGGGATAGGGCTGCACAGGGAGCAATGTGTGAAGGAGCGTGGAAGGTATGGTCAGAAGCCAAGGCTGGCACAGTGCTGTGTGCGTGCTTGCACCTTAGTAAGTTACAGTTTCCATGCGGTCTTCCTACACTCGCCACGTCGGTTGCCCCCCCCCCCCCCCCCCCCGCCCACAACCCCGCCCACCCCCCCACCCCCACCCCCTCCCACACACACCCACCCCACCACCACCACCACTCACACATTGTTGCAATCCTGCACAGTGCAACCGTCGGTCCACTGCAGGAACAGGCACGACGCGTACACATCGATATCTGAATCGCGCTTGCCGATGATGGGGCAGGCGCCGTCTGTCGGGCAGCGCCCGTTCTGGTTGGCGTTCGAGTAAATGTCATAGTCACCGATCAATTGCTGCGCGGCTTTCAAGCCTGCAGGGAGGCGCACCGGGTTGGGAGTCGCGAGTGGGTGGCGGGGGGGGGGGGGGACCACACGCTTCCGGTGGGCATGCTGCTGCTGCTGCTGCTGCTGCGCGTGCTCAGCCTTGCCTCGTTCAAGCACGTGATGAGAGGGGACGGCTGTATCTCACATGTGCAGTTGTTGTTCGCGGCACCATTTGCCAGGTTCAACAAATACGAGGACAGGCCGCGACGCAGCTTGCCATATCCGCCTCCCTGCAGGACGGGGGTGGGCGGAAGCCAGGACAGCGCGCACGGCAGGGTGGTGAGGGGGACATGGAGGCCAGGCGTGCGTGGGTGCTGACCTGGCTGCTGACCTGGCGGCAGGCGTCCGCGTGGCACGGGCTGCCGGGGCGCCGTGGGAGGCACGGCCGAGGGAGGCACACCGACGATTTTAAACCCAACATACCAAACCAAAGCCCACAACACATGGCGCTCCAACCCACTGGCGGCTCACCGCTGCGTTGGCCAGCTTTGTCATCTGCGCACACGTGTACCCATTCAGGTTGCCGAGCGTGAAGTCGGGCGGCGACTCTGTGGGAAACTTGGTGACTGGCGGGCAGCCCAGGGTGGTGAACAGCTTGGGGCAGCACGTGGGGCCCTTGTTTTTCCAGCCTCCCTGCTCAGAGCAGAGAGGGGACGGGAGGGACGGTACCGGCACGGCAGGTGGCGCGCCGAGGTTTGCGTGGGTGGGGCTGGGGGGCACTGGCAGCCGCCGGCCCGCCGTGCGACCCGCCGTCGCGGCGTGATGCATGTGCCCAGGCATCTCTCGGCCGCCGCCGCTGGCCTGCCGTGCAGAATGCCGGTCTAGCAGGTCCTCCTCTGCTCAGCCAGGCCACCGGGTCAGCCCACAAAGCACGTGTTGCTGCCCAACACACACCGGCGAGTAGGCACAGGCTTGTGGGCTGTCAAGGTCAACCCGGCCTGCATGCAGTTGGTTGCGAGGGGGGGGGGGGGGGGGGGGGGGGGGGGGCGGATGAAGGGTGCCGCACGTTCGCCGTGCACACCAGGCAGGCTGCAACCGCAGCCGCATCAGGTGCATGCACAGCGCAGCAAAGCGCTCGCGGCAGAGTTCAATTCCAGCAACAGTCAAGGCCTGGCGCTGACTGCCCCAGCTGGGCGACCACCTCGGGGACTCCCTTCACATACTCAGCCACTGCCAGCCCTGAACAACCTCGTCGTTAAACGTCAACCCACATGTGAAGGATCGATCGACGTCTGGCGAGAGCGGCGGGGAAGGCGGGTAGGGCGGCGACGGCGGCGGCGACGGCGAGCGAGTCGGCCGGGGCGGCGGCGACCGCGAGTGCAGCACGCGCACCATCGGGGCGGCCTGCGTCGCACGGCAGCAGGACGGCAGCAAGTCGCGCACCAGCACCCGGGGCAGGCTACGCGGCGTAGCACGCGCACAGACCATCTGCTCACGAGCAGCCACCTGCACAGGTCTCACCCAGGACACTCGCCACGGGAGCGGTACAACCCAAGTACAACCGCATGTGGCCCCCCAGGCCTTCCATGAGTTGGATGCGGACCCTGCACCGCAGCACACCCACCACAACCAGGCTCATCCCGTCTGTCCGCGGCGTGGCGGTGTTGTCCGGATCCAAAGCATCGCACAGGTAGAAGCACCTGCGGGGCAGGGTGGGCGGGGGGCGGCGCGCGGCAATGCTCGAGGCCCGCTGCTGCCTGCCCAGCAAGCAGGCGGGCGGGCGGGTGCAACGGTGCAGGCAGCCCAGCGTGCTGCTGCCTGGTGCCCTGGGCTGCCATCCAGGCAGTTGACAGACGGCTGTGCCTACGCTTGCCTCACACGCCAGGTCGTGCTGCGCTGCCTGGCGAGGCGCGGGGGGAGCCCAGCAGTCATGACCTGGTGCACCTGGGTGGCCACGTCGAGACCGCCCCGCCCCCTCCCACCGCTGCCCCCGGCGGCTGTCCCGGATCCGTTGCGTCCCCCCTGGCAGGTCGGGGGCGGCGTCTCATGCGGCTGGCACAAGGTAGACCCCTGGCCCGTGTCGTCGTGTTGGAGGCGGGACCTGTCGGGGCCTCTGGGTTGGGTGCATGTCGGGTGCGCGTCAGCGCCGCACTGACCTGGCGCTGTAGTAAGTGTCGTATCCAGCCCAGGCGTTGGGCACGTCTACAGAGTAGTATGTGACGTGCTGGAACTCGTTGTATTCGGCGTCGCCTGCAGGCGGGAGCAAGCAGGGGGGGTGGCACCAGCGGCGCGCAGGGTTGCACGGGCGCCAGCGCGCATGCGGGAAGTCCTTGCAGGTGGTGCACGGCAAGAAAGAAAGCAAGAAAGAATACGTGCAGGTGGTGGACGGCACATGTATCCCCGCGCATGCATGCACGCACGCACCAATGGCAGCCGCCGTGCAGGAGGGCCCCTGGCTGCTGCCACAGGCGGGGTAGGCGGGCTGCCAGCCGACGCTGACGGCGCACGAGGTGGCGCCGCACAGTGTGATTTGCATGCGCCAGTTGGTGGCGGCTGGGGTTGCGCCCAGGCCGTAGCTGCTGCACGTTACGTAGAGCTGCACAATGTGGTCATGGGGTCGGACGGGGCGGGGAGGGGAGGGGGGTGGGAATCCAGCTGCGTGGGTGGTACTGCCTGCTAAGGTTTTCTGTGGTACGCCTCCGTTACACTGGCAGCAGGCCGTCCCGGAGGATGCGGCGCCAGTCCTGTTCAGTCACGCCGCAGCGCATGCACCGGCACCGTGCCCCAAGTTTGTGCAGGGCTGAGTGCTGGGCTGCGCGCACGCCCCCTGACCTCACCGGCAGCGAGTTGTTCAGGGCAGGGCGGAAGACTCCTGCAGGCCGGGGGGTCGGTAGGGCGGCGGAGTACTCGGCTGAGCGGGTTCCGAGGTATGATCAGCACGCATGGGCTGCCTTGACCGAGCCAGGGCTGAGATCCTGGTGGCAGCAAGCGTGCGGTGTGCACAGCGAGCGCGGCGAGATGCAGGAGGTTCAGGGGGGGGGGCAACGTGGGTGCACCTGCGGACGCGCATGCGGGCGAGCGGCGCCGGCGGCACTGGTCCAGACTGGTGCACGCAGGTGGCGGTGGCCATACGCACCTTCAATCGTGTGGTCATAGTATGTCGTGACTGTGGCTGCAGCAGGCCCGAAGAGCACGCCTGGGCAGGTTGACGCCTGCAGCGCGGGAGGCGCCGCCGGCGGCGGCGGTCCTGGCGCTAACTCCTCCGCCGCTGCTCCAACCGCCAGCAGCAGGGCGACCGCTGCCACTGCGACGTCTGGCTTTAACAAGATGCGCTGTGGCGCCATGCGGCGACAATGGCGCCTGTCTGAAGGATGCGAGATGGCTAAGTGGCGGGATGGCAAAGTGGCCAAACGCCACTGCTTTTTGGTGCGCCCGCTCTGCTGCCGCCTCCAAGCTGATCCTCTATCCGATTGGCAATTGTTCGCTGCGTGCAACAAGATCCAGAACGCCGAGCCCGGTGCCACGCCAACAGACCTGCGCCCTAGAGGCTTCGGTTGAAGGGCTAACCCACTGTTCGTGATGTCTGGTGAAAGGCAGCAGGGCAGGGGCCAACGGCTGCATGCGGAGGGGCCAAGGGCTTGGCATCTGTGGCGGTCCTGGAGCTAGCCAGTACTTGTAAGCTTTGGCAGCTTTGGCGGTTTGTTTCCAACTTATTTCATTCTTATGTGGAGCACAGCGTTGTGTGTAACGATGACGGTGGTCACATGCGCTGAAGATCCTTCGAGCGGCGGGAGACCGCACCGGCCGCTGAAATGGAGGGGTTGGATCCCGCCGCCGGCTCCTGCCGGCGCCGCCGCTGGGGGGCGGGAACTGTCATACAACGTTGACTGGCACAGCTGCGGAGGCACTTTCATGCGCACGTTATTCAGTGTTGCTATGTAGTTCAACACACAAGTTTGCGCCAGTTGGCGCCGTGCGGGCGGCGCCCGCAGCTGCCGTTTGATTCGGCGCCTGGTGAGGCAGGCGCAGTCTGTTGCCGACGGCGGCCGCGCGTCTTTGTATACCGCTCCCACTTTATACAGGACTCAATGGGCGAACGTGGCGTGCCCTGTGGGCGGTATGGAGTTCGCACTCGCGCTGGGCGACTTCGGGTGGGGTGGGGGCCCTCAAATCGATTCCTGGAACCTGTGGGAAGTTTTGTGCTCTTCGACAGACAGGCTAACGCGCCCGGCGCCCGCAGCGGGGTGAAGTGACCTGGGGCTGGCGCGCCGCGCCGACGGTCCCGTCGTAATTGGCGCAAGTACGCCAGCCGGCGCCTCATCAATTGCGAGCTTAGTTCTGACTGGATCGGACCAGGGTCCTGCCCTGTAACATGTAAGAAACACCTTGTGGAGCGACACTGGTCGTGCAGCGCACCACTGGCCGAATCTGCAAGGGCCCCCGTGCCTCCCGCTGCGGGCGACAGGCAGCTGTTTTCCTGCTCTTGCCAGTCACACGCGGTTTCTCTTCTTCATGTATCCTTCTCCCGTGCCGCTGGCGCACCACTGACACGGGCAACCTGATAGCTGCAGCCGCCCTCGTGCGCGGCCAACCGTGGTACCTCGTGCGCTGCCACAAACATGCGTCACTCCTACGCCCGGCCGGCCATACGTCCACTGCGCAGCGGCAGCAAGCCGCATGGGTGCCGCGAATGTCGAAGGCATGTCTGCAGCGAGCCTCGCTGTAGCGTGGTGGCAGGCTACAGCGACCGCGGCGTGGTGTTGGCGGCAGTGCGAGGCGGCGCCTCGTCATGCTGGCGGCGGCGGCGGCATGGCATGGGGGCATGATAGCATCGGCCTCCTAGGGCCGATCGTTCCGATCGCGGCATTGTGACATTGTAAGATTGCTCTTGCCGCCGTGACGATCGCGTAGGCTCCTCGCCTGAGCGCTTTTGTCGGTGAGCGGTGGGGCGCGCGCAGAAAAGAGGCGGACGAGTGTGTGTGAGATGTGGGGCGCGCCGCAAGCGGGCTGCGGCAAAGGTATTGCCCCTTGCACCGGCGGCGGTGGCGGCGGCGGCAGGCGTCGCCGCTCCGCCGCTGCGTCTCATCGCGAGCCTCTTCTGCTGGGCGGACACCAGACCTGCCCACCGACGCGGCCCCCTCCCCCCCGGCAGCCATGCGCGCGCTCGTCTTCCTGCTGCTGGCCCTGGTGGGCGCCGCCGCCGCCGCGTCGGTGGCGGCGCAGGGCTCGCTGCGCCAGGCGTCGCCGCTCGCGGAAGAGGGCCAGGGCTCGTGTCACAAGTGGCGCACCCGCAAGTCGACTCTGAAGCTCATCAAGGAGACCCCCTTTTCTGGGCTGTTCAGAGATTTGAAGAACTCCACCGAGTTCGAGGCGTCAGGTGGGGAGGGCAGCCAAGGGGCGCAGCCTCAGCTGTTTCCGGATACCGCATATGCGGGGGGGGGGGGGGGGGGGGCAGCAGGCAGGAGGCCAGGCGCCAGGTGACGGGTTGATGTGGCGGGGTGACCGTGTGGCGAGGCAGGAGGTGGGCATGCCGGAATGCGCTGCCTTGCTGCCTGCTGCCTGCTGCCTGCCCCACCCACCCACCCACCCACCCACCCACCCCACCCCCTTTAACCCTTGCCAGGCCTGGCGCACGTGCGTGGCGAGTTTTACGCCGTGTTCGACAATGCGATGAGCATCGGGGCGCTGGACGACCGCTTCCAGTTTAGGTGTGTGCGCAAGCATGCATAACAAGCATGCATCACACCAGGGAGTTGCAGAGTCGTCGGTGCCAACAAAGGCCGTGGGCCACACGCCACGCCTGCCTGTCATCTTCCGCACTGCCTGGTTGGCTTTCAGGCTGATGTTCCCGCAAACCGTCCCTTGCTTTGCCCTCACCTTTGAGTGCAGGGACCCTGCCAACGTGCTGATCGGTGACTGGGAGCCGCAGAGCCAATTCGAGGTGAGCTGATGCATTAGTCGATTGAGTGATCTTTCATCGATGCATTTCTTACTTTCTTCTGTTCATTCTGGATAAGCTAGCCGGAGAGCCAGGTTGAAGCGAGGGTGAAGCAGCTGTGTGCCTTACCCAGGGGGCCTGCTGTTGCTTCTCAAACCGCCAGCCGAGCGTCGCCGCCGCGCCGCCTCCTCCAGGCACATGGCGCAGCTTGGGAACCCTCCCAGCCCTATGCACTGCCCCCGCTGCCCTTCCTCTCCCCTGGTTATTGGCAGGGCATCGCATACGTGCCTGAAAACGACACCTTCTTGCTGCTGCACGAGGTGTGAACAGCACTGCCAGCAATTGGGTGGCACTGGGTTTGCTTGGCAGGGAAGCGGGTGCCGGGCTGGTGGGCCAGCGGGGCTGGACTTGAGGGCGGCTAGCAGGCGGCGGGTGACGGGCAGTGGCTGGCCACGTGCACGACAACCGTCGAGCAGCAACACGCGGCCCCCACTCCTTGCCGCCGCCGCCGCCGCCGCCGCCCATCCCTGCCCGCCACCACCACCACTCTCAAGCCTGCCCACCAGCACTGTCGCTGTCATGCCTGCCCCCGACCCGCCTTCTCAGGCTGTGGAGCATGGCTCCACCTACAAGCCGTCTGTGCGGGAGGTCAAGATCCGAAAGGACCGTTCAGGTGGGGTTGCTGCGCGTGAACATGCAGCAGGCGCAAACGTGCAGCAGGCGTGGTGGCAGCGCGTCAGCTGGCACACGTGTTTGTGGTTGTGCAGGGCTGCCCTGACCCTGCTGTCCCTCGCACTTGAGAAGAGCACGCTGAGCTGCCTACACCTCGGTCGTCAGGCGGGAAGGCATCAGTCGGGGGGAGGCATCAGCCTCGCATCCACACTCCAAGCTCCCATCTCACAACAACTTATCTTTGCGCTGTCGCTGCAGGGTACGACGTGCACGCTGTGTGTGACGTGGACTTCGAGATCGAGGAGGCAAACAAGGTGAGTGATTGATGCAAGGGCGGAGGGGAGGACTGTTGTAACGTGAGTGCAAGCTGTGGGGCAAGCTGGCGGGGGCTGCTGGTTTTGTGTTGCTGCAGGCTAGAGGAGTTGCATGGACCTGCCGCCGCCCTTGCCCCAATCAATCAATCAATCAATCAATCAATCAATCAATCAATCAATCAATCAATCAATCAATCAATCAATCAATCAATCAATCAATCAATCAATCAATCAATCAATCAATCAATCAATCAATCAATCAATCAATCAATCAATCAATCAATCAATCAATCAATCAATCAATCAATCAATCAATCAATCAATCAATCAATCAATCAATCAATCAATCAATCAATCAATCAATCAATCAATCAATCAATCAATCAATCAATCAATCAATCAATCAATCAATCGATCGATCGATCGATCGATCGATCAATCAATCAATCAATCAATCAATCAATCAATCAATCAATCAATCAATCAATCAATCAATCAATCAATCGATTGAGTAAATCAATCAATCGATGGATCACCCATTTCACCAGGGATTCGAATCCATCAACTACGTGCACACACCCGACGGCGCCTTCTTGCTGGGTCTGTGCGAGGGCAACTACTGCAAGGGCGGCGGCGAGGGGCGTGAGCCGGGCAACGGACGCATCGTGGTGTCTAAACTGCAGTGGGACAGGCGAGCGTTGGGGTGCGCGGGTGGGGGGAGGAGATGTCGACGCTGGTCCGCTGTTTGGAGGGAGGCGACGAGGGCAAGGAGCCGGGCAACGGGCGCACCGTGGTGCCACAGCTGCACGAAGAAGAGTCCTGCCTCGCTCGCTATTCCACCCTCATGGCACACCCACACCCTCCACCCCATGCAGCGACGGCGGCTGCGTGTGGGAGCCAATCAAGGTGCTGAACATCCCGCCTGGCGCCTTCTTCCTGGACTACGCAGGTGCGGCAAGACACACCGTAACCCTGTCAGCAGCAGCTAGCCCTGCCTACGGCTGGGCGCCGCGGGCAGGTCTTGCATGCCGCCGAGCGCGCGACACCAGCGGCGCCGGGCAAATGCCGTCCATGCTCCAGCCAACGCCTGAGGCATGCAGCCCCTCCTGCGCCCCCTGGCACTGCAGCTATGGCTTACAACTACGCGACCCAAAAACTTGCTGTGCTCAGCCAGGAAGACTCCGCCATTTGGGTGGGTGGGTGATGTCTGGGGCGGCGACCAGGGGCGGCAACGGGCGTCGGTTCACCTAACAAGCCATCGTCCCGGCGGCCCCCGCCCCCCGCCCTGCCCTGCCCAGCGTCCTGCCTCTTTTCCTCCTCCAATTCGCTCTGGTTGCCCCAACCAACACAGGTGGGCGATTTTGACGGGGATGCGCTCGAGTTCAAGAGCCAGGAGGGGCATGTGTTCTGGCTGCCCCGCAACGCACACTGCGAGGCGAGTCGGGGCTGCAGCAAGCGGGAGCCAGGGGCAGGCGGGGCAGTGTATGTGCAAGGGAATCGGTCGTGCGCCTGCCGCCAGCCTCATCCCGGGGGGCTTCCTCCCCTTCCTCCCCTGCCCCTGCCCTGACCCACCGCCTGGCCTCCCCGCTTCCCTCCAACTCACGCGCAGATGATTTATTGCAACGCCGAGGTGCGTTTTGGCGGGCGCCAAGGGGGAGCTCCACAGATTGCCGCAAGGGGGGGGCAATGCATGCACGTGCATGCGGTTCGGTCGGCCATCCTGCCCCACTGCGCTCCCGCTGGTTTTCACCGCGCCGCCTGCCTCACCCCTTCCACCACGCCCCACACCCCCCCCCCCACCCCACCCCCACCCCCACCCCACACACCCACCCCCACCCCCACACACCCACCACCCCACCCACCCCACACCCCACCCCCTTCCTTCCCGCCCTTGTTCACCACACCTACGTGTTGCAGGGCATCCAGTGGATTGACAACTACAGGGTTGTGGTGGCGTCTGACCGGGCCAAGCGCACTCAGCCCTTCTGGTGCGCACGGGGCAGGGCCCCGGGGCGGGTGAGGGGTGGGTGGCGGTCGCCCTCCCCCTGTGAAATGTTGGGTTTCGGGGTCTGTCCACCGCCCTTCTGCCGCTCCCTTGCCTGCCTCAAATGCAACGCAAGGTCCAGTCGGTTTCACGTGGTCTCCTCTCGCCCCATACCTGGCACCTCCAGAGGCTGTTGACTGTGTGCACCATGCTTCCCCCTGCTTGCTGTCTGTCTCTCACAGGTGCGACGACAAGGACCAGTCAATCCACATGTTCACGATGCCGCGTACGTGGGACCCCTACGCGTCTGCTGCGGACGCTGTGGCGCGCGACGACGCAGAGGATCGAGCCCACGAGCTGTGAGGGCGCCCTCTTGCCCACCGCTTCTCTCTAGCAACGCACGCACGCCACCACGCCGCGTCGGCACGCGGACGCGGCGGCACGCGAGGATGCTGCTGGCGAGCGCTGAGGCCTCTGGCCCGTCTCGCTAGCGCCCAGCACGGCCGTGGAGCTGGCATGCGCCAAGCTGGGCTGGTAGCGGCGCTGGCTGTGCCGAGCTGCGACGCGACGCTGCAGCGCACGGTTGCCACAGCAGGCACTCGCTGCTCAAGCCACATAACTCATCACAGGCTGCGACGCGACGCTGCAGCGCACGGTTGCCACAGCAGGCACTCGCTGCTCAAGCCACATAACTCATCACAATGCCCACAGTCCCACACGTTCTGGGCCAACTCTTTTGAGCGCCCCGTCGCTCTGCCATGCACAAGGCGCCCGTCGTTGCGACATTTCCCTTTCGTCGACCGCCCCCGAAGCACCCTCATTTCGCCCCAACCCACTGCCCTTCGAGAGACCCTGCTCGGCTTCCCGTTGACACCACCCCGTGCGCTGTTCCGCACAACTGTTCCATCCCTGATAATAATCCTCTGAAGTCTCTGAGAATCTACTGGGCACCCTGACACCCCCCCCCCCCCCAACCACGATGAGCCTCTGAACCATAAGCAGTGTGTTGCCACAGGCAGACGCTGACAGGCCAAAGCACGGTGGAGCAGACTGCTTCACTGCTTTGGCGGGGGTTGCTGCCGGGGGCAGCGAGGGGAGCAGAGGGTCTCAGCAGCACGCAAAGCAGGCACTGCGCGACTTGTCAAGGGGCAGCCTGAGAGCAGGTCGTACGGCGGCGGCACGCCAGCTGCTTCACGCCGCCAGCAGCCCGCCCACCGAGCGCCCGCCGCCAACGGCGGGGGAGGGTGCCGGGGACAGCACCGGCGCGTATCCGCAGAGGTGGACGTCGTTTGAAATGAGGTTGTACAGCGTCTGCCATTCCACGGCGTGCTGCACCGCGAAGCGCTCCAGGCTGTCCTGGTCTCCCAGCAGCAGCGCCAGCGCCGCCGCGAGGTTCAAGCACCCCGCGTCCTGGCACACTGCAGGGAAACGAACGCGGCGGGGCGACGGGAGAGGCGGAGGGTCGGCAAGCAGGCCGCTGACCCTGCATCTGGCAAGGCACATGTGCAATGCAAGCCAAGCAGCAGGAAGCCGCACGTGTGGCGGCAGCAGCAGCAGCAGTCGCGCGCAGCCTTCGCTGTGTGGCCCCCCGCCCCCCCCGCCGCCGCCCCCCACCCCACCCTCCGCACCTTGCAGAAGCAGCTCTGCGTCCGCCAGCAGCGTCGCCTCTGCCGCTGCATCCGGCGATGCAAACTCGTTTGCAGCCACAAACAGCGCTGACGCAATGGCTGCCGCGCCAGGCACCAAGTGGGTGGCAGCAGAGGGGGCCTCGCCGGCGGTGGCGGCCAGCAGGGCAGGCAGGCCGCCATGCATGCCTGCCAGCGAGCGCGCCAGCTGGGCGGCCTCCCTGCAGGCATGGGGCGGCCAGAGGAGGGGGGGGTGGGTGGGTGGGCCCCGCACCCCACCGCGTGTGCAAGGCAGGGGGCGCAGGACAGGGCGTGGCAGCAGCAGGAGCAGGAGCAGCACAGGCCCCTGCTGGTGCTTGAGTGTGAGCCTGCTGAGGGACGCAGCCCGTGGCAGTGCAGGGCAATGACCCTGCCCATGCAGAACAACTGAACCTGCCCACCCACCCACCTCAGCGCCCCGGCGTCGAGCATCTTCCACGCGTGCTGAGCCGTCATGCGCCACGCCTCGCTGGCCGCCGCGGTGTCCTCTCCAGCCTGCTCCGCCTGCTGCTGCTGCTGCGCGGGCGGCTGCGCTGTATGCTGCGCAGCTGGCGGTGGAGGGTTTGTCGGCACGGAGGGGCCTTCGGTTGAGCTGTCTTCGGAGCTGCTGCCGCCGCCAAACAGACCCCAGAACCAACCTCCTCCTCCAGACTGCTGCTGGGGCGCTGCTGCTGCGCCCTGCTCCTGCTGCTGCTGCTGGGCAACCTGCTGCGTCGCCTGCTGCTGCTCGAATGGCTGGCGAGCCGCGGCCAGCGGCGATGCGGGGTGCGCGCTGGCTGCCGCCGCTGCCGCCGCCTTGCTGACGCCAGGCGAATCGAGCAGCATGTCTGCTTCGCCAGGCGGCACCAAGAAGCGAAGCAGATCTGCCGCCAAGCCGTACTGCCCGCTTGTCAGCGCTGCCTGCATGAGCTGAAGCGTCGCTGCCTGCGCAGGCGCGCTGCCCTCTATCCGCTCCACAATCACCAGGCAGCACGCCGCGCTCTGCGGCAGGAGATGCAACAGGAGTGGGCATCCCAAAGTGCGGCGCAGGCACAGAAGGGTGGGCTGGCGAGCGATGCGAGCCGTCCCGGCACGGCGCTCCTGTGCAGACAGACGCGGCGGCAGCGCCAGCGAGCCCAATGCCTGCACATCCGCCTCGCACCTGCAGCTTGTCCGCCTGCATGAGGCCCTGGCACAGCCGGCCGGGCGACCCAACAGCTGCAAACAGCGCAGGCCACAGCGCCGCGTCGGTCTTCCTCGCCACGCTGACCACAATCTCAGGGAACTGCATCGCAAGAGGGCGTGCGTGAGGTTGAAATGCAGGCAGTCGGGCACGCAGACATGCGGGCAACCTCACCACAAGTTCAGGCACCAACGCCCTGCCGCCCAGCACACCTGAGGGAACTGCGAGATGAGGCGCGCCGCCGCAACCAGCAGCGGCGCCGCCTGCTGCCTCGCCAGGGCGTCTGCCCCCAGCGCGCCGCCCTGCTGCTGCCCCTGCTGCGCGTCCCCCTGCATGCTGCTCAGCGTGACAGCGTAGGAGGAATTGAAGCGGTGCTGCTGGCCACCTGGCACAGCGTGGGAGGGCAGATGGTTGGGGGGGGGGGGGGGGGCATGGTTGGGGGGGGGGGGGTCGCAGCACCATAGAGGCAGCGATGGCGCGCATCCACTGCATAGCTGCCACTGCACTGCCACCACCGCACGGCTGCGCGCTGCAATGCCCCGCTGTCTGGCCCTGCTGCCACACCTGGCGTAGCAGGCCGCTGGCCAGCCGGCGTGGAGGTGGGCTCCTCTGCATCCAGCTCTACGGATGTGAACAACAGCCACTCCAGAGAACGGTTGAAGTGGGGCCCTTGGGAGTGCCAGCTGTGTGTGGGGCCAGAGGGGACGCGGGAGGGGTTGGCATGAGCGGCACTCCCAAGCTCGCAGGCAGGCAGGCAGGCAGGCAGGCAGGCAGGCAGGCAGGCAGGCAGGCAGGCAAGAAGGTTGCCCACTGGCTACCCAGCCGGCATGCAACAGTGCCGCAGCACTCGAGGGCCTAGGCAGCCTCCTCACATGCACAGTGGCGCTGCGGCTCCATTCCTGCTGACGACGCCCGTTCTGTCACAACCTACCCGGCATGCATTGCTGCCCCGTTGCCCTCCCTCACCGTGCCAGTTCGTACGCATCCTCCTGCCGCCCCTTCTGCAGCAGGCGGCGCAGCAGGCAGGGCAGCACCGGCTGGCTCTCCGGCACCGGGTGGTAGCACAACGACTGGGGGGCCCCTGGCGGGAAGGACTGGCTGCGGACCGTGCGCTGCATCACGCCTGCGGGCAGGACGCAAGGTGGAGGGGGGTGCAAGGGTGGGCAGCGCTGGGGGATCCAGGAACCCCCCGTATGCACCCTGTGCAGCATGCCTGTGCAGCACGCCTATGCAGCACACTGCCAACACACCCTCCTGCCCCAGCAGCCCCTGCAGACAACACCCAGCAGCCGCTTCCAACCGCGTGTTCCCTCCGCGCCCCCCACGAGCTGAAACAGGAGCCGGAGCGCCCCTTGCCTATGATCGACACCTCTGCCAGCGAGATGCCGGTGGGGTACACCTCCCTGTCGAACTCCAGCTCGGGGTCGGTGGAGTTGGTGGAGCCTGCACACGTTCCAGGGATGGCAGCAGCCCAGTCTAACTACGTACAGTATGTGTGCATGGTAGGTACATGGGTGGTAAACGCGGGCTCTGTGAGTCGAGCTGGCTGCACGCAGCTGGCTGCTTGCTGCACATCCGCTTCCCCGATGGTGGGCGACATGCGCGCTGCTCCCGGCTCTCACCTGCCGCCGCTGCCGCCGCCAGCCCAGTTGCCGTGGGGCTCGTCAGCGAGCGCATGGGCGTGAGCGGCTCGGAGAGAGACGAGGGGAACCAGAGCTGCAGCGGCGGGTGGGGTGGGTGGGACAGGCAGGCGTTGTGAGCAACAACACACGATTGCGGGCTGCCGCAGCACTGCGCATGTGGAGCATGCTTGAATTTTCAACACCCAGGCGCTCACTTAGACATGCACAAAAGTGATATATGCAAGCAAAGTTTATATACAAAAAGACGAGTTTTAAAAGCTTATTGTAATTCGCTGAGCCGGCCGGCCCACCTGCATGCCGCGAGCCCCGTACGTCCACCAAGGCATCTCCACTTGGGGTGGCTGCCCCGGCACCGCCTCGTCAGCATCCGTCGCGCGCTGCCGCTGTGCCATGCGCGCCGCGGCGGCGGCAGCCATGCCGGCAGAAGCGCCAGCAGCAGGCAGCTCCACCTCTGAGCTCTGCCGCCCAAGCGCCGCGGCGCTGCTGCTTGCGGAGAGGGAAGGCGCGCCGTCTGGCACGCCGCCTGCGGCGGTGAAACTGTTGGTGCGGCTGACCAGTCCAGAGGCGCCGGCGGTGGCAGAGGCGGAGGACAGCGGCAGCCAAAACCGTTCGATCGAGTCCGACAGCAGCACCTCAGAGCCCTCCTGCAGGTCTAGCTTGCTCATGATGCCGCCAGCGCGCAGCAGCACGCACTGCAGCGGCGCGTTGCCGCCGGCGGCGGGCGCCGCCGGCAGAGCCTTGGTGGCCACCGTCAGCTGCGGCCAGCTGCCGCCGCTGCCGCCGGGCGTGGGGGGGCGCCCTGCGGCTGCCGCCTGCTGCTGCTGCTGGGCAGTGGCGCCCTGCTGTTCCAGCTGCTGCTGCGACGATTGGCTGCTGGCGGGCATGGAGCGTGACGCCTCTGGGGGCGCCAGGGTGGCAGGGTCAACCAGTGCCAGCTCCTGAAGGGGCAGAGGGGGAGTGTGATGCAGCGCAGCG
Source organism: Micractinium conductrix (assembly GCA_002245815.2). Taxonomy (NCBI): domain Eukaryota; kingdom Viridiplantae; phylum Chlorophyta; class Trebouxiophyceae; order Chlorellales; family Chlorellaceae; genus Micractinium; species Micractinium conductrix. The sequence continues at coordinate 14,885 of LHPF02000061.1, forward strand.
GGCAGGCTCGTCAGCAGGGGGTGCGCGAGAGGAGGCGGGATCGCAAGCGGCACGGCAGCCGCCGGGCTGTGCCCTCCACAAGTGCTCGAGCGGCATGGCATCCTATCAGCAGGGCAAGGACCGCCCTTGTTGTGCCTGCCCCACACCACCCCTCCTGCCTGCAGCGGGTTGCCCAGGCCCATAATTGACAGCTCCCGCACCACCGCCAGACGCGCGATGGGCCGCCCGGAGGTGCCCAGAGGGCCCTCCACAGTCACCCTGCAGGGCAGCAGACGTGACAGGAGGGGCGTGCAGGGTGGGTCCAGGCGTGCAATGCTGGCAGGGCCTTGCGCCTCTGTTAGCCCTCAGAGAGACGCAGCTCTCTCAACACCGTCCAACCAGCTCCCTGCACTCTGCAGCCACCGTCGGCCCGGTCCTGCGCGGAGCACCCACCTGAACAGCTTAATCTCTAGAGGCTGGAACGCCAGAGCCAGGTGCCAGCCGGCCGCATCCATCGCCACGGGCACCTGCACCACGCGAGCAGAGCAGCGCTGTGTACAGGTTCAATGGGTGCCCAAGGACGGGGACACTCATGACGGGGACACTCATCATGGTGCAACTGGTGCTGCGGAGCCGATGCCGACGGCCCAGGCTTGCCTCCAATCCAGGCGCATGCAGCCTCAGCCAACGAACAGCACTCGGCATCCCTCGCCTGCTTCAGCGGCAGCCTCGCCAGCAGGGACGCGTTGTCCAGGTGGTACTGCGGGTACAGCAGCAGCTGCGGGGTACCGCCGCCCTCCTTGCCCTCCACGTGCGCCACCGCCGCAATGACGCCTGCCGGCAGCCACGCCAGGCTTTGCACCTGCGTGGCACAGGGACAGAGGGAAGGAGGGCGGGTTTCTGATGGGGGCGCCCCTGCTGGCCCTGTTGTCGCCCAGTCGGCCGCTGCCTGCCGTGCGCGAGTGACTCCTGCCCTTGCACAGCAACGCAGTCGACTGCGCAGTCGGGCATTCCCCTCCAAAAAACCGCAGGTGAACATACCGTAAGGCTCCGCTCCTGGGTGGCGTCCCCGAACAGGCGCCAGCGACGCGCGCGCCGCGAGTAGACAGCCAGGCCCTGGGTGCCGGCCACAGCCACGTCAGCCCTGTCCTGGCTGATGGCGGCGTGCAGCTGCAGAGGCAGGGGGCGGAGGGTGGAGCAGGGGCGCTGAGGCGGTGGACTGCCGGTGCGGCGCGAAAGCGGCACGCACGCTGCAGCGCACAGGGCGCAGTCTGGCATCCCGCCAGCAGCCCCTCAGGTGCGCAAACACACGCTGCTGCTGTCGTCGCTGGGCAGACGTGCCGCCAGCGTTCAGCTTGCCAACAGCATTGCCTTACCAGCGGGTAGGCTGTATCCACGTACTGCTGCGGCAGCTTGACGTGCTGCAGCACCAGGTCGGGCCGCACGCCCGCCGCCTCTGCCTCGCTCGCCTCGCTGCCCGGGGTGGCGGGCAGCCGCAGCTCGGGGTTGACTGCCTGGCGAGCCTCGGTGACGAGCAGGAGGCGGTCTGCCGCCTGCGACAGCAAACGCGAGGCGGGAAAGGAGGTCGGCAAAGGGGGACGGATGGATGCAACGCAGGGTTGAGGCCTGGCGGGCCTCGGCGACGAGCAGGGGGTTGTCTGCTGCCTGCGGAAAAGAGCACGATGCCGGGGGTGGGACGGCTACAGCAGCAGCAGCAGCGGCGGCCTCTCCTGAAGGAGCAGCTGGCAGGCACCTCGGCATACAGCTCAGATCCAGCAAAGCCCCCGTGCGTGCCTGCATGCGATGAGCGCAGCTTTGGCAAGTGCGCACAGCACGCTGGTCGGCTCAAGTGCCTGCATATCAGCGCCCAGGCGGCTGCCTGCCCGCCTGCCCGCATCACCTGAAGTGCCTGCAGCTCCTCCTGTCCAGGTGCCGCCGCGCCGCCCGGCGCCGCCGCCGGCTGCACCACCCGGTGCGACCCCACCATTTGCCGGGCGAATTCCAGCTGGTGCAGGCGGGCTGCCTGGCCTTGCTCTGCCACCAGGAGCTGGTACCCATGGGCGCTCCATGCAAGCGCCGAGATGCCGGCCTGCACAGGCACCCAGGGAGCGGTGGTGCCGACGGATGCAGGGCAGTGACGGCAAAGCAGCAGGGCTGCTTGCTGGGCTTTTAGGCACGCCTGCCTTGCCAGTCACGCACAATGGCCATCTACGGCCAGCCCCCACTCACCTCTAGAATGCCTGCCTCTGGTGCGCCGCCGGGATTCAAGTCGCTGCGCTGCGACCACAGGCCGCCCGCCACGGCCGCTCGCTTGGGGCTGCCCGGCCCGTGGGCCGAGCCGCCGTCGGTGCTGGCGTGGTGGACGCCGCCGCCTGCCGCCTGCTGCTGCTGCTGCTGCGGGCTGCGCGGCACGGCCGGGGCTGGCCGCCCAGGCGTTCCCGCCAGCTCCGTGACGCTTGTGGTGCCTGGCGCGCTGGTCGCCACCGCATGCCGCAGCGAGCACATGAGGCGGCAGCCAGAAGGAGTCCACACAGCCATACCCCGCTGCGCGTAACCAACCGCCAGCACCCGCCCATCCGGCGACCACTGCAGCACCGAGGCGGCACCCACCACAGCCGAGCTGTAGCCCCAATCCGACAGCGACAGCACCCGAGATGGGTCCGGCTGCCCCGGCCCGCCGCTGCTGGCGCTGCCGCCGCCGGGCGTGGGCAGGGAGTCGCCGGGGCGTAGCGTGCCGCTGCTGCTGGTGCTGCGCGGGTGCTGCTGGTGGTGCCGTGTGCTGAGCAGCGACTGCAGGGCACATAAGTTTGACAACCGGTCGCTGGGTGATTAGCTAAAGAGAAACGAGATGGTGGCACAACCAGCACAGTAGAAAAACGACTCCGCTACAACTGCCAATGCATACCCCACCATCTCCCATGTGCACTTCGACCCCACCCACCTGCAGGGTGTATATTGCCACACGGCCGTGGCTCAGCCCCAGCGCCAGCAGCTGCGCCGCAGGGTTGAGCGCCACGGCCACGGCGGCAGGCCCGCCGCCGCCCCCCGCCGCCGCTGCCGGCTTGTACACCCAGCGAAACAGGGTGAGCTGCTCCACAGGCTGGATGCCGCTGTCTGCTGTGCGGCACAGCGCGCAGCGCCCGTCGGCCAGCACCACGGCCAGCATGCGAGCGGCGGGGGCGTAGTGGATGCACGCCACCGTCACTTCGGCAGGCTGGACTGGGGTGGGCTGCGGCAGGTCCATGGCCGCAAACGCCGCCAGCAGCGCGGAGGGCGGCTCGCCGGCGTCGGTGCTGCCGCCGGTGGGCGCGCGGCTGACGGGCGCGCTGGCGCTGGCGCCCTGCCCCCGCGGGCCTCCGGAAAGGCTCAGGCCCGCCAGCCCGTTGCTGCTGCCCGCCAGCTCGTCGGAAGCGCCGGCCAGGGAGGGGCGGGAGGGCACGCCGGTGCTGCTCAGCCGCGGCAGGCCGCGCTGCAGGCGGCTGCGGCTGCCCTCGTAGGCTGCAATGAAAGGGTTGGCCTGGCCGCGCAGCTGCACGGCGAGAAGGCGGGTGGGTGGGAAGAGGCTGGGATGCAGGTGGGTGGGAAGAGGCTGGGCAGGTTCACTGCCGTGCTGTGAGCAGCCAGCTGTCCGTGGCGGCTCTGCCCCGACCCCTGCAGCTGACTTCTGCACCTACCTAACCCACCCACCCACCCATGGCCCACCCACCCCTCCCCCCTCACCTTGCCCTGCCAAGAGAAGACCTGCATCGTGCCGTTGCTCAACGCCACCAGCAGCGACTTGGCATCCCCGCCCAGATCCGCGATGCGCACGGTGCCGTAGTCCAGGTGCAGCGAGTGGGAGAGGTAGAGGTTGATGCGGCGCACCTGACGGAGGGTGGGGGATGGACAGGGGCAGGGGGCAGGAAAGAGGGCAGTTGCAGAAGCAGTTGGGGGAGCAGAGCTGTAGAAGAAGAAAAATTGGGGGATTGGGGAGTCGGAAGCAGGTCCCAATTGCGTTGTCTAGCATCTCTCTGTGCTCGCCGACAGTCCCTTCCCCCCTCTCAATCCTCTTCCCCCCTCTCAGGCCTCTCCCGCGCACCTCCCCGCCGCTGGGCAGGCGCCACAGCGCCTCGCTCGACTGGTTGAGCGCATACAGCTGCAGGTGGTTGCGCGCAGTCTGCGGGGGTGCACGCGGGCACAGCGGGAGGTGCACGGGCACAGGGGGAGGAGGCAAGAGTCGGGCGAGCGGCGGCGGCGGCACTGCGCCTTCCCACGAAAAATGCGTGGTGCCGTCGTGCACCACTTCCCGCGTCGCGCCGCTCACTGCCGGCAGCACCCACCCACCGGACCAGCATCGCAGCCGACACGACCTACGCATCAGGCTGCAGCAGACGAGCCCCTGCATGAAGCTTCTCATTCACCGTCACACACTCACCGCCACGGCCAGCACCCGCTTTTGCGGGCACCAGTGCGCCCGCAGGTTTGGCCCCTCCTCTTCCACCGCCTCCGGCGTGCGGTGCAGCTCCCCCCGCTTCAGCCGGTGCTGCCCGCCGCTCCACACTTGGATGCTGCCGGCATAGACAGCCACGATGAATTCGCCGCCCGCCCACAGCGCGATGGCTTCGCCGTCGGCGGGCCCGGCGCCGGTGGCCAGCGCCTTGGGCCAGCCATAACAGAAGTACATGTGGCCCAGCACGCTCACCGCATCCGCTGTGACGCTGTGTTGCCGAACGGACCTGCAGAGGCGGCGGCCAGGCGGCGACGCGCGGCGGGTGGCAACAGCAAAGCAGCAGGGATTGGCGAGCCGGCGGCGGCAGCCGCCGCCGCCCCAGCCGTCGCCTAGCGCTCCGCGCTGAGCTGTCGCTCACCGTCTCGTCGGCACTTGCAGATGGTAAATGCGATGTTGCACGCGGGCTAGCGGTGCACCTGACGTTCGTTGCAAGCGGAGGTCACAAAAGCAGGGGGGAGCAGCTGCGCCGATCCGGCGTCGATCGCAGAGAGAGAGGCGCAGATCAAGTGCTGCGCGCGGGAGCGAAGAGCCGCCCAGTGCGGCAAAGGCGTGCCCCGAGTGCTGCGCTCGCCCCGCCCTCTGAAGACCGAGGCGGGGGGTCTGCCCGCAACTCCTGTATACCACTCAGTGTCGTCGACCACCGCCCCGCCAGCCGGCGTCCCACGATCGCGACCTTGCCTCGCTGCTGAGGGCGGTGGGCCTTCTCTGCCTCCCGGCGCCGCTTGACCCGCAACAGGCGAGCCGGGGAAGATCAGGGACTGGCGAGCGGGCGTCCAGGCAGCGCGGTTTGCTGTGCCGCCGCTGCCGACCTGCCGCCGCCCTCGCCGCAGACGCCGCCCGGCGCTCCTTCCTTCCGACAGCCGCCCTCGCCGCAGACGCCGCCCGGCGCTCCTTCCTTCCGACATTGCAGGCAAAAGCGCGCGCGGCAGCATGAAGGCGCTCATGTATGGGGTGACGGCCATTCTGGGCCTGCCATCCCTCCTGCTGCTGCTGTACCTGCTGCAGGCAAGGCAGCAGGGGCACGGGCAGGTCGTGCCGCTGCAGCTGCAGCTGCCGCCGCATTGCCGCGCCCCTGCAGCGGCTGTGTGCCACCCCGCGCTGTATCGCCCACAACCTCCGTCGCTCTCCCAACTGCCCCTGTGGTGTGCAGGTTGACCTGACCTACCTGTTTTTCCTCTTCCGCAACATCTCCCCCTACTTTTGGTCCGCCCTGGGCATCAGCCTCTGCGTGGGCCTGTCCGTCGTCGGCGCCGCATGGTGCGTGCGTGCCGCTGATGGGTGGACAGTGCTGGGCGGACGCCGGCAGGCTCGCAGGCTCGCGGTGGATGCAGCACCGCGCTGAAGCAAAGCGGGGTGCCTGCAAGGGCGTGTGGTCTGGCTGGCTGGCGTGCCGGGCCGTCTCCTCGCGCGTCGGCACAGCCAAGCTGTGGCCCTCACCACCGCTGCCTGCCCGCTGCTGTGCACGCTGTGCAGGGGCATCTTCATCACCGGCTCCAGCCTGGTGGGTGCTGCCATCCGCGAGCCGCGCATCACCTCCAAGAACCTGATCAGGTCGGTGCAGGGGCTCGACGCGGCCAGCGTGTCCTTCGTGGCAGGTGTAGGGCACAGCGTGCGGCATGGCGCATGCGCAGCGTGCTCGTCACCCTCTGCCCGCGAGCGGGTCGCGCGTGCTGCTGCGGCCAGCTGCCAGCCTGCTGCCCCTATTCACGGTCTGGTCCTCCCCCACCACCACACACACATGCTTCTGTCGCAGCATCATTTTTTGCGAGGCGGTGGCGATCTACGGCGTCATCGTGGCGATCATTCTGCAGACCAAGGTAGGGGGGGCCTGTTGGGTGGCGTGCGTGACCAGCACGCCCATGCGCGGTGCAGCAGAGAGCCGCACGCCAGCTGTCGGGCGGTCAGCGCATGCAGCTCTGCACGCAACACCTCTGCACACGCACTCCGGCCGGCCCATCATAGCTGCCTCGTCCCCCACGCCCCTCCCCTGCACCGCCCCAGGTTGAGGGCGCCAAGCAGAACTCCGACGGTTCCTATGGCCTGGCCGCCGCCAACGCCGGCTACGCCATCCTGGGCGCTGGCTCCGTCACCGGATGGGCCAACCTGGCGTGTGGCCTCAGCGTGGGCATCGTGGGCTCGTCTGCCGCGCTGTCAGACGCAGCAAACTCCACCCTTTTTGTGAAGATCCTGGTGGTGGAGATTTTCGCGTCGGCGCTGGGCCTGTTTGGTGCGTTGCGGCTGGGGCTCCTCCAACCGTGTGGGGCGCACGCACGCACTATCAGGCTGCGCTGCGTGTCGTGGCACGGCGTCGCGCAGTGTCTGGGCTGTCGTGGCAATGTGTGGGCCGCGGCGAGTAGGCAGCAGCTGGGCAAGTGCTGGTGTTCGCACAGCATGCAGTGCACAGCAGCAAGCGACGCTGGTGCCATCCTAACCCTCCACCTGCCTGCTGCTGCTGCAGGCGTGATCATCGGAATCATCATGGCGGGCAATGCATCCTTTACCGCGCAAAACTGAGCTGCAGCCCTGGCGACAGGTTTGCCCCTCTGATGCCACCAGCCCCCCTGCAACTGCTTCCCCGCCTGCGCACGCCGTCGCCTCCACGCCCCCCTTCTGCTTCCTTGCTCCACCCTTGCTTCGCCGCGCTGCACTGCCCCCTGACTCCGCTTTTGCTCCTTTAAACCACGTATCTCCTGCCACAAACAACAACAACACACGCTGCAAGCGAGCGCAGACGCGCTTCAGCGCTTCAGTCCTCTGCGATGGCACCCGCGGTGTGGTGCCGCAGCGCCGCCTCAAAGCGCTGCCGCTGCTCCTGCTCGCCGAGCGGCTCGCCGGCGTCGCCGCCCTCGCCGCCTGCCACCGGCAGCCCAAAGCCGGCCAGGCTGTAGACTGTCACCGCTCCGTCATCGGCGCCCACTACCACAACAGGGTCCGCCTGGTGGCAGGGAAGCGTGGTGCGGTGGGCTGACGAGTGAATGGCGGGTGAGAATCTGGACGAGAGAAAGCAAAGTCAAGACAAAGCAGCCGAGCTCTGTCGCCGCAGCACCCACCCCAGCACCTAAGCTGGTGCCGTCCAGCATTCCACTTGCGCCGCAGCCCGGCCCACCCACCTTTGAGAACGCCAGCGCCGTGAGGCGCACGCCCAGGCGGGTGCCCAGCGCGCGCGGCGCCAGCACCGACCGCTCCACGTCCCACAGCTGCAGGCTGTTGCCCGCGGCGGCGGCAAACAGTGTGGAGACGGCGGGGCAGAAGGCCACGTCTGCCACCTCTGCCCGGCTGTGCGCCAGCTGGAAGGTCCACAGGGAGTGGGGCTGGCCCTCGCTCCACAGCCGCACCGACCAGTCGGCGGAGGCGGTGAGGAAGTGGGAGGGGCTGAAGGGGGACCAGCAGACCTGGAAGGAGCAGCGCATGGCAGCACAGGGAGGCAGTGTGGGCATTGCTCGATGCCTCCTCCAGGCAAGGAGCAAGCTGGCAACAGTGCCCACTCGCCTCCTGGCGCCTCTCCTCCGCATTGACTGCCACCTCCTTCCCTCCCCCCCCCGCTTGCCGCACCTGATAGACCGGCGCCAGGTGCCCACCGTAGCTGCCCAGGCTCTGCTCGGTGAAGGCGGTGCTGCAGCGGTGCACGCCGCCGTCCTCTGTGCCCACCAGGTAGGTGCGCGGGTCGGCGGGGCAAAAGTCGAAGCAGGTGCCGCCGGCGGAGCGGCCCAGAAAACCCTCGGCGCCTGCGCTGCCACCAGCCTGCAAGACACGAGAGAGCGGGCAGGAGAGACGCGCGTGTGGGAAGGTGCGCAGGCACAACAGCATGATCGAGTTGGGCGTGGTGAAAGGTGGTGGGCAGCGCAGTAGCGGTCGTGCCCAGCACAACAGCCGCCCGCAGCTCCATACCCATCACACTTCACTGTTTTTCATTGTTTTTCCCGCCCCGCCCACCTTGGCGGCTGCCTGCTGCCGCACACGACGTGCCGCCGCGCTCTGCTGGCGCTTGAGGCGCAGCAGCTCAGCACGCTCCAGGCCCTGCACATTGCGTGGACCAGATCCCGAGCGGGTGCATGGCGTTGCTGCGTTGCACTCTTGTGCTTGTAGACACACGCTTGTGGCGGCTCGGCCAGCTGCGCGCCCCCAGAAGGGCTTTCCCTCAGCACACCCCACCTGTGCGTGCTTCCACTCCAGCAGGCGACCGTCGCTGGACACAGACACCAGCATTTCCTCCCCAGGGTCAGACGCCTTGGGCACGTGGCGCAGGCGCCACACAGGCTCCGCGTGGCCGCCGCCGGCGCTGGGGGCGCCGCCCGCTGGCGGCGCCCGTGCCAGCGGCTTCGGAGCGCCGCCTCCGCCGCTACCACTGCTGCGGCTGTCGCTGGTAGCGCGCACGTCGTACAGCGCGACGCTGCCGTCAAAGAACCCGACCGCCAGCTGCCCCGGCGCTTTGCCGCTCCAGTCCAGGGCAGAGACGCCGCAGGGCGTGGCGACGTGCCACACGGGGTGGGTGGGGTTGGTGAGCGACCAGACTACCACCAGGGCGGCGACCCCCGCGGCAGCATACTCGAGCCGACCATACCCCACAGCCAGCAGGCCAGGGGCGGCAGGGTTGAATGCCAGGCAGCTGACGGGCAGCTCCCCACTCAGCCCGCACTGCCAGCTCCACAGCACGGGGAGCTCCGCGATCGGCTGGCGGCTGGTGTGCATGGGGGAGGAAATGAAGGCGGAGGGGGTCTCATCGCCCTCTGCCACCGCCAGGGCGGCTGCCGCAGCGCCCGCCGCCAAGCCGGCCAGCACAGGCGCCGACTCCTTCTCCTCTGCCAAGTCTGTCATGGCTGGCAGCGCAGCTGGCACACGCCGCGTGCTGGGCCGGCTGTTGTGCGGCGTGTGCGCCGTGCGCGCAGTGGGCGCTACGCTGGGGAAGGCGGTGCCGGGCTCGGGTACGCGCGGATCAGCGGTGCACAGCTGCACGCCGTGGTACTGCGCCAGCTGGGCATGCCGCACGTTCAGCAGCACCGCACGCTCCGCCGCCTGAAGGCGGCCCAGCAGGCCGGGCATGCGCGCCAGCGCTCGCTCCTGCTCCGCCTTTTGCCGCCGTGCTGCCGCCGCCGCCACCTCCTCTGCTGTGGGCTGCGGCGCTGCAGAGCCATGCGCGCCGCCGCCCTGCCGCTGCATGACGGAGCCACGCGGCTGCCCGCCGCTGCCCAGCAGCCCAGCCATGATGCTGCCGCGGCCCTCGGCGCGTGCAAAGGCCGAGAAGCTGGCACGGGTGTTGCTGCTGATGGAGTTGCGTGCCGACCATTCCCCCGTCTGAATCGAGGTGCGGCGCGAGGCGGCGCTGGTGTCTGGCCGGTCGTCGTCGCCGTGCATCACGGACGCCCGGCCGTAGCCTGCCGGTGAAAGAAAGGAGCACACGGGGGGTGCACAAATTCAGTGGGGACGTGGTCGGCAGCGCGCTGGTGGGTAGGGCAGCTGGCAGCTCAACATGCATGCTGCACGCGGCAACAACATGCACATTACACTGTCGTCCTGCAGCAAACACCTGCCCCGCTCTGCGCATCTGACGCCCCTGCCAGCGCCCCTCCAGCACCCCTGACAGTACCCCTGCCCCTGCTGCGCACCCATGATGGAGCCGCGCCTGCTGGCGGACCCTCCCATGAACGACTCCCGCCGGCTGGCGGAGCCGCCCATGAACGACCCCCGCCGGCTGGCGGACTGCGACAGCTGGCCGCCCCGCTGCGAGGCAGACAAGGTCGACCCGTGCCAGTCGTGGCCAGCGTAGCCTTCGCCGCCGCCACCGCCACGCCCAGGGCTGCGCATCGCAAGCAGCGCCTCCTCGTCGTCGCCCAGGGCGCCGCCGCCGTCGCCGCCCCCGTCCGCCTGGCTGCGGTGCGTCGGCGGCGCGGCCTCGGCGACGGCGGCGCTGCGCAGCTCCCAGGGGTGTGTCTGGATGCCGCGGGTGGCGCGTGCGGCGCGCGGGCACTGCGTGCCCTTGGTCCTGCTGCGGTGCTGCTGCGGCTGGGGCGCGGAGCCCTGCGCGTCCGGCCGGCTGGCGTCTGGTATCGCGACGGTCAGCGGCGCCGCGCCGGCGGCTGCGTCAGCTGCATCGCCGCCACCGCCGCCGCCCAGGGCGCTGGACGCGCCGCCGCCTGCGGCTCCGTAGGCCACTGAGGCGCCCCGAGCGGAGCGCCCTGCCGGCAGGCCGTCAAAGCTGGGCTCACGGCTGGGCTCTGTGGGCTCGTTGTTGAGGAAGGAACGTGCCGAGAAGCTCCCAGTGGGCAGCTGCCCAAAGCTGATGATGGAGCTGCGCTCGCTCATGCTGTCCCTGCCGCCGCCCAGCCCTGCCAGGCCCGCCAGCGGGCCGAGCGAGTCGCCGCCCCACCCGCCGCCCAGCAGCGTCCCGTCGGGGCCGACCGGCAGGCCGCCGCCTCCGGCGTGCCGCGGCGCCGACACAAGCGGCTTGGGCGTGCGGTCGCGCCCATCCTCGTCTATGCACACGATGCGCTCGCAGGGCAGGCCTTGCGAGTCGGCGCCACCTTTGCCGTAGCGCACGCTGCCGCGCACCACCGACGCCGCGCGGCTGCCGCGGTGCACTGACGACTGGCTGTAGCGGCCTGCACGGGGCGGTGCGGGACGGCCTCCTGAGGGTTGCACGGGCACCTGGGGCGGCCTGGGACGCCGGTCAAGACGTCCCCTCCTCACCGCTTTGCCTCGAGACCGCCACTGACGCTCGCCCCGAGGGGCTGTGCGGAGAGTCGCCGCCACGGCTGGAATCCCTCGCGCCATCATGCCCCAGGCCAGCAAGGGCGGCAAGCACTGAAGCGCGACCCGACTGTCGTGAGGGAGCCGCCGAGCTGCGCCCGCTGTTGGCACCGCTCATGGCTGCTGTGCCGTCAATTGCCGGATGAACGGCGACTCTGCCGTCCAAGGGCGGCGGCGGCGGCACGCTGTGACCTGCTGAGCCCGCCGCCTCGCAGGCGGTCGAAACATGCTGACGCATACAGGCTTGACAGCAGCAGGAGTAGAATAACAGGAATATACTAAGAGGCAGAGCTGTGGGTGCCTGCAGGGCTGACGGTCGTGCGCGGGCACGCCGCCACGCCGTGCGTCACCGCACCGCCTGCAGCGGCTGCAGCGTCGCGATGCCCTTGTTCATCTGCAGAGCCAGAGGTGGTGGTTGACGTGTTGCAGGTTTGTCAGCAAGCAGTTCTTCCCAGTCATGGCAGCACGACCGACTGAAATGCTGTCAGCCAGCAGGCCACACTTTTGTGGCACGCCGCCGCCATGCGCTGCCCCGTCCACTCCCTGGCCAACGGCCCGCCCTCACCTGCCCAATCATCTGCTCCACAGCCTCATGGACACGTGCGTTGACCGGCTTTCCTTCGATGAACTTCCACTTGCCCTCCTGGAGGCAGCATTCGAGTGGAAGTGCGGGGAAGGAAAGCTGTGTGGGGGAGCGGGCGTCCGCTCCGGCAGCACGCGCTGCTACTCAGCGCTGCCAGCTGCGCAGCCAGCCATACCCGCCCAAACCTGGTGCATCTCCGTCTCCCGTCTGCTCGTCATCCACCTCACCGCACTGCCCGACAAACCCACGCCAATGCGACCAACATTCCCAGCACGCCTCCCCGCATCTCCGCCAGCACCCACCTGGAACGCCGGCGGCTGCTCGATGGGCGGCACCTTGAGGCTTTCCTCCATGGAGGTGTGAAATCGCTTGTCATAAGCCCACACATCTGCGTTGCCCTCCATTGTTTTGTAGATGGTGCACTGCGGGCGCGTGGGTGGGTGGGTGTGGATGGGTGTGTGGGTGGCTGGGTGGCTGGGTGGCTGGCTGCAGGCAGGCGGCGTGCGTGCGTGCCTGCGTGCGTGCGTGTGTAAGGGATTGGGGGGGGTCACACGATTGACGCAATTGCCGACGTCGAACACCGAGGTGTACTGCAGCAGCCGCCGTTCCTGGTCGTCCCGCCTGCCCGCACCCGTCCACGTGCAAACCTGTGTGTAGTGGAAGGTGTGGGCGTTGCCCAGGCTGTCATCGATTGGCAGCTGCAGGATGGCAGAAGAGGGCGGGCAGGGAAGCGGGATCAGCCAGCACGCGAGGGGCGCCGCCATGCCTCTGCCACGCATCGGTGCGCCTTGGTTCACGAGCTGCACGACCGTGTTGCATCTGCCGCGCAGCTGCGCACCTGCCGGCACGCGGGAGCGCTGCACTGCCCTTGGGAACGCCCTTTGATCAGGAGCAGCAGCAGCGCATGTGCAACCCCACCATCTCCCCCACTGTTCACGAGGTGCAAAAGAGCATGCAGAACCCCGCCTGCGTGATGAACGCGGTCGCCCCTGCAGGCTTGAGCTCCACCTGTACGCCGTGCAGCGTCAGCGCCGTAGAAAATGCGTACATCTCGCGAACCTGCGGCGGGCTAGGCGGCCCAGGAGCGGGGAGAGAGATCACAGGCGAGGGGAGGCGGAGAGGCGGCGGCTCCAGGCCAGGCAGAGCCATGCTTCTTCGTTTGGCGGCCTCCCAAGTTGCGCCATGTCTCCCGTCCCAGGCCCTTTGCCCCCCTCCCCAGCGCACCCAGCCCAGCTGCTTCTTCAGCCCTTCGTCCCCCTCCACCACCGCTGTGAGCCGCTCCCAATCAGGGGTAACCTACGCGGGGTGGGGGGGGGGGGGGGGGGGGCACTACGAAATGTGAAATGTTTGGCTTGGGGGCCCGAACTTCGGGGGGTGGGCGCGTCGGGGCGCCTCTGCGCCATCTAATTCTGGCCCAGCATCCTCAAACACGACTTTTTAGGGCGGGGGCCGGCCGGGAGGCGGGCCCACGCGCGCCGGGCGCCCCGCTGAGCCATCATGAACGCTTGCAAGTCAAACCGCGTGGGTTTCAGGCAGGCGCCGCCCAAAACCAAGGGCCGCCGCGGGGCCCGCGAGCCGGGCTCGCGCGCAGGAGGGCTTTGCGTGCGGCCAGCTGCCACAGAGCATACCGCGTGGCACCGACCTGGATCAGCGCTGATGATGCTCTAGCGCAGCTTTGGACGGATGCACAGCAGCGGGGGTGCCCCAACCCGCGAGCTCGGTAGAGGCTCTGACTGGCTGCACGATCTAGAGCCTTCCCCATCCGCCCAGCTCTAGTCTACAATGCCTTATGCCGGTGTAGTGTTGTCCGAGACAGCGCGATGCAGGGTGCGGTGAGCGCGCACGCAAATGCTTTCGAGCGAGGCCCAGGGCTGCTTTCAGCACTCCGCCTGCTCCCGCGGCTCTCTCAAACTCACGAACAGTACAGGGAACTGATGACGGGGCCCGGCGGGCCGCCAGGCGCCTCCCGCTGCCCGGCCAGACATGCCCATCGCATGTCTGGGCCTGCCAGGCGCGCCCGGGGCGCGAAAAAGCGGTTTAAGGGCATGCTGAAGTGTTTTGGATACTCAGGGAGGGCGGCGCCGCACCCCACCCACCCCACCCCTGAAGTTCGGGTCCCCCAGCCAAACATTTCATAGTGGGTGGTGGGGGGGGGCAGCAGCGTGGGTTGCAGTGTTGAGCGCAAGAGGAGTTGCATTGAGCAGGCGCACGCTGGGAGGGCGTGGGGCATGCCACTGCCGCGCGCGCGCGTGCGCGCAGGCGTGCAGGCACCCGCCCCCTTCCTCCCTCCTTCTTCCTCTGCTTCCCACCTTGATCCAGTCGGCTGCGCGCATCAGCATGGGCGCCGGGCCGGTGCCAGGGATGTCGGCTGCCTGGCAAGGGAGCAACACAGGAGGCAAACCCGCAGGCCCCGGGAGGCATCGGGTCGGCCAGGCGCATGGCGCTGCTGGGCGTTCTGGTGAATGTTTGCAGCACCCAGCTGGACGAGATGACGGGACCCAAGGAGTGGTGGGAAAGAGTGGCGGATGGCAGACAGAACAAGCAAGATGCGAGAGGAGGTGGGCGCTGCACTCACCGGCCCGTTGTACAGCTTCTTCATGGCAGCCGGGAACATCTTAGGGTTGATGTAGTCGAAGGGATACCCCCAAGCCTGGTACTGCGCCTGCTTGGCATGACAGGGGGGGGATTGGGGCAAACAGCAACACGTGCGTCAGAGGCGCGTGCGGGTTTAGGGGTCGCGCCGCTGCATGTGCTGCTGCACTTGCCACAGCAAGCTGGCACAACACCGGTGGTACCACGCTTGGCTTCTGCCAGCCAACCCTGCCGCCGCTCATCCTGCCAACACCGCCCAAGACACCCACCTGGGAGGACGCGTCAGGCAGGGGCAGCGGCTGCAGGGGAAGGGCAGCAAGGGAAGGGGAGCAGGCCGTCATTTGAGAACGTGTGCCGCTCCTGCCACCGTGCAATGCTCTGGGGTTGAACAGGAATCGACGCCACCCCTCCGCACCCATTGCCGTGTTACCTTCATACCTGCAGTATCGTGTTCACCCTTGCGCTACTTCCTGCAAACCCTCCCCCGTCCTCACTCACCTTCATAAACACATAATCGCTCTCAATCATGTAGATCCATTCCCCCTGCACATGTTGTGAGCAGTGGCCAAGGCACGTTGCAGCGCACCGATTTCCGGGACGCGGCGACCGGCAGGGCCGCCTGCACAGCGGCACCATAGCTGCCACGCCGGCGGCGCCACAGACATGCAGCAGCGCCACGCCTGCCATGCAGCATCCCTGCTCCGCCTCTCTCACCCGGAGCATCGACGCGTTTGTCGCCGCCAGGTCGAAAAAATGACGCACAGCATTGCCGCGGTCGCTCACAGGGTACTCGCACCTGCAGCGCGCAGGGGCAGGAGGTTGTAGCAACAATGGCGGCGGGGGCCACGTGGTCCCTTTCCCGCTGCCAGTGCATACCCTGCCCGGCTTCACCCTGTTGGTTCCTCAACTGCGTCCAACCAGCCACAGGACACCCGTGGGTCGACGCACACACGCCCAGCAGGCAGCGTGCTGCAGCCTGCCCTGCCTGCCCGTCCCGCCTGCACGCGCCGGCAGCGCCGCCTCACCAGTCGTCGCACGCCGGCTGCAGCGGGTCAGCCCTGAAGGTTTCGATCTCCCCCATCAGTGCGTCGGCCTTGGTGCGGTGCAGGATGCGGGTGAAGGCCACGTGCCGCGCGCCGCCGGACATCGCCTGCAAGGCAAACACGGTGGCGGTGGGTGGCACTGCGCTACCTTGCGCTACCTTGCAAGGTAGTGCAGTGGCAGACGAACAGCAAATGGCAGTTGTGCATTGGGAGCGGGAGCAGCGGCGGCAGGGCAGGACGCGAGTGCAGGCCACATGACGCTCGTCGCCTGCAAGGCAAACCGTGATGGTGGCGATTGATGTGTGTGATGAGGGCGCTGGGGAGGGTGGTGGCGGCGGCAGAGGAAGGAAACCGCTAGCGGTGTACCAGCGCAGGCAAGAAGCAACGACATTTGCCACACCTGAATGAGCTTGTATGTGGCATAGGCGATGCGCAGCTGATAGTTCTGGTAAGGGCTGCCGTTGCTGGTGCAGAGGGTGTGGGTGGAGCCAGGCGCTTGAGTGCCGGCCGCCGCCGCCCCCGCCGCCGTAGCGCCGCCCGCTGCCGCTGCTGCCGCTGTGCCGCTGCTCTGTTGGTCCTGCTGCGGTGCGTCATGGCCGTAGTGTGTGGCGCCGCGAGTCTCGAGGATGGCGTGTGAAGTGCCTGCGCAAGCGCAGCAGCCGGTGCCGGTGTTGCAGGCAGTGGCGACGGCGGCGGCGACAGCAGTGGCGGCAGCGGCAGGCACTTGCAGAACAGCGGCTGAAGGCGTCTGGATCGCACCCATGATGACGTAGCCCAGTCCCAAGCCGATGGCCAGGCCAAGCGCCGTCGTGAACAGCACACGGGCGCGAGAAGCAGGCCGCCGTCTCGTCCGAGAGACCAGCACCATGGCTTTCTACGGTTGCGTGAAACCGTGGGGACCGCGCCTCCCGAGCTCGGGTGCTCAAGCGGACAACTCGCGATCAATTTTGCGTCCTGTGTGCACAAACGCTACCAGGGCGCTATTCACAAGCTGTGGGCGTGGTGGAGATGCAACGTGCGCGGTTGCACGGCAAAAAGTCCCTGCCTCCCGAGCGTCGGCGCCAGCGGGGCGCCGTTCCCTTGCGCGGCATTGTCCAGCGAGCGGGAGCACCCTGCGCTAAGCTCAACGGTGGAAAGGCGCCCTGAAACTGCTATTAGCGCGCTGACGGGGATGACAAATGGAAGAGGCAGTGTTGTGGCGTTCGTGGCAGCTCGCGGAGGCCTTGTCGTCAATGCAACAAGGCCCCAGCAGCACAGCGAACGTCAGGCAGGATTGCGCGCTGCAGGTGGGCAGGGCACATGGGACGGCGGCCCTCTGCGTTGGCAGACGACGGAGTACGCGTCGTGACGGCAGCACCAGAGGGCAGAGGCCATGCTGCAAGTAATCGAATGTGCCGACTGTTCGGCCCTGCCCTCGCACGCTGCCAGCTCCGCATGTGATGATAGCGGAGGGAGGCAGGCTGCCGTTCTATCACAAGCAATGCATGTTCGACGCACACGCCGTCCTAAATTCGTGTGTGCAGGTTCCAGAGCGTGTGCCAATTCCTCGGAGCGTGTGGCCAGTTCCAGAGCGCAAGCCTCTGGGATGGATCCTACGTGCCTCTCCCAAAGTGCACAGCGTACCCAACTCGAGTTCACATCTCCTTTCCATCACTCGTCTGCAAATACCCAACACTGTGGATACCAACTAAAGTTTGTATGCCGGACATCAGCAAGGGCAGGAAGAGAAGGCGCGAGAGCAGGTGCGACGCGGGCGCGACGACGGGCATGCTGCGAAGCGGCGGCGGGGGTGCCGCCCATCCGCTCGAGGCGCTCCGCCGGCTGTATTCATCGCAAACTGACACGTGAGTTAGTAACTGGAGCTACCTAGGGGGCGCCATGGCGGACAAGGAGGAGAAGAAGCCGCCGGCCCGCCTGGGTGGGCTCAACAAGGCGCCCGGCGCGCGGCTAGGTGCGCTCGGGTGTGTGTAACGGTCGTCCGGACAGCATGGGTGGAGCCGCCAGAGGTCCCCACTTTCGACCATCACATGCACGCCCGCCCCTTCCCCCTGCAGGAAACCTGAGGAGCGGAGATGGCGCGGGAACCAGCTCTGCAGCGGCGGCCACCAGCGGAGGAGCCGGTGCAGCAGGGAGCGCACGCAAGGTGGGCGCCGCCGCCGCCGCCGCCACCGCCACTCGCCCGCCGCCACTTGGTCGGGCTACCTTGCGCCTGGCGGCGCACAGCCTGGGTGTTGTGTGGTTCCGCCGTGAAAGGACGTCTTGTGTTGCCAGTGCCAGCCGTCCTCACACCGCCCCACTCCCCGCCACCCCGCCAGATGCGTTTCATGCCCACCAACTTTTCTCGGCCAAAGGCACTAGCGGACAGCACAGAAAGCGGCGCGCCCTCGACCTCTGTATCCGTGGCCAGCAAGTCTGAGAGCGGTGCGTGGGGAGGCAGAACCCTTTGCTGTCCACTCTTGCGGCAGCGCGGTCCCTTTCCATGCATAGGCAGAGGCATTGCTCGGCGGCGCCGGCAGCGACCTTCCCTTGCACCACTTCCCTGCTGCTGGGCTGCAGCAGTGGAGACCAATTTTAATTGAGGGTTTGGAGGACAGCACGGCCGGCTGCTCATGCTTGCTGCCCATCTCTCTCTGCCCCTGCTGCTTCGCTGTGCAGCTTTCGAAGATTTGATGAAGGCAGCCAAGAGCGACGCAGCCTGGCAGCGGCGCGGCGGCCGCGGCGCCGGCCGCGGCGCCCTCACCGGCCGCTCCCTCACAACCTTTGGCGGCGGCGCGGGCGACGGCGGCGGCGCGCCCGGCGCGGGCGCCCGTCGCGTGTGGAGCAGCACCAGCGGCGGCGGGCGCAGCGGGCGCGGCGGCGGGCAGCCGGTGAAGGCCGGCGACCGCGTCAAGTCTGAGGGCGTGGTCAAGTCGGAGCCAGGTGAGGCAAAGCGTGCAAGGCTGGCCAGGGGCAGCAGGTTATGCGGGCAGCGGCAGCGCAGCGGCAGCCACGCAGCAGCAGCAGCAGCAGCAGCAGCAGCAGCAGCAGCAGCAGCAGCAGCAGCAGGCGCTCCTGCAGGCGGCTTCCTCCTCGCCTTCATCCCTCGATAGGCAAGGTGCCCTTTGGCATTCCCTATCCTTGCCTGCAGGGGAAGAGGGCAAGCTGGAAGGCGTCGAGGAAGAGGGGTCGGAATGGGCTGCCGCCATCAGCGAGGAGGACCGGGAGGAGGACGGCGAGGCGGAGCAGGACTTTGTTTCTTACGAGCAATACTACCCACTGGTGCTGCCGCAGCGGTGGGTGCCCCTGCCTTGTGTGTGTTTCTACCTTTCGTGCTGCCGCAGCGGTGGGTGGGTGACCGAGAGTGCCACCACAGGCGGCTGGCTACAGCTTGGTCGCCTGCTGCAGTATGGCATGGTGCAGCTGTGATGTCCGACAGAACGCGCGTGCCATTGCAGCTCGGCCGCGGCGGCCCAGCGGCGCGACGCCAGTCTGCGCGGCGCGCTGCTGCTGGGCACGGCCCCGGCCAGCCGCGCGGGCTTCTCTCGCAAGCCAACAAAAAACCAACAGCGCCGCCTGCTGTCTGCCGTCTGTCGGTTGTTTGTTTGATCGACCGCAGGGAACCTGGCGTGCCGCCGCCACGGGAACCCGACGACCCAACCCGAGTCATCCCCAAGGACCTGTTCGACCTGCCGGTGAGTTCATGTTTTCCCTCACTTTGTGGTTCTCTGCTTCGCCTGCCCGGCCTGCCCTCCTGCCCGGGGGCCCGCCTCCCTGCCT
Organism: Micractinium conductrix; assembly: GCA_002245815.2. Lineage (NCBI taxonomy): Eukaryota > Viridiplantae > Chlorophyta > Trebouxiophyceae > Chlorellales > Chlorellaceae > Micractinium > Micractinium conductrix. The sequence continues at coordinate 34,071 of LHPF02000061.1, forward strand.
GGCCCGCCCGCCTCCCTGCCTGGCCCGCCCACCCACCCACCCACCCTACCGACACTTGCAGGAGAACTACCAGCCCATGCTCGAGGAGCTGGGGTTCTTGCAAGACTCGGAGCTGAACGACGGCCGCCTGATGCTGTTCCAGCTGCCGTCGCTGCTGCCCATCGCGGCGCAGGTGAGGCCCTGCTTGCTCTTCGCCTGCTTCGCACCTGCAGAGGGCTTGCTCAAAACACGCCCCGGGCTCGCCCCCCCTTGAGCGCCTTCTAAACTGCCGGCCGCCCTGTCCGGCCCGTGCAGTCGGCGGCGCCAGATGGAGCTGGAACCTCGGTGGCTGCCTCGCGGCCCTCCACGCTGGCGGAGCTGCCCAGCAGCCGCATCGGGAAGCTGCTGGTGTTTGAGAGCGGAAAAGTGAAGCTGCAGGTGGGTGCGAGGCAGGAGCAGCTTGCAGCAGCAGCAGCAGGCGCAGCAGCAGCAGGCGCAGCAGCAGGCAGGGCTGGGTTTCCTCTCTCCTCTTCAGCATTGTGAGGGAACGGGAGGTGCCTTATGCTCGCCGCCTGCCTTGCCGCACCTCGGGCCACGTGCGCCCTCCAACTGTTGCAGATTGGAGGCGTGCTAGCAGATGCGGACACTGCCACTCCCCTCGTTTCAGCTGCCGCCCACCCTCCCAGTGCCATTCTGTCCTCAACCCCTCTTGCTGCATCTGGTGCCCCTTTCCTGGATGCACCTCTTGTGCACATTGGAGACGTGCTCTTAGATGACGTTGTGGATCCGGGCATCCTCCCTGCCTCCGACGCCTTTCGACCTCCAACTTGTGCCTTACTCCACGCATCTTGCAACTGCCCTGCAGATGGGGGACGTGCTGCTGGATGTGGACCCGGGCATCCCCCCCCGCTTCCGGCAAGACGTGGCGGTGGTGAACCCGCAGTCCAGGCAGTGCGTCATGCTGGCGCCCGTGGCCCTGCGCATGGTGAGACCCTGTGCACGATGTGCCCCTGCGCACTGTTAGTTTGGGGCAGGCTGCGGTTGTTGATGCTGGGGCGGTGGTGAACGCGCAGTGCAGTCCAAGCGGTGCGCCGTGCCGGGCACCCGCCGCCCTGCGCATGGTGCGTTCCGGGGCTGCCTGCGTGCGGAAGCTTGTCGTGGCAGCTGGGCTGAACAGCAGCGGGTGCTGCAACACCTCTGGGGCGTGGCCATTGAGGCGTGCTGCCTGGCGCTGGTTTCCCTCCACCTTCTAGCCCCCCCCCCCCGCCCCCCCACCCCACACACACACCCCACCCCCCACACCACACCACACCACCCCACACCACCACCACCTTCAAACCCCTAAATTTGCATCGTCAGGTGTGCACCCCCAACCTGGACACCCTGCTCGACCCGGAAGCCCCGCTGCCTGTGTGGGAGCACGCGGCAGCGGCCCCAGCTGCCAGCGTCGGCGGCACAGCGGCGGATGGCGCGGCGGCGGGCGGAGCAGCAGGCGGCGTGGCTGTGCGCGGCCGGCGGAAGATGGTGGTAGATGAGAGCGATGGGGAGGAAGCTGAAGCAATGGAGGTTGATGGAGAGGGGGCGCAGAACGGCGCGGCGCCTGCTGCCGGCCAGCAGCAGCAGGAGCGGCAGCCGGCGGCGGCGGGGAAGCAGCGGCAGCAGGCGCCGCTGGGGGTGGCGATAAAGAAGGAGAAGGGGGAGGAGGAGGAGGTGGTGAGCCCTCGACGCGGAGCCGCCGCAGGCGGCGTGCGGTCGCCGCGGGGCAGGGTGCGGTCGCCGCAAGGCGGCGTGCGGTCGCCACGCGTCGCGCAGCAGCAGCAGCAGCAGCAAGGAGGCGTCGGCTGAGCGCGCTGTGGTCACCGCCTGCGCTCACTAGGGAGGCTTCTTACCACAAGCCACGCCGTCTGAAACCCGAATGTAACCCTTCGCGCCTGCGCTCGGCTCGAGGCACAAGCGCAGCGTGTTTAATGCAGGTTGGGGGCCGATTGACAACTTCACGGGACGTCAATTGCAGTGATCAGCTGTCAAAGAGGCAGGGGCAGCGTGGCCGTGCACTGCGCACTTGGTGCGACGCATAAGCAGGCGGAGACTGATGGTTGCAGGATGGCGCAACGGCCGGGGGGCCGGCGCGTCAGTGGGCTGTCCGTACTCGCTGTGCATGCGGCGTTGCAATTTGTTGGGTTGCTACACCTGATGTGACCGTGCTGACGCACAATGATGTGTAGAGGAACCTCTTGCAGAGCGGTTGGAGGTGCGTCATGTGTTTGTGCTGCACTGGCGTGTGCTGCTCACACCGGCGCTGCCCTGTGCGCATGGAGTGGTGACTCTGTTGGGTCATGCTGCACTGGGTGCGGCATGCTGGCACCTGCGGCACGCCGGTACATGCGTAATGCGCCCTGCGCTCTCCCCCCAGCCTATACTGCTGCAATCACAAGGTTACACCTCGGCAGGTGGGGAGGACGCAGCGCTTCCTCACATCCCGCCAGCACTGCTGGCACAGGAGGAAGTCAGAAGAACTTCTTCACGAGCTGCGCCTTGCGCACGCCGCGGGAGCAGGTGGGGCAGCGAAACTGTGCCAGCGCCTTGAGCCAGCACGTGTAGCATGCGCTGTGCCCGCAGCCCGCCTCGTGCGGGGCATCCATCGGCGCTTTGCCACACACGGGGCAGGGAGGGCCGCGCGCGGCGGCGCTGGGCCGTGCGCTGCCGCTGGCGCCCGGCCGCGCGCCGCCGGCCGCCGCGCCGCCTGCGGATGAGGGCCGTGCCGCCTGCATCGCCGCCTGCATGCCGCGGGGAGGCAATGCCACGCCGGGGCCGCCAGCAGCGCCCACGCTGCGCACGCCCTGCTGTGCCATCGCTGCCTGCATGCCACGTGGGGGCATCAGCACCGACGCGGCGCTGCCGGGGCGCCCCGCCTGCGCCAGCCGCTGCTGCTGCTGCGGGGCGCCGGAACGAGGTCCCGCCGCCGCTGCCTGCCGCGCCGGCGCCCCCGTCACCAGCTGCTGCAGCTTTGAAGGGGCCGCATTCTGCCCTGGGCGCTGCGCCTGCCGCGCCTGCTGCGCCTGCTGCTGCACCAGCGGCTGCCGCTGCGCCGTCCCTGCGGGAGCGGCGCCTTGCGGAAGGGCGCCCCGCCTCTGGTGTGCCTGCTGCTGCTGCTGCTGCTGCACGCGCGCCTGCGCGCCGGCGGGCGGCGCCGCGCCAGCCTGGCGCACCACCCGACGGTCCACCTCCCACAAGTCCTCCGCCACCCGCTCCTTCAGGAGGAGCTCCGACTGCCGCGGCTGCTCCCGCTGCAGCTCCTGCACCGCCTGCTGCATCTGCGGGCGGCCCGCTTTGGGGATGAACCCAGCAAAGCCTTCGAGCAGCTGCGGGTGCGGCAGCAGCAGCGGCAGCGCCTTGCCCAGCAGCGCCAGCAGGTCGCGGGCCTGGCTGTAGGCTCGCAGCTCCGCTTTGATGGCGCTGAAATGCTCCTGCGCACGTCGGTGTGAGCGGACACGAGTGGTAGTGATAGAGAGCACGGAGGGGTGGAGACGTGCGACGTGTGAGGGCCGGAGGGCATGGGCTGGCACCCGGCGTGGGAGAAATGCTAGACGCTGTCGAGGTGCGCGCATGCGTGGGGCAGCCAGTCTCCTGCCCCCCTCAACCCTCCCACCTTTGACAGCGTGGACTGCAGCTGAGTGAGGAAGCCGTTGATGGCTGCGGCCGCCTTGCCCGCTTTGCCCGCTTTGCCTGCCTCGCCCGCCGCCTGCTCGCCTGCAGTCTGCGGCTGGGCTGGCTGCTGCTGCTGCTCAGGCTGGCTGTGTGCCGGCTGCTGCTGCTGCGAGCGGTGCGCTGCTGCATCCAGTCCCTCCAGTGGTGCAGCAGGCTCCGTCGCCGCACCCCGCTCCTGCGCCTGCTCAGGCTCTATGCTGACGCTGCGCTGCCGCTGCCGCTGCGCATGCTTTGCTACCAGGTGCGCCGGACCCACGAGGTTGCTGGCAGGCCCTGCTGACGCCGCTGTCGGCGGCCGCGGTGGGCAAGGGCGGGCAGAGGCAGCGAGCGCTGCACGCTCCCACGGCTTCGCCTCAAAGAGCTTGCTGCTGCTGCCGCCGCCAGCCGCCGCCTGCTGCTGTGTCGCCGCCGGAGCGCCGCCCTGCTGCTGCTGCTGCTGCTGTGGAGCGCCCACGCCGAGCTCGCCGAGCAAACTGTCGACCGCTGCTGCGCTGGCAGCAGTGGGGCCGGTGACTTGTCGAGCAGGCACGGTGCCGCTGCCGCCGCCAAAGCCAAGCGCAGAGATGAGCCGCCCCCTGCCACCCGCCTGGCTGCCGCCCGCCTGGCTGCCGCCGCCTGCTGCCGGCTGCTCATATTCCAGCTCCTGCTGCTGCCGTTGCTGCGCCTGCTGGGCCGCCATGGGGGCGAAGAGCTCCGTCATGCCAACTGCGTCAATCGCCGCCGGTGCCTGCTGCATCAGCGTGCGCCCGCCGCCCCGGCCTGCAGTTAAATGTGCTAGAAAGTAGCAGGCATGTGAGCAATCATATCACAGCGGCGGCGGCTAGCAGCAGCTTGCAGTGCAAGCCCTTCTCCAATAGAGGGCAAGGCTATCATGCGCATCATGCACCAGGCTGCTGGCCTTGTCAGCTCACCTGCGCCTCCTCCAGCATCGTGGAAAGGCCCCGCCACCGCTGCGCGCGCAGCGCCGCCGCCGCCAGGGGCGCGCGTCGCCCCAGGCACGCCCGACTGCCCGCCGCCGCCGTCCACCAGCCCCTGTTGCGGCAGGAAAGAAAGACGATTGGGCAAGTCGAGCACGGGCCTGCCACTCAGGGGCCTCTCATGGCTGCCGGCGCTGTGAAGATGCCTTTGCTCCGGCGTCTACTGACGCCCTCCCTCGCAGCGACATTCAACGTGAACCCAAACCTCGTGTCTTTCAACCCACCTGCCGCACCGCCTCTGCCTGCTGCTTGAAGAACTGCGCCAGCGAGGCGTTGGCCGTCCCATAGTTGGGGTACACCACCACCTGGCCGCGCAGCCAGCAGGACAGCTGGCGCTGCACGTTCTGCAGCACGGGACAAGCGGCGGGCAGGGGGGTCGCACGTGAGGCGCAGGCAAAGGCGCGTCAAAGGCGGCGTGTGCGATGCGCTGGCGGCGCTGCACAGCGACCCTTCCCTGCATGCGATGCCCTCGCAGCACCGCAGAGCGGCCCTCTCCCCCTGCATGAGCCCTCCCCCACACCTGCGCACGGAAGCGCTCGTCGCAGAGGATGATCGCCCCGTAGTCCCGCCGGTGGCGAATGACACGCCCCACCGCCTGGACCGAGGGGGGGAGAAGAGATGCTTTTCTGGACAGGTGGGCCGGTTGAGTGGTGGGCAGGCGGCAGATGCAGCGGGGCGAGGGGCAGCAGCCAGCCGTGTTTGCTGGGAGCGAGTCCAGGGAGCGCCACGCACGCCTGCCTCTCCCCCACGCCACGCTGGCAAGCCCACGTCAAGTGGGACACACGCAGCGCAGCGCAGCACAGCGCAGCGTACCTGGTTCACCGCCCGCATGGCGTTCTGGCTGTACCACTGGTCGCCGCTGAGGCCCGTGGCGGCTGCCCCGCCGCCGCCGCCGCCGCCGCCGCCGCCGCCGCCGGCAGGCCGCTTCCTGCTCATTGCTGCCGCGCGATCCTCATTGAGCGCCTCCTGCTTCAGGCGAATCTGTGGAGGAGCCGTGGAACGAGGCAGGGGACAGCCAGAGGTGAGGCGCCGCAGGCGGCACGAGAAAAACGCTGCGCAGGCACCTGCGGCACCAGTGCCCACCGTTCCAAGCCCGCGCACAGACAGCCGCTTGCTGTGCCGCCACGCATCCACCCACTCCTCTCGGGGCCACCCACCTTGGGGTCCGTCTTCATGGGGTAGGGGATCCCCGTCAGCACCACAGCGCGCCCAGCGGCGTCACTGAAATCCAGACCTTCGCTGGCCTTGCCGCTGCAGGGCAGAGGGGGGCGAGCGGGGCAACAAGGGGCGTCGGTGCAGGGGCACTGGGGGAAGGCACCAGGCCTGAGGCACAAGAGGCCGTCCTGGGTGACGGGCGCCGCACACCCCGCGCCGCACGCTGCCCTGCGCTGTGCACGCTGCCCTCTGCTGTCCCAACAGCTCGACCACATACCCACCCCCCGCCTCCGTAACACGCACGCACCGTGTGACGGCTGCAAAAAAGAGGCTCCATTATAGGCTGGATAGGGCATTGCACCGTGTGACAGCCGCATGTGACAGCCGTATTGACAGGACAACAAAGTACTCACCGGGTGACGGCGAAAAAGGAGGCGCCGTTGTAGGCCGGGTTGGCCAGCTTGGCCCGAAAGTCTTCGGCTGCTGCGTTGAACTGCGCCGACGACCGCGGCTCTATGACCGGTTGCTTGTTCCTGCGCAGAGGGGCAGGCGAGGGAGGTGGGCAGGGGCAGGTTGGGCGGGCAGAGCCCAACTAGACATTTGAGAGAGGCAGCAGCATGAGGGAAGCATGGAGGTTCGGCGGCCGGCCAGAGAGCAACACACGCCATCAATTAGAAGCTGGCCCCTCAGGTGGGAAGGGCACCTAGGTAGCTCATAGCCCAACCCCTTGAGCAGAGCGAGAGAGAGAGAGCAACGCAAGCGGTCTCACCGCGCCATGCGCTCCCAGATGCTGGGGCCTCCGTTGGGGGGCTGCACCTTCCACGTGTCCACGCAGCTCTGTGGAACATTCCACAGGGGGCGACGGTGGGCAGGGCCAGAGGAGTGTGCAGTGCACAGCGCGCGCGGCAGCGGCAGCGTCGGGGCACAGCAGCCCCACGCGCCCGCCTCACACCGACACAACCACTCAAAGGGCGGTGCCGGGTCAACCCACAACCTGCCCCGCACCACCCCGCGGCTTGCCTGGAGCAGCGCGTAGGACGGAAAAAAGACGAGGAGGCCGTCCGGGATGATGCGGCAGAAGTTGACGAGCGCCATGCCAAGGTCGGCGCTGTCAAACAGGAGGAGGTGAGCAGGACAGGCGGCCAGCAGTTGTAGGGGTGAAGAATGCAAGGGCCTTACTGCCGCTTTCCACAACCAATCGCGTGGCTGCCCCAGCCAGCCAGCCAGCCAGCCACCCGCCCACCCACCGGTACTTTGCATTGTCACGGTTCTGGTAGCTGCTGTTGAGGGGGTGCCCAGACGGGCCCGCCGGCACGACGCCCACCCAGACCTGCGCTCAAGGGTGGGTAGCACCAGGGTGGGTCCGGCGGCAGGAGTAAGATGGTGGCACGGCCAGGCCGCAGGCCCTGGCGCGCCCGCTGCTGCTGCTGCGACCGGCCCTGGCGCGCGCGCTGCCCCTGATGCGGCCGAACACACGTGCATGCTGCTCACGTGCTGCACGCTGGGCCCCATATTGTATGCGCCCCGACAGCTGCCGCCCACCTGCTCCTTGGAGATGACGTGGGGGTTCTCCAGGCGCACGGGGAAGTCCAGGCCGAGCTCGTGGGCAAACGAGTCGAGCGGCGCCAGCGTGCCGGACGTCAGCAGGATGGAGCGCACCTAAGGAAGCATGAAAAGGGGCAGGGTTGAGAGGATGCACAGGGGCAGAAGGTGCACGGGTGCTGTGCAGCGCGGCAGCAGCAACCAGCCGAGCTGGGAGCAGTCCACGCTCACCCGCATCCCCGCGATTTGCTGCATCGACAGCCCCGGAGAGAAGCACCAGTAGGAGAGGGTGGGCGTGGGGCGAGCATTCTGCAGGCGGGGAGGCGGCAGAGGCAGGGCAGGCAGGGCAGAGAGCGGCGTCGGCGTGGGACACATCACTGCAGGACAGCAGAGCGCCGTGGCCGCGTGCAGCCAGGCGGTGCAGACAGGACACAGCGCGGCTTCACACACGTCACTGCACACCCCTGGTACAAGCCTCTCCACTCGCAGCCCCCAACCTTCCCTCGCTCCCGCTTGCCTTGCTCTTCTCCATGTGAATGTGCACCTTGTAGGCTGCATGCGAGGGCGGGATGGCGCCCGCCGCCGCCGCCTTGTTGGCCGCAAGCGCCGCGCGCGGCGGCGGCCACTGCCCGCCTGCGGCGGGAAGCAGGCGCAGCATTGCAGCCGCTCAGCAATGCAGTGGTTTGGGAACAGCAGCGGCGGCAGCGGCGGCGGCGGCGGCGGCGGCAACGCGAGCACCTGCAGTGCACGCACAGCAGCAGGCTGCACGCACAGCAGCAGGCTGCACACAGTGCGGAACCCGGAGGAGCAGCCCAGCCAGGGTCTGCCCCCCACCTGTGGTCGCCGCTGGCGGCGCCTCCTCGGGCTGCTCTGACGTGCCAATGAACGCCAGGCGCAGCGCCTCGGCCACCCGACTCAGCTGGTAGGTGCTGTTCCGGCTGCCAGACCTGCACAGAGAGGGTGGCAGGAGGGAGGGCAGGGTGTTGCGGGGAGGCGGCTGTTACAGCGGGGCGAGGGAGGCGCGTGCTGCGCACGAACTGGAATGCGCATTGCCGCGGCCGCTGCCCCTGCCCCTGCCGCTGCCCCTGCCCCTGCCCCTGCCCCTGCCCCTGCCGCTGCCCCTGCCCCTGCCCCCCTTCCCCCTGCCCTTGCCCCTGCCCCTGCCGCCGCCGCTGCCCCTGCAACTCACTTGCGCCCCATGTCCACCGCTTCAGCAGTCAGCACCGCCATGCCCTGCTCCAGGCAGGATTGCAGCACCTGCGGAGTGAGGGGAGGGGGACACGAGGGTGGTGAAGCTATAGACGATGATGTGGGTGGCGCTGCAGGGCGAGGGTGGGCGCCGCACCTGCGACACCGGCTCTGGCGTCGACCCACGTCTGTGAAAGCAGAGACCATCGCTGGCCGATGAGATGCAGCTTCAGAGCCCGCAGAGGCGGCTCAGCCCAGCCCGGTCTGCCGTCCCTGGCTGCGCACCTGCCAGGTGGCGGGGCTGATGCCGCACGTGCCGAAGAGCTCAAACAAGTAGGCGCCGGGCCGGGTGAGCCCGTGGTCTGTGGGAACACCGTGGGACGGGTGGGGGGCAGGCAGAAGGAGGCATTTGCAGGCAAGGTGGGGCGAATAGTCGGAGAACTGTTGCAAGGCAAGAGGAGCGCTTCGTGGGCAGGTTGTCGCGTCCATTTGCAGGCAACCCGGTGAACAGTCGCAACGGGTGCATGAAGAGCATGCCTCACCCTGGTGGATCTGCAGCCGGGAAATCTCCTGCTCCAGGCGGCACAGCACAGCGCGCGCGCGGTGCAGCTCGGCTGCCACGCTGGCCATTGAAGGGTCACGGTCTGCGTGTCGATGGGGAACAGGGCGGACTGGGTGGGCACCGGCGGGCCGAGCGGGGCGTGGTGCGGCGGCGCGCCTCTTCCCCAGCGCACACACCCGACCGACCAGCCGGCCGCACAGCCATCCCGTGGGCACCACCCTAGCACAGAGCACCCACCTTGCCCTCCCAGTTCGTTAAACACGTTGACCGGCGCGTCGCCCTTGGCTGCAGCAATCTCCGCCGCCGTGCCCAGCTCCTCGATCGCGCCCGCCAGCGCCGTCGCGGGCAGGTCAAAAGACATGCTGTCGCTGCACACTTGCTGCACATCAGGCAAAGCATGCGAGGCAAGCGAGGGTGGCACCTTCTTAAGGGGCCTGATGCAGCGCGGCCAGAGGAATGGGCAGAGGCAGCTGCAGCGGCTGCCGCGCGGGATTCCCACCACACCCACCGCCACGTTGTGCGCTTCATCAAAGATGAGGATCGCGTTCTGCCAGCAGATGTTCAGCCCTGCAGCGCATGTTCGAACAAACAGGTGGGCAGTGAGAGCAGCCCTGCGCCTGCGCTCCTGGAACGTCCGAGCCACGCCGGCAGGACAAGGGGCCACGGGCCAGCACTGCTCTGCACTCGCCTGTGCGCGTCTTGGCGTCGATGAGGTAGTTGTAGGGCAGGAAAATGATGTCGGCTGTGGCCGCCATGTCCCTGCAAGGAAGATGCAGGGGGAGAGATGTGGATGAGCCATAACAGCAACATCGAGGAGCAGCGGCAGCGGCAGCGCCATGCCAGCAGGCGCAGCAGCGGCTGCGGACAGTGACACACCAGCGTGAGCGGCGGCAGCAAAGGCCAGGGCAGCAGTGGCAGCAGCAGCGGTGTGACGTGGCAAAGCCACACCAGCAGGGGAAGCAGCAGCAACGGCGACAGGCGCAGCAGCGGCAGCGGACATGAACAGAGCGGCCCCAGTGGCGGCAGCAGGGGCCAGGCTTGCCTGGCAAGGTAGTAGGGGCAGACAGAGCGCGACTCGCCGATGCGCGCCAAATCTTCGATATCTAACACCTGCACAGGACACAGAGGGAGGCGCAGCCATAAATCATGTCGCAGGCAACGGCCGACCCCTCAGCAGCAGGCACGCCGGCGCCAGCGCCCTCGGCCCACCCGTTCCACCCCACGCCACCCACCTCTGCGTTAACGTCAGGGTTCTGCCGCATGAACTTCTCCACACCGTTCTGCCTGTTACACGGGTGGGGTGCAATGACGGAGGCGCAAGCGTTTTAATTCTCAAAGGAAGCCACCAGGCAGCTCCGGAGCACAAGCAAGAAAGCAAGCAAGACAGAAAGCAAGAAAGCAAGAAAGCAAGAAAGCAAGAAAGCAAGAAAGCAGGCAGACAGGCAGACAGGCAGGCAGGCAGGCAGACAGGCAGGGGAGGGAGGGGAGGGATGGAAACGCCGCAGCAAAGGCAAGCACAGCTTCACACGTGCGCGCCCCGCACACATCCCGGCCCCTGCATGCCCATATGTCCCGCCCTGCCCGCCCGCCTCACCACTTGCAGGCGCGCTTGGAGACGAGCGCTCGGCAGCCCTGGTTGATGCCCGCTCCCATGGTTGACACTGTGGGGTGCAGGCAGCCGTGCTGGCGGGAGGCAACGGTGGCGGTGCGGGGCCTGCACGGAAAATAGCATCGGGGGGGGGAGGGGGGGGGGGCACAGCCTTGTGGATTGATGCCAGCGCCTCTTGCCTCAGCAGCTGCAGCCAAGGGCTGCTACAGAGGACCACCGTGCGCCGCGTCACCCTCAACCCCCGCACACCCCAAGCACTCTTCTGCCTGTCCCACCCACCCACCCACCCCCAAACACCCACACCAAAACACATGTCCACATGCCATGCATCCTCTGACCGTCCCACCCAGCCACCCAGCCACCCAGCCACCCTCCCACCCACCCACCCACCTGTAGCTGCTCTTCTTCAAATCCCCCATCACTTGCTGCAGCTGCGAGTGCGTGCGCGAGGAATAGACGATCTGAGGCAGGCCGCTGCCTGGCCCCCCCTCCGCCATGGCCGTCGCCTTATGCTCCGCCCACGCCTCGCGCAGCCCCTGCACCAGGGTGCTGCTGTGCTGCTGCGTCTGCACCTGCCCCACCGCTGCTTGCGCCTGCAGGGGTTGGGCGCAAGCGAACGGACAGGTGCGCGTGCCGGTGGTGGAGAGGAGACGGAAGTATGTGCATGCGCAGGCGCAGGCAGCACAGCCGCAGGACACGTCCGCAAGCGCAATGTTTCTGGGCAACACAAACCATTGCTCCATTGCCCCTGCCCCTCCTACGACTGACCAACCTAACAGTGACCACTTACGACTGCCCCCTCCGTTGCCGTGGTGGGGGTGGGGGGCCTGCCCGGTCGACTGCCCCCTCCCTTGCCCTGCCCCCTGCAACTGCCCACCTGTTTGGCCAGCGACTGGCGCCATGCCAGCGTGGCGCACAGCAGGCACAGCGTCTTGCCGGTGCCGGTGGGGGACTCGAGCAGCGCGTGCTGGCCCTGCGCAGGGGAGCAGGAGGGAGGCGGGTGCGTGAGGTGTGGGGAGCGCTGGTAGCAGGCGCAGCATCTCATAGGAGACTCAAGCCGCGAGGGGAGGTTATCAGGAGAGAAGGCTGTGCGGAACGCCGACAGCCGGCGCTCTGTGCACAGCCTCGCCCTGCTTGGGAATGCTAAACGCATCACATGGGCTGGGCACGCGCGGGGCGCTGCCTGTTCTACGTGCGTGTGCATGTGCCATGCATTCGCGCGCCTGCTGCAGCGCCTGGATCACCCTTGTCATGTAATCCAGCTGCACTGGATAGGCCTCGTAAGGGAAATCCACTTCCACACCGCTGCAAACAGGGAGCAGGGACGCTGCAGGTTGTGGGCGAGCGAACGACGGCAGGCGGCATGCAGCGGCAGGCAGCGGCAGGCGGCGGCTGTGCTTGGCTGTCGGGGGCTGCACGGGCAGCCGCACGCCAGGCTGCTGTGGCGTTGGACTTTGGAAGCGGTGCTTGGTGTGACCACAGCCCTACAGGCCTTGCCTGAGCGTGTAGGACGGCATGTTGGGGGCCTCGCGCAGGTTACCTCCGGCGATGCCGCTAGCGGCCCTGGCAGTCTAACTAGGGCGCCTGGCGTTGTTCACGGCAGCCATGTGCCGGCTATGCCGCTCCTGTGTTTGAGCGGGCGATCGAGACGGTGCGCCTGGGCTCCTGCAGCCTCTTCGACGAGCTCCACAACTTTTTCTGGAGGCCGCAGATTGCACGGGAGTGCTGCGATGCATGCAGCGCGATTGTGCCGCTACATTGCCTGGCGGCGGCAGCAGGCAAGGCGTCGCTCTGCTCCCCTCGCCGCAGGGAGCTCGTCATCAGACCGCTTCAGAAAGTATATTTTTACAGATGGGAGGACACACTGGCACGGATAGAGGCTCCCAGGGCCGACTAGGGGAGCAACAAAGGGTGTGGTGTAGAGGAGCAGGCGCATCGAACAGCAGAGGCAACTGCGGGCTGGCAGATGATGTATGCAGGGCGCCTGGTGCAACCGTGGGTAGGGTGGGAAGGTAGTGTGCATCGAGGAATGGCTGACATACGAGTGCAGGATGGGAGGTTGCACCAACGCAGGGCAGGGCAGGAGCTAACCCAGATGTGGCGCTCCTTAAACGACACCGCAGCCAGCAAAGTGCCAATGCCTGCTTCAACGCTGTGCTGTGCCGCGCTGTGCTGCGCCGTGCTGCGCTGCCAATTCTCTCTCACACGTTGTGCACCGGCGGGTACCCAGCAGCCTGGGCCTCGGGCGTCGCATGCATCTTTGCCTGCAGGGCGGGGAAGCGCCCGACGCTCAGCCACTCCAGCGGTTTGGCCGGGCACCCCCCCCTCCCGCCGCTGCCGCTGGCGCCCTCTTGGCAGCACTCCGCAACAGAATGGTTGCGTGAGAGCAACACCACGACAGCTCCTTTGGGGTGGGGGGAAGGAACGCAGGCAGGCTGCGCACGCCAGCAGGGATGCACTTCCACATCTGCCTTTCTCTGCCGGCGGGACCCCGCCGTGCAGCAGTAGCAGGCACCTAGCAGACACGCACCTCCCCCTTTCCATCCGCCACAGGGTTGCCATACATGGGCACATCACCTCCACTGCCCTTCTTCGCCCCCCTGCGCAGCAAGGGCAGGGCGGGGAGGAGGCAGGCCGAGCAACGGGCGTCAGCATGGCCCCAGTATGGCAGGCAGGAGGACTGGTTACGTTTCAGATACATCATCGCCACGCCCTTCGGTCCCTCGTGCAAGTCACAGCCCTTGATCCCCTCCCTCCCCGTCCCCGTCCCTGCCCTGCAGTGCCCTCGCCCAGCCCGGCAGCAGCAGCAGGCAGCACCCACTTGCTCATCATGCACGCCAGCAACAGCGACACGAAGCTCAGCGCGAAGCAGGTCCAGGCCAGAGCGTACACATCGTGGCGGGTGCCCTTTTCGACATCCTGTTGCGGCAGACAGGGAGAGGGGGCGAGCGCAGGAGTGACGGCATGTGCAGAGGGCATGCAATGCGCAACTGGTCAGTGTTGGCACTTCCATGCAAGAAGCCGCCCAAGTTCCCAGGCCACCCCCTGTCCAATGCAGCCGTCGGCTGCTCGCCTGCCAGGGCGCTTGGACCGTGCTCCCTTTCCAACAGCCCCCCAACAAACAACCCCGCTGAAACGGTCACGTCGCAGTACGGAATGCAAGCAGTTCAGCCACCAATGCTCGCCTGCCAGGGCGCCTCGATGAGGCTCATGGCTTCAATGTTGTCCGAGTACACGGTCGCGGTGATGGCCCAGCCGAGGAACCAAATGGTGTTGAAGAGGGAGAGGAGGATGGACAGGATGGCGGGGGCGCACTGCACGTGGAGGCAGGCGTGGGAGGGGGGTGGGCGGGCAGGGCGTGGGTGCGTGGACTGGCCGAAGGCAAGACAACACAGAGCTCCGGCCCGTTGCTCTATGCATTTGTTAGCACCCCCGCAGCAGGACCCACCATGGCGCAGCACAGCCCAGCGCTGCTCAGCACGCCGATGGCGCCCACGGAATACCTGCGCGTGCGGGGAGGCACATCAGGGTCTGCCTTGGTATGTGAATTTCGGGAGGCGTGGGGCGCATGCAGGCCAGGCGCACACATGCTGGCAGCGAGGGCCAGCGGGCTCCCCTCCAGGCCTGCCACTACTCCCGGTGCACCCCCACAGCGCTTGCCCGTAGCGGCACACGTTGATGCTGTTGTTGGTCATGAGGCACTTGCTGGCTGCAACCAGGGGTGGGGGGCAGGGAGGCGTGCAGCATGTCAGCAACTCATCTCAGCCTGCGACGGTGCGGAGCAGAGGATGGAGGGGCACGGGGCTTGGGGGCCGGCACACGTCCATACCGGTGGCAGCCATCACGCGTTTGCTGCACGGAACAAGGGAGGAGTGCGGCAGAAGGGGCCCACAGGTACGAGCTACTGAAGTTTGACGGCCTGTGGGCGGTGCCGCTCGGTGCCACTGGCAGGAGCAGCTGGCAGCAGCAGTTGCAGATTCCCACAGTTGCAGATTGCCAGGCCGTATTGCGTTCATGCAAGCACTCCAGCACACCCGAAAAAGTGCCCAAGTAGTCGCCGGTGAGCTCATTGTAAATGTCCCAGATGCCGCCTTTGTAGAGCTTGTCGGCAATGAGAACAATGGAGGTGCTGCACGCACAACGGGGCGGTTGGTTGGCGTGGGCAGCAGGTGAGGCGGCTAATGGCGCGGCTGATGGTGCTGCACCTTGCCCTCCCCTTGCTGCTGCACGCCATCTGGCTGCAGACCTGCCGGCGCACGCGCTCAGCAGGCATGGCAAGCAGCGAGGTGCCAAAGCAGGCAAGCAATGCAAGACCGCCATGTGGCAGCCGCTTCCAAGAGGCGCATTCCCGATGGCAGGCTGCCGCTCACATGCACAGCGCCAGCTGCAGCACGGTTGCGGCCAGGAGGAGGAGACATGGGGATTAATAGGTGCACGTGTATCAGCGGGGCAGAGGAGGTTGGACACGCACGCCAGGGCTGCAGGCAGCCGTCGTGGGCGTGGATAGAGGACCTGCCGGCCGACGGCGAGCGGCAACGGCCGCTAAGGCTGCACGCAAAACTCGCTCCGCAAGCACTCCTCGCTATCTCGCCCATCTCGCAGCAGCCTACAAGCGGTATACGGCGGGGAAATGCACTCAGATACCACGCGTGCCAAACTCCCGCCCGCGTGCTCACCACCGTGAGAGCAAAGAAGGCAACCGTGCCTCCAAGCGCCTTGTTCGCCATTGCACCGGCGAGATTCACGGGTGCGCCGGGTCTAGGAGAGGCTGTCGACAGCCGGGCAGTTTGCAGGCGGGCTGGCGGGCTGTTTGTGGTTTCGAAGAAGAGAAGGGACGTTGCTAAGACGATATTACTGCCAGGTTGGTGATTATGGGGACTGATGCAGCTGCTGCGATGCGGTGCGGGCGATGCGCCTGGCTGGCGGCAGCGCAGCGCGCCCCGCGGGACTCTCTCTAGGCCGTGCGTGGTGCAGGCAAGGTTTGGATCGCAGCAGCAGGCAGGCCACGACCAAGCAAGCGGTGGCATCACACGCATCACAGGCGAACAGCGAGGACTCGTCTGCAAACCAACACACTGCAGCTGAGGCTAGCGCCTGCCGTCCCAGCCTGAATAGCAAGGGGGTGCCCTCCCGACTTGCAAAGGGGTGAGGAATTGACAGTTTATCGGCGTGGCCAGCTTGGCCAGCGACTAAAGAAGCAGGGCAGCATTTGCGGGCAAGGGCAAAAAGGGATGCGCAAAATTGAGCAGCAGGGGGAGGGTGCTGTGCAGGCAAGGGAAAGTAAACTTGAAGGCGGGCCTTGATGGGGCCCGCAGAACTGGTTGGGGAGCGTGAGGTGGGGAGGAGAGGGGACGACAGGGGCAGCCATGGCTGGGGCTTGGCACACGTGTAAGGGGCTGAGGGCACAGGAGGAGCGTCAGGATGTGGCCTGTGGCGGGCCTCGAGGAGGCAGCAGGGAGCGGGGGAGGCAGGAGAGGGGAGGGAAGGGCGTCCAGGCGGAGTAGTACAGGCGTTCATTTGACCCCAAGAGGATTCAGCGGTCGAAATGAAAGGGTTGGGAGGCGAGGCACAACAACGAAGAGGCACCAACACAGGTGCTGCGTTGGCTGCAGGGTGCGGAGGCGACGGCAGAGGCCGGCGTCATCCGGTGCTACGTCGTTGCGCGGCGTGAAGCATGCGCCACATACTGCCGCCGCTGCTGCCCAGGCCCCCTCCGTGCTGCGGCGCCGCCGGCGGCAGGCCCCCCGAGTGCTGCGCCTGCAGCGCCTGCAGCGCCTCCAGCTGCTGCTGCTGCACCATCCGCTGCAGCTCGACTTGTGGCGCAGCGGACCAGGCGCCGCTGGGCAGCGGCTGCAGCGGCGCCGTGCCTGCTGGCGGTGGCGCTGCTGCCGGCGCCGGCGCCGCGCCTCCTGCTGCCGTGGAGCTGCCTGCACTGAGTGCCGCTGCTAGCGTGGCGTCTCCGTTAGGCTGCACCACCACTACGGGCGGCTTGTAGGGCTGCAAGCCCAGCGCCGCAAGGTGCGCCGCCTCCAGCGCCTCCGCCTGTCGCAGCGCCGCCAGGCGGTCCTGCCGCTCCGCGTCTGCTGCTGCCTGATTACGCAAGGTTTTTGGGTGGAGGGAAGAGGGATTATGGGACGGGATGATTTGGAGTGCGAGGACCGGGCAGGCGCACCTGCAAGCAAGCGTTCCTACGCACTTGCTGATGACAGACCCGTCGCGACCGGCGGCGGCGGCACAAACCGCGAGCGCACACCTGGTTGCGTCGGTACTTGCGTCGCAGCACGCACGCCAGCACCATGAGGCATACTGCTACGGCAGCCATTAGGCATATGCCTACGACGTACGTGGCTGCAGGAGGAAGGGGGAGGGGTATGTAGCCGACGGGCACATGCACATTAGGGGACGGCGGGCGGCGGCGCACGGGCTGCAGGCGGCGGCGGCACCTGTGCAAAGCGTCAGCCGCCGTGGACACTGCACTCCCGGCTTACTTGTGCTGGGACCCGAGCTGGGGGAGTATTGCGACACAACAGGGGGCAGGGGAGAGGGCGAGGGCGTGGGAGGCTGTGCGCCTGGGCTTGGCCCGACGCCCTCGAAGACGCTGCCGCCGCTGCTGCTCATGGCTGCTGCTCGGAGCACTCTCCAAGCGGTTGCCAAGCCTGCAGGGTGCGTGCGGCACCGCCGCCGACGCGTTCACTTGAGGTTTTAAGTACTTTTACTTGCGAGATCTGGCTTTCGAGGAACTTAGTGCTGCAAGTGAAAGTGGCCGGTTTTGGCATAACTAACTGGCTTGCAAGCCCAGCACTCACAAGTGGTGCTGGGCATGTGTTGCGTGCTGGGTCGACCCCTGCACCGGTCGACCCCCTGGCCTGCCTGCTGCAGGAGGCTGCTTGACTGCAGCTGCAGCAGCCATTTTAAACTGGGGGCGGGAGCGGGGCGCGGGAGGGTTCCACAAGGATGTGAGATGACCTTGAAGGATGTGGGAAGAGCGAAAACGTGATCAGGGGCCGCTACAAGCCGGGGGGTCCACGGGTGCAGAGGGCTGACGCAGCACGCAACACATGCCTGCAGGCGGAGCGCAGCATACGCCCCATCGACGCGGATGTGGTGCGCCCTGCGGGCGCGCTGCAGCGCAAGGCGCCATCCCCACAGGGGCATCCCAGTTTGTTTTTTCTGGCGGGAAGGGGACGGAAGTTGTGTTTCGTAGATGTGAATGCAGACGTCCTCTTCACACACACGCTTTGGCTGTTCTGCTCCACAGCTCTACCAGCCCTGCGGCAGGTGGTTGGCTACCAGACAGGCAGCTGGGTGCAGCACCGTCGCTACGGCTGACCCGGCGCCAGACCACACACCCAAACTCGCTCCTTCATCCTCTCCATCTCCTGCTCTGCAGGGCGGGGGTCCATCACAGCCGCGTGCACTGCCGCCGGTCGCTGCTGCGCAAGACGACAGCCGCAAGAATGAGCTTGTCAGCGCCCGTGCAATGAAGGTGCGCCCCTGCCTGGAGAGGGCAAGGGATATATGTTGGATGTGAGTTCCACAGCAGCATCACACTTGCCAAAATTGCAACTCCTCGCCAATGCCCGCCTCTCTCCCTAGTGACGAGTTTGCTGGGGGTATCGCTATTCACGAGGTGCTCCCGCCCTCTCAAGCTGTTGGAATCAGCGGCCCTCGCATCAGCCAATCACCTGCGTCCCTTCACATACCCTGCCCCTCCCGGCCTGCAGGGCGCAGTGCCGCGCGGCGGCGGCAGTGACAGTGACGAGGGCGGAGAAGAGGCGGTGGGTGCGTACTACCCGCCCATTCTCGCTGGTGCGGCGCCGGCGGATACGGTGCCGCCTGCTGGCGACCAGCTGGTGAGTGAAGGAATCACAGTTTGCCGACCGACTACTTTGGGTGACGGAGTCAAGACCTTCTACATGGGTCTTGGACAGTGGGGTTGTGCAGAGGACACATGCAAGCGAGTGCGCAGTAGTCCATCCGCACCAGGCAAGGGGGGCGCATGCTTCCAAACGCCACACGATTGCCTGCCTAAAAGCCTGCCTCATTTGTGAGTGTGGGCTACCGTTGCAAGAACGCCCACAGAGCGTGCTGCCAAGGCGTCGCTGGTCCGCTTCATCCTTCAATCATGGCTCATCCCTCCCTCCATTTCCCTGCTCCCCCCGTCTGCAGGCTGTGGAGATACCGACGCAGGAGCTGACGGGGCAGCCGGTGAGGGAAAGGTTGGGCGGGGTGCAGTGGCTGTGAATGCTGCATGAAATCGAGATGTGTGGTAGTGTGGTTGCCTGTGGTGTTGCCACGGCCCGCTGCTAGCTGCTCTCCACATTGCCCTACCCGTTCCCTTGCCCCTGCAGTTGATCAGCCTTTTGGACAAAGTGCAAGGCCAGCACATCTCGGACGTGCACAAGAGCTGGATTGTGCACGTGATCTGCAGCTTGGTGGGAGGGGATGGGGGGCACGTGTGCGAATGACTGCCTGCACAGCTGCCGCCTGCACAACTGCCGCTTGGTCAGCTGATGGGCTATCCGTCAACAAGATTTGCATCACTCGCTTCAGCGAGGAGGTAATCAACTGCCGGCCGCTGCTGCTGCGTGCTCTGCTGCAGGCTAACCGCGTGGCGGTGGAGGGTAACGCAGCGCTGCGCTGCAAGGCAACAGGCGTGGGCCTGCTCTAGGGGGTCTGCCCTACAGCTTCTACAGCACCCAACCCCTTCAGTTGGAGAGGGGCTTGCAGTGACGCCAAGGCGGGCAGGATTGTGCGTATGCCGGACAACCCACGCGGGTGGGGCTCTCGGGTGGGCAGACGTGGGTTGTGCGGCAAGAAGGGGGGCCAGGGGGCGGCACACACAATCCTGTCCGCCTGAGATCTATCCTAGGTGCCCAAGATTGCTCTCGGGTGGGCAAACGTGGGTTGTGCGGCATGGCGGTGGGCCAGGGAGTGGCACACACACAGTCCTGGCCGCCTGAGAGCAATCCTGGGCACCCAGGGTTGACCTCAGGCGCCCAGGATTGTGTGTGTGCCACACCCTGGCCCACCACCATGCCGCACAACCCACGTTTGCCCACCCGAGAGCAATCTTGGGCACCCAGGATAGATCTCAGGCGGGCAGGATTGTGTGTGTGACACTCTCTGGCCCACTGCCATGCCGCACAACCCACGTCTGCCCACCATAGAGCAATCCTGGGCACCCAGGGTTGACCTCAGGCGCCCAGGATTGTGTGTGTGCCACACCCTGGCCCACCACCATGCCGCACAACCCACGTTTGCCCACCCGAGAGCAATCTTGGGCACCCAGGATAGATCTCAGGCGGGCAGGATTGTGTGTGTGACACTCTCTGGCCCACTGCCATGCCGCACAACCCACGTCTGCCCACCATAGAGCAATCCTGGGCACCCAGGGTTGACCTCAGGCGCCCAGGATTGTGTGTGTGCCACACCCTGGCCCACCACCATGCCGCACAACCCACGTTTGCCCACCCGAGAGCAATCTTGGGCACCCAGGATAGATCTCAGGCGGGCAGGATTGTGTGTGTGACACTCTCTGGCCCACTGCCATGCCGCACAACCCACGTCTGCCCACCATAGAGCAATCCTGGGCACCCAGGGTTGACCTCAGGCGCCCAGGATTGTGTGTGTGCCACACCCTGGCCCACCACCATGCCGCACAACCCACGTTTGCCCACCCGAGAGCAATCTTGGGCACCCAGGATAGATCTCAGGCGGGCAGGATTGTGTGTGTGACACTCTCTGGCCCACTGCCATGCCGCACAACCCACGTCTGCCCACCATAGAGCAATCCTGGGCACCCAGGGTTGACCTCAGGCGCCCAGGATTGTGTGTGTGCCACACCCTGGCCCACCACCATGCCGCACAACCCACGTTTGCCCACCCGAGAGCACATCATGATATAATACCGCCGCTACTCCTCCTCCCTTCCCTTCCCTTCCCCTCCCCCCCCCCCCCCCCCCCCCGCTCTCCCTCACTACACAGCTACACCCGTTGCTTTCCCTCCCTCATGGGAGTGAAGCAGGGGTGCCCTCTGAGCCCGTGTCTGTTTGGTCTGTACCTGGACGATTTTCAGGAGGGTCTCGAGACAGAGGTGGGGGCGGAGGCGGCAGCGCTCCCCGCATGGGAGTCGGGGATACGCGTTCCTGTCCTCTTCTATGCAGACGACCAGGCCCTGATTGCCACGACACCAGAGGGACTCCAGCAGCAGCTCAGCTACCTGTCCACGTATGCGGCGCGGTGGGGACTCACAGTCAACACAGCTAAGACTCAGGTGGTGGTGTATGCCGCAGCGGCACCAGAGGGGGTACCTGAGTTCAGTTATGAGGGGGCAGTGGTGGAGCAGAGGCCCACCTTCCGTTACCTTGGGGTTCAGATCCACACTACCCACGCATTCTGCACAGCGGCGGCGGCCAGGGCGGCAGCAGGGAAGCAGGCAGCACATCTACTCCGGAGGCGTATGGCGAGGTGTGGGTTGGATGACCCCGTGTTGGCGATGCAGTTGTTTGATGAATATGTGAGGCCGGTGTTCTCGTACGGGGTTGAGGTGTGGGGGCTGCAGCTGATAGTGCGGGCACTGGACAGGGGGCAGGCGGACGCATGCGAGCGTGTTCACCTTGACTTCCTGCGACAGCTCCTGGGGGTGAGGGACACTAGCCCGACTCTTGCAGTGTTGGCCGAGACGGGGCGTTATCCCACAGCAGTGCAGTGGGCGATGCAAACCTCTCGTTTTGTTAACCGCCTGGTGCAGATGGACGATAGCAGGGTGGCTAAGCAGGCATTGATCGACAATGTCCTGCTGGCAATGTCGGGGCAGAGTGTGGGCAGGGGGCGACAGGCGTGGGCTTCCGAGGTCCCTGATATGTTTGAGCTGTTGGGCAGTGCAGCTACCTTCCGCGCGGGCGAGCTGCCTGGGCAGGTGGACACGGATGGCATAGCAGAGGCTGCGATGGCGAGGCATCTGGCACGTTACACGCACGCATCGGTCATGGTTGAGAGGTACCAGGCGCAGATTCGGGGGGCCGCTGTCACTGGGGAGTCGTATGAGCCAGCCAGCTACTTGGGTGTGCATGGCCGGAGGCGGAGGATGGCAGTGGTGAGGGTGCGGTTGGGATGCAGCAGCTGGTTGGCAGAGGATGTGGGACGTACACAGCGGGTGGACAGGGGGGAGCGGCCTTGCCCGCACTGCGGAGCACAGCTACAGTCTGCATCTCAGGTCTTCTTCGAGTGTCCGTTCTTTGAGGAGTGGAGGGAGGAGCAGGAGGGCCTGTTTACCCCAGGGATGAGCCTCGCCGAGTTTTTCCAGCAGGAGGACCAGGAGGGGGTGGCGCGTTTCGTGGCGGGATGCCAGCAGCTGGCAGTGGGGGGGGGGGGGCGCAGTAGGGAGACGGTAGGGACAGTTGAGGGCGTGTGACCGAGGAACGGGTGGAAAGGCAGAGGGTAGAGTGGGTGTAGGGAAGTGTTGAGGGGGGCAGCAGGAGGGCATGTATGCGCTACGGGAGTGATTTCCCTGGCACCTTCCCGTCTTTGGTCCCCACCCCCCCGGCTCGTGGCCTTCGCCACGCGGCAAGCGGCAGCGGCATACTCTGGCGAGGCCCGAGGGCTCGTGGCACTAGTCACGCGGCTGGCGGCGGCAGGCAGCGGGAGGCAGCGGGCAGCGGCAGCGGACGCCGACACCAGCGGCCCTCTAGCATGATGAGGGCTGGCGCCGTTGCGAGCGCTGGGGGCTAAGGGAGGGCAATGGCCTGCGGTGCCGCCGTATCCGGCGATCCCGGAGGCGCACGCACCGAGCGTCACCCCTCCCGTGCAGATGCCCCTGCTGTGACTATTTCATGCAGCATGCACCTTTTGCTGTAGGCCTGGCATGCCTAACTGCCCCCCGTCCAGGTCCCACGCGGGCCTACCATGCGGGGTGACTGTAACACAATTCCCCCCACTCCTCTGCCGCGCCCAGAAAGAAAGAAAGAAAGAATACGCCCTTTAGCACGTCCCACCGCAGCGTCACTCCCTGAGGGAAGTACAGCCGCAGGCGGAGAGGCAGGCGCAGCACCGCAGGAGGGGTCGGTGGCGGAGGCAGCCGCGGCACTGGCAGCGGCGCAGCAGGCAACCCAGGCAGACATGCAGGCGGCTTTGGCGGCACCACCGCCGGAGCCCCCCACTCACCAGGTGCCCCCTCCGCCCACCACCCACCCCCATCCCCTCGCAGCCACCCTGCCTGAGTCGCTGTTTGATCATGAGGATGAGCGACCAGAGGCACTGGCTGCGAGCGCGGGGGAGCCGATCCAGGGACGATCTCCCCCGATGGAGGCCCTCCCCGGACGCCCAGAGGGGAGTCCGGGTCCCACTGGAAGGGGAGCGGAGGCAGGAGATGCAGAGGAGACGGCAGCAGCCGCGCACTTGCCTGCGCACGCAGCACGGTTGGCGGCAGCGGCAACGGCGGCGCACCCTGCGCTGGACCGGACGCCCACCGCCCCCCCCTCACCCTCCCAACCCCCGCCCACCACGCTGGCACAGCTGGTCCGACTGCGCGACGCCATGGAGGCAGCCTTCACAGCAGAGGAGGTCGCCAGCCTGGCGCGGCGGACAGCGCAGCGCAAGGCAGTCTTCGGCCCCCTCGCGCCCTGGCTGCTGAAGCAGGCGTGCGCGCAGCTCGCCCCGCTGGCAGCGGCGGAGTTCAACGCTTGGCAGCGCATCGGACGCCTGCCGCGCGGCGACGCCCACAGCGCCATCGCGCTGGTGGCGAAGACGAGCAGCCCCACTCAGCCCAGCGACCTGCGGGGCATAGCGGTCGGCGCCTTGCTGGCCAAGCTGTTCGCAGCTGGGCTTGAGCGCCGCGTGACGGCTCACACAGAGGCGGCAGGCCTGCACGCAGAGGGCCAGTTCGGCTTCCGCCGGCAGCGCAGCACCGAGCAGGCTGCCCTGGCCTTGCGCACGGTCATCGAGTGCCACCGGCAGCAGCGGCAGTGCGGCGGCAGCAGCACCAGCAGTGAGCAGCCACAGCGGCGGCACACGCGGCGGCGGCGGCAGCGCGGCGGCAGCCAGCTGTGGGCCTGTTTTGTTGACTTCAAACAGGCCTACGATCGCGTACCGCGGGCGCAGCTCTGGCAGCGCCTCGAGAGCATGGGCTACGGCGGCCAGTGGCTGCGGGCAGTACGAGCGCTCTACGCCGACGTGCCCATGTTGGTGACAGCCCCCGGCCTTGAGGGCCGCGTCTTCAGCGCCATGCAGGGCCTGAAGCAAGGCTGCCCCCTCAGCCCCACGCTATTCAGCCTCTACATTGCAGACTGGGAGGAACGCGTGCTCTCGGCAGCAGCAGCAGGCATGCCTCTTGCGCTGCCACAGCTAGCAGGGCAGCCAGTGCCCCCGCTGCTGCACGCAGATGAAATGGCCCTCCTCGCCACCACAGCAAACGGCTTGCAGCAACAGCTCCGGCTCCTGGAGCAGTATTGCGCCGAGCGCGGCCTCACGGTCAACGTGGTGAAGACGAAGGTCATGTTGCTGTCGGGCGCAGCGGACGAGCAGACGGCGATGCAGCGCGTGCGGCGAGCGCGCCACACCTTCGACGGTGCACCCGTTGCCGGCGTGGCAGCGTTCAAGTACCTGGGCATCGTATTCCACTGCACCCAACCCGTAGGGGAGGCTGCGGCGGAGGGGCGGGCACGGGTGGCCCGCTTTGCAGCCGCTTCTTTTGAGGGCCGCTGCACAGCGTTGGGCCTGGAGGCCGCCCACCTCCTGCTCTCCCTCTACCGACAGATGGTCGACTTCACCCTCTCCTATGGTGCCACAGTGTGGTCCCCTGGCCTGGCCCTCGCGGCTGTGCGGCGCCTCGGCACCCAGGCCGGAGCCGCAGGCGGCGGCAGCGGCCTGTCGGCGGCAGAGCAGCAGCACTACCGCACAATGCGGCGCCTGCTCGGCCTGCCGCAGCGCGCGCCCAGAGCCACCGTGCTGGCAGAGACGGGGGAGCCCCCCCTGCACGCCCATTGGTTGGCGCGCACAGCGCGGTTCTGGAACAGCCTTGTGGCAGCGCCAGAGGGCAGCCTGATGCGGCAGGTGCTCGACGCCAGCCTGCAACTGGCAGCAGAGCACCCCCCCTCACGCCACCGCGGCCCCCACGGCATTGCGCAGATGCCTTGGGCAGCACAGCTGCAGAGTGCGGCAGAGGCCGGCATCGCGGGCAGACCTGCAGCAGCGGCAGCCACTGCAGCCAGAGGCGGTGCAGGAGGCAGCACTGCAGCACTACCTGCAGCACCTGCAGACGGCGGTGCAGCGGCGCGGCGCCAGCCGCCTGCAACACTACTTCGACTGCGTGCGCCCAGAGTGCCTGGAGGTAGCGGGGTATGGTATGGCCCCCTACCTGGTCGAGGTACGAGAGCGACACCGGCGCCTTGGCCTGGCAGAGCTGCGCAGCGGTGTACACTGGGGCGCTGAGGAGCGGGAGCGGCTACTGAGTCCTGCCCGGCGCCCTCGCGACCAGCGCTATTGTATGCATTGCGCAGCTGCAGGGCTAGGCGGACGGGCCGAGGATGCAGATCACATTGTGTTTGAGTGCGCGTTGTACGCTCACCTACGCCCCATTTGGTTCCCCGACATCTTCCCTGCAGGGCAGCCCCCACTACCGCCAGAGACCAGCAGCCACGTTGCGCAGCCTAACCGGCTTGCCACTCTGCTGGGATGCGAGTTTCCCAGAGAGGAGGACAGCGCAATGGCGGGCGAGGCCGGCGGGGCGGCACGCAGACGGGCGCTTGCGCTCGCAGCCTTCACAGGCGCGTGCCGCCGCACCGGGCGGCGAGCAGCGGGACTGCCCACCACCTAACCCCACCCGGGGTTCCCCCCCTCCACCCAAATCCCTTTCCCTTCCGTTTCCCTTTCCCCCCGTTTCAAGCGGCCCCCTGCATGATGGGGGCTTGCGCCGGCGTGCGCTAAGGGCTAAGGGGGGGACAATGGCCTGGGGAACCGCCTCCTTGCTTGGGTAAGGACTCCCCACTTTGGGCTCCTACTCTCGCCGGTGCGCGCACTGTTCCAAGTGTCAGTCCCCCCCATGCAGATGCCCTTGCTTTGTCCTATGTTACATGCATCCCTTTTGCACTCTCTCCCCCTTTTTCAGCAGCGGCTTCTCCCCTCCCTTCCCCCCTTCTTCCCTGGTCTCAGCCGTGCCGGGCCCTGTGTTTCTTTTTCAGAATACAAACAGGTGTAACACAGTACAGTACAGTAGTTGCAAGAATACGCCCTTGCGCCAATTGGTCGTGGATTGAGGAAGCCGGCGGTTGCCGCGCCGAGCTATGTGCCATAACAGCCTCTCTCCCCCCGCCGCCCCCCCAGTTCCCGTGTGCCTGTCTGATGCTCCCTCGTGCCCTCCCTCGTCCCCCTCTCTTCCCCGCTCTGCGCACCTGAGCCGGGGGCCTGCGCATTCATTTGCTCTAGCACGTGTAAGTCAGTTTCTCAAGCATGAATGACCACTAACCTCCTTGAATGAGGAGACCGTCTCCTCAGTGGGGGCCAGTACGCAGTTGGGAATAGGACTGGCCGGGAGGTCAGGAAGGGCAGGTGTGGGAGGAGAGAAATTGTTGCTTTAAGGCCACATTCGATGAGCAGCACTAGCGGCCACAAGGAGAGGGGATGGCCAGCCTAGCAGCAGCAGGGCAGCGACGCCCGTCGCCAACGGGACATCGACCCGCTCCCTGGAAGGGCGCATGGTCCAGGCCGCTGCCTGTCTGACTGGCTGGCACGCCGGGGGCCAGCGCCTTTTAGCTGCGCACCACCACCACCTTGCGGCGCGCGTCCTGCCGGCGTCGCGAGCTCGACGGCTTCTTGCCCAGCTGCTGCTTTTGGCTGAGCGGGCTGGCGGAGGCGTTGCCAACTGCGTTCTCCTGCGATTGGGTTGAGTGGGAGGTGCAGGGCAGACGGTTTGCACGCGCGCGCACACTGTCTCAGGCCTGCTCCTGCCCCGCTGTGCACGCAGGCAAATGTGAGCAGCACCCCTTCCCCCAGCCCGCCCGTTATCGCAGTCGACCCATTGCTCGTCCCTCCCCCCGCGCGCACCCACCTGGCCGACCTCAGCACGAGGCGGCATGTCCTCCCCTTCAGACCAGCCCGGTCCCTCCAGCGCCCACACGCAGTCCAGCGGCAGTCGGCCGCCGATGTCGTCCTCGCACTCTGAGACGTCGCCGCCCTGCGAAGCGGCAGGGCATGCGTGCAGCAGGGGTGGGCAGTGAGGCGCCAGTGGCAGGGATGCCAAGGCAGCCGGCCGCCAACGCCGTCCTTAGTGGCTCGCACTCTGAGATGTCGCCGCCCTGCGGAGCAGCAAGGGGGACTGTGTGTAACAAGAGTCGTTGCAAGGGCGTGCAGCATGCGTTGGTGCAGCTGGCTGCCGATGTCGTCGTCACGCGCAGCAGCATGGTGTGCAGCAAGGGCGTTCAGCAAGTGGTAGGGAGTCGAGACAGGTAGCAGGCCGCTGTTGCATTCTGCAACGCCCGCCACCTGCCATGGCAAGGGCACCACTCATGCGTTCCAACGGCATGCAAACCCGACGGACCACGGCTCCAAAACAGGCGAGCAACTCACAAACACGGCCAGCGCGCCCATGCTTTGGATCAGCGCATCCCACTCGGAGGGCTTGCCAGCCTGGCGGCAGGGTGGGTTTGCAACATGCACAGTGAGCGGAGTTAGAGCAGGGCTGGTCAGCCTGGCGGCAGGGTTGCTGCATAGCGTGCGTGGTGACCAAGCCGGAGCATGATGGCATCACGAGTTGAGCGACGCTGCAAGTCAGTTCCCTCCCCGGGAGGGCCTCCGTTGCTGCGCTGGTCGCAGCAAGCCGGTCGAAGCAGGGGCGACACGCGCCCAGGTGCTGCCACTCACCAGGCGCTTGACCTCGTCAGGGGTGTCGAGCGGGTTCCGGCCCACGGGCCGCTCCTGCGCAGTGGGGGAGGGGAGGGAAGGGAGGGAAGGGGCGACTGTGCAGGGGAGCGGCAGCGTCAGACCAGTTGAGAGCGAGGAAGGTGGAGCGCGGTACGCTGCGGTGACAGCGCGTGCCACGCAGCAGCACAGAGCACATTGCAGCCGGCAAATCGGCGACTCCTGGTGACGTGCCTCGTCACGGTCACCAGGGAAGGAGGGTGGCGGGCGGGCGGGCGGGCTGCCAGGGGAAGCGCTGGGTGGCGCTTCGTCCTCCGGCGCCTGCTCCGGCGCCTGCTCCAGCAGCCGCTCCGCAGCAGGGCTGGCGGGCGCCTGGTTGCCCTCCAGGGGTGCACCAGCGGCAGCGGCAGCCTGAGAGGGAGGCGGGCAATGCGTGGAAGGGAAGGAGCGGAAGGTGGGTAGCATCAGCACCGCCGGCGCCGGCGGTCTGAGCGCTGTTCAGGTGGGTCCTGCACTGGGTTCCACCACATCATGAGCAAGCCTTCTGCACTTAGGAAGTGTTGACTCGAGATGCAGGATGCATCCTGCGGCTCGCACCTCGACTGTGGGTGCCTGCATGACGAGCACGCGCGCGATCGCAAGCGTGGGCGGCGGCAGCGGCAGCGGCGGGGCGAGCGCCGCTTCTGGGGCGTTGGGCGTGCGGGTCCTGAATTCCAACGACGCACAGAGGTCCTGAAGACTGCGGAGAAGGCGAGACGAAGAAGGCAGGGCCAGCGCAGAGCATTTTGAGTCGGGCAGTTCCTCTGCAGAGGGCAGCTGGCAGCCGCAGCCCCTGCCGCCCCTGGCAAGCCGGTGTCCTCAGCCCTGACAACAGGAATGCAGGGCAGCCAGGGCCGTGTCTAGCGCTGAAAAAACCGCCCTGCACGGTCACACAGGCTGCATTGAGAGCACGCACTTGCCTGAAGGTGTGGGCAGCGTCTGCCAGATCAGAGAGTGAGTGAAGCAAGGTGAAAAGGCAAGAAGGGGATCTCCCCGCGACCCACCTTTGGCGCCGCATGGGCGCTCAGCCCCTCCTCGTCTGTTCCCTATGTCACGCAGTTTGCGGCTCTGCTTACTTCCGCTTGTGCGGACCGCTGCGTGGCGCCGCCAGCCCTGCGCCGTTCATCGGCGGGCCGCCGGCCGGCGGCAGCGCTAGCGCACAAAGCGGCCGTGGCGGGTGAACTCGACAGCCCAACAGGCGAGAAGCTGCTAGTGCCACAGCTCTGGCTGGCGAATAATACATTGCAGGAAGTAATAGTTGAGAAGGAGGGAGTGGGGTTCAGCGCGGACAGAGATTCGAGAGCAAGGGGTGAGGTAGGGGCGATTGAGAAGGAGAGCAGGCGTAATGTTGCAGTGGCGGCAGCAGCGGCGGAGGTGGCCACCGCGCAGCGCGGAATGTGGACGAGGACCGGCTGGCCGACCAACTACCCCACGCTGCGTGCGCTCCGCCGCCGCCGCCGCCGTCGCACTGCCGATGGTCCGCAATGACAAGCCGCGCATGCCAGCACCCAAGGCAACCCAGGGGCTGGGCTCTCTCTCTCTGTTTCACTGATGGGCAAATTTTACGCAGGCAGGGAAATCAGCTGGCTCCAGGAAGGGCGGCCCAGGAACAGCGGCTGCCCGCACACCGCAGCACGCAGCACCGCTGCCCATCCTCCTGCGTCAAGCAAGCCGCAGCGCCGCCAGGCGCGCGCCGCCGCCGCCGCTGCCGCGTGCCAGGGGCTGCCGCCGCGCCTCGCCGCCCGCAGGTAGGTGGTCTGCGCCGCTGCCTGGGCGGCCCAGGCAGGCAGCGCAGGGCAGCAGGCAAACCGCACATCAAGCAGAGAATACTCGAGGCCTGCACCCGACGCGCCGCAGCCGCCGCAGCCGCTGCTGCTGCCGCTCGCGGCTCCCTGCTGGCCGAGCGCTGCACCTAGAGGGTCCTGCTCCGCCAGCGCCGTCGCCAGCTGCGCAGCTGCTCGCGGCGCGGCGGCGGCGGCATGCAGCGCCAGCGTCAGCGAGTAGAACCACGCGGTGGTGGGCAGCAGCAGCAGCAGGGGCATGAACAGCAGCATCGAGCCGCTGAGCTGCTTCAGCCCACTGCCCGGGCTGCGGGGGAAGCTGCACAGGCCTGCTGCTCGAGGTCCAGGTGCGCCGCCGCCCGCTGCGACGGGCCCGCCGCTGCCGCTGCT
The DNA here is from genome assembly GCA_002245815.2 of Micractinium conductrix. Lineage (NCBI taxonomy): Eukaryota > Viridiplantae > Chlorophyta > Trebouxiophyceae > Chlorellales > Chlorellaceae > Micractinium > Micractinium conductrix. The sequence continues at coordinate 63,855 of LHPF02000061.1, forward strand.
GCCGCGCTGCAGTACGAGCGCCAGGCGCTTACGAAGCGGCGGCAGCTGCTGCTTGCCGCGCATCACCCGCCACATCAGCACGGTGCTGCGCAGCTGCCAGCGCAGCGCTGCCGCAAGGGCGACATATGGCGCCGCCGCCGGCAGGCCCAGCACCCACAGCAGGGCTTGCAGGGCCGCCAAGCCACGCTGCAGGCCTCCCGCCAGCAGCGCCGTCGCCACCAGGGCTGCGCAGCGACGGGACGCAACCGCGAGATTGTTATGCATGGCAGCAGCGCCGGTGGGCGGCGATTAGGGAACCAGCAGCGGCACCCACAACAGACGCCGCCTCCCTGCCTCCAACCGCCAACCGCCAGCGTCCGCCCTGCCTCCCGCCACCAGCCTCCTCCCTTTCCCCCCACCGTCAAGGCTCACCGCTGCCGCCACCCATGAGCAGGCTGGCGTGCCCAGCTAGCACAGCGCGCAGGGCGGTGAGGTACTGCAGCAAAGCGAGGCCCAGAAGCTCTGCCAGCTGGCGGTGCAGCTTGATGCCTGCAGGGGGTAAAATGGGTGGGTGGGTGGGTGGAAGGGCAGGGGATAAAGCAGCAGCTGGTGTTAAGGGCGCTGCTTGATGCCTGCAGGGAGCAAGAGGGGGTGGGTGGGAAGTGGGGAGGATGGAGCGGGCAGGGAGAGCGTGAGTGACAAGCAGCGAAGCAGTACCACAGACACTCGAGGGCTTCACCTGCTGGCTGCGCTGCCATCGACCACGCCAGCTGGGCAGCAGCAAAGCGCGCCAAGCGCTCGCCGCAGCTGCCTGCCGCGTACGCCACGCCACGCCAGTGCGCCAGCAGCACCGCTGCCAGCAGGGCCGCCGCAACGCGCGCCGCCAGCCGTGCTGGCAAGCGGCGCCGGTGCGGGCGTGCTGGCGCAGCGCTGCTGCATGGGACGCTGCCATCGCCGACAAGCTGCGGCGGCGCCGCCTTTGGATACAGCACCACCTGGCAGTGCACTGGCTGGTGCTGCAACAAATCGCCTGCAGTGGCTGCTGCAGTGGCTGCTGCCGCAGCCCGGCGTGTGCTAGGGCTGGGGGAACCTGCCGCCAACGTGCCTAACGTCGGTGGCAGCACGATGGGCAGCGGCTGACGAGACGCATCGCTGGGGTGCATTGCTACCCGCAGGCTGTTGCTGGGTTGCGGGGAGTCGGCAGGCAGCCCTGCAGGCAGCAGCGTGCCCACAGCCTCGCCGCCTGCTTCCGCCGCCGCCGCCGCCGCTCCCGGTGCCGCAACGCTAGTGACCAGCACCTCGCGCTGAAGGCCCTGCTGGGCGCTGCGGCCTATCAAATGCAATGAGCCACCAGCCAGGGCGATTGGAGGGGGGACCAGGCCCTCCGGCCAATACAGCCGCAAGAGCTCGTGGGCCGCGCCCATGGCGCCCCTGCGGCGCAGCCAGTCGTCTGAGCGGCTGGTGAAACTGCAAACGAACGTACAGGATAGAGACAAGCCGCAAAGCGCCGCTGGGCGGAAAGAAAAGAAACTCGAGCGGCTCTTGGTGTCGCCCAGCTCGAAGCAAGCATCTCCCGCCGATCAGAGGTGTCCATCATTGCCAATATACCTGCGTGCAGCTTGTGGCAGTCTCTAAGCATCAGCTGTGCGCCCAGGCGCGCAGACAGTTCGTTGCGGCGGCTGCCGCGCAGGAAGTGCCTCCTTCACAGCAGGCATGAAGCGCCAAGGAGACAACGATTTCGTGATCGCTGCGCGGTGCGTGCAGGGCGTGTCTGCCGCCGGCGCCGCCGGTGCCGCCGCCGCCCCGCCGCCGCTCGAGGCCCGCCCACCTCCCATGCACGCCGACCCTGCCCCTCTTCTGCATTTTGGTGCAGCCAAGCGGGCCAGCACCTGGCGACGGCGTTCCAGCCGGTGGTGCCCTTCCTGCTGCAGGCGGGCGCCTCCATGGGTGCCTTCACTGCAGGCCTGGCGGCAGCGCAGGTGTGGTGCCAGGCACGGGGCAGGGAGGCGCGCTGCGTGCAGCTGCCAATGGCCCGCGCCTGTGCCGCATAGTGTTGCGCACGCCTCTTTCTAAAGTTGCATCGGCATGGCGCTGTGCGCCATCTGTGCCGCGCTCGCTGCGCGCTGACGCCTGCCTGCAAGCACCCACATGCACCCTCCTCTGCCGCGTGTCTCCCCCCTCTCTCGCAGGGCGTGGGCATGGCGCTGCGCGTGTCGTGCGCCACCCCAGTGGTCGGACCCGTCGGGGGGCTGCTGGGCGTGGGGCTGGCGTCGGCAGCTGCCGGGCAGGCGTCCATCGCGACGCGGCAGTACCTGGCAGATCGCAAGTGAGATGGGGATGAGCTTGCAGCGCAGTGCCGTGTAGTGGAAGTGCTGGATGCAGGTTTGGGGGTGCAGCGTAGCCGAGGTTGTGCGCGAGGCAGGCGCACGCCGCCCGCTGCATGCGTGTGTGAGCCTCAGGGGCCCTGACCTTCCCTGGCGGCAAACTGCTGGGGTTATGTGGTGGCTACACTGTGGGATTGCAGCTAGCAAACCGGATGCAACAAAGGGGGCTGCCATTCCAACACACACACACACCTCCCTGCACGCCCACCGATGCAGGGTGCCGGGCGTGCAGGCGCCGCCGTTTCGGGGCGTGCGCAGCGAGGACCTTGTCGTGGACGCCCTGCTGGGCATCGCTTTCTTCAAGGTTTGTGTTCTTGGCTGAACTGCAGCTGAGTGATGGAATGAAGCTGCGTACGGGGGATGGAGGGTGGTGGAATGTAGCTGCGTACGAGGGATGGAGGGGTTGGTTGCTTGGGCGGCTGGTTGACTGCGGCAACGGGATCAGCAGCAGCCAGGGCAGTGATGAAAGTAGGGGTAGGGCGTGCGGAAGCGCTGAGCGTGCTGTAGCGTCTGCAATGAAATATGCATGCGTGCCTCCCCATGCAGGTGATGGGTGGACGCTTCCGCTCAGTCATGCCGTCCGACGTCGCCAAGGTGGGTGCCATGCTGTGCTGTGCGGTGCTGCGGTCTGCTAGGCAGAAGCGCAGGCTGCGCTGCTGCTGCGCTGTGAATCGCTGCGGCGCGCGCTTGCATGCCACCCGACCTTGCCAGGGGGGTGTGCCCTGCTGTTCCTCTGCTGCAACTGCCAACCTCGCCGCCGACCCCCGCCCCTCCCCCCCCCACCCCACCCCCCACCCCACCCCCCACCCCCCACCCCCCCCCCCACCACCCCACCCACACAGGTGGGAGCCATAGCACGAGAGTCGATGCCTGCGGCTGGCGTGGAGTACGCGACAGAGAAGTACCGCATAGAGCTGCGCCGCCTCTTTCGACGGTGGGTTTGTTGGACAGACCGACCGACCTGGAGCCATGCAGGCGCAGGCGCTGCTGCACAAACGCAGCGCGAACCGTGGCGGCAAGGCTGGTGTGCAAGCTTGCACGTCAGCGCAGGCTTGCAGCAGCCCTGTGCACGCCCGCCTGCCCCCCCACACACCACCCTCCCTCCTGCGCGGCCCCGCCCCTGCCCCTGCCTGCAGGGACGGCTGCCACCACTGCGGCACGCGGCGCGGCGCCGTCATCGGCGACCACATGCCACCCAACAAGTACGTTAAAGAGTACGTGAAGACCGCGGAGCGCGCCTTCTTCAAGCTGCCTTTTGTGAAGCAGGTGCGCGCAGGAGGGTGCACGGGAGGGTGGGTGGGTGGTGCGTCGTACACTTGTGTAACAGCGCTGCCGCCCCTGCCTGCTTGCGCCCACCTCCCGGACCTCTACTGCCCCTGTTCGCACCCAACTACTGTATGTATTGTTGTCTCACTTCAATCCGGCCCTGCTGTGCAGGCAGCAGAGGCGCTGGCAATCCCCACAGGACCCCCCAAGCAGCGCTACTACCCTCAGTGCACATCCTGCTGCGAGAAGCAGTCTGCGGCGGTTCGCAACGACAAGGCAGGTTGGGGGCGGAAGAGGGGCGCCGCTGGGCGGGGTCGGAGGGTGTCAGGCTGGCATGCCTGCGATGGCTGTCCTCAGGAAGCGTGCAGACAGCAAGGCGGCTAGGCTGGGCTGGAGGGTGGGTAATGGGCGGCAGGGGCGAGGCCAAAGTGGTGCTGTGGTCGTGCTGTGGTCGTGGCAGGGACGTCGACACGTGCGCGTTGGCTGGCCTGCCCTGCTTTGCGAGGCCGCACGTGCACTGCACGTGCACCTCTTTGTGCCTCGCTTTCGTCAGCCTCTCTGCAGCTGGCGCTGGCCTGCCACGATCTTGCACACGACACATGCGTTGCGTCCTTCCCCTTCTCAACCATGAACCATTACTGCATCACCTTCAACTGTCTCCCCGGCCCCCTCCTGTGCAGCTGAAGCTGGTGTTTCACGAGGTGCTGCACCACGGCGGCCGCAGCCAGGCCTGGCACTACGCCGGCACGCTGCTCGGCCTGCGGCACTACAGCGGCGGCAGCGCCGGCGGCGGCAGCGCCGGCTACGGCGCCAACGGGCGGCGGCGCTGAGGCCCGGCCTGGCGCTAGTTAGCACACTCTAGGGTTGCGGCACATTTCCCAGGGCAGCAAATACTGCAGCAGCAGGTGCAGCAGTGCAAGCAGGCACACATGCTGCACCACACGTAACGATACACACTAGCCCGCTCTTCTGCTGTCTGCTGTTGCTGTTGGTAAGACTGGTTGCAGAGAGAGAGAGCGGAGCAGGAGCAGCGAGCGGGGAAGCACGCTGGGAAAGCACAGCACAGTGACAGCACAGCAACAGGGGCAAAGGCAGGCCGGGGCTGCCGCCGTTGCCAGAGTGCTAGGATGGGGCAGGGAGTGGCAGGCACGCAAAAAGCAGGCAAGTGCCTGGCGAGTGCAACACGCACGCAGCACGTGTGCCCTGCACGCTGCCATGCCAAGGGGGGGGGCACAGCAAGGGGTGGAGAGATGCGGTGGGCGGCTGTGTAGGGTAAAACTGGGGAGAGGCATGCCAGCTGTTGGGCTGCGTAAACAGCCAGCCAGCTCGGTTGCTTGGCGAAGGGGGGCTGCCTAGGCTAGTGCTGCTCTGAGGGCTGCGGTGGCGGCGGTCCATGCCGCGGCGCCTGCTGCTGCTGCGTTTGCTGCTGCGAGGCCGGCCCTGCAACCGCAGCCGCCGCGTGTTGCTGCTGCTGCTGCTGCTGCCCGGCCTGCTGCTGCTGCATGGGCGGTGGGCCGCTGCGGCCGCGGCCGCGGCCACCACCGTAGCCCCTGCCGCCGCCAAACCCGCGTCCGCCCTCGGGCCCGAACCCTCGGCCGGGCATGTGGCCCCCCTGTGGTGGCATGGGACCAGGCATGGCGGATCCAGGCATGGGGACGGGGCCACCCATGGGCATGGGCATGCCGCGGGGCGGGCCGTTGCGGACGTCTGCTGCGGGCGCCGCGCCGGGGAAGGCGCCTGCGGCAGGGATGGGACGGGGCGGTGGATGGTGAGCAAGAGCAGCCCCACCGGCAGGCCTGCCGCGGAGAAACGGCACATGAGGGGTGGCGGCGGCGTGCGGCAGGGAAGCACTCGCTCCGGCACGTTAAGTGCCGCAGCCTCTGTAGCCCTCACAAACAGACTCTGGCCCACCGTGGCAGCACTCACCCCTGGGCCCGCGGCTGGAGCGGAAGGCGACGCCACGGCCGCCGTCTGCGCCGCCGTCGTACGGGCCGCGGGGGCCGCCGCCGCGGGGGCCGTCGCGGCCGGCGGGGCGGAAGATGAGGGGACGCTTGGGCTGCACATCCAGTCGGGCCCCCTCAATCGACAGGCCCTCATGCAGCAGCCGCTGGGGGGGGGGGGGGGGAGGAAGGGGGCGGGGAGATGGTGTGTGAGGGAAGAGGCGGGTGTGAGGGAGCAGGGCGGGCAGGTGCAGGGGGCAAAGCGTGGCAGCGCGCACAACCGCTGGCACGTGAGGGCTGCATGCCGTCACACGCTGTGAAGCAGCCGCCGCCCCACGTCACATCCAATCGGGCGTGCACCTGCGCAGGCGCGGACTCTTCGAAATCTATGAATGCAAAAGAGTCGCGCCCCTTCTGCGTTTTCAGGATGACGCCGTTGTTGCGCAGGCGGCCGTACTGCAGGCAGGAGGGGAGGGGAGGAGCCTCAGGAGGTGAGTGTGAGTTGCGAGGTGCGCCGCCAGGCGCCACAGACAGAAGGAGGCACACCGCAGGCAGGCGGCAGGCGGGAGGCACCTGCAGCAGCCTGTGGCGCAGCGCGGCGCGACGGCTGCCGGCAGCGAAGCGGCCCTGGCAGTGCCCCGCCGCACCTCCGACAGCATCTCTACCAGCTGCATCATGGTCACGGAGGTGGGGATGCCCCTCACAAAGATGCTTGCATTGGGGTGCTCGTCAACCGGCACGGCCTCTGCGGCGGCAGCGGCGCCGCCGACGGGCGCGCCGCCCGCCGTGGCGCCGCCCTCTGCGGGCGGCGCCGCGCCCGCGGGCAGCGCGGCAGGGGGCTGCTGAGGCTGAGGTTGGGGCTCCGCCGGGGGAGGCGGCGGCGGGGCCTTGCCAGGGCTGCCGGGGACGGAGGTCGCCCTGCCGCCGCCCACCCGCAGCCGCTCGGCATACGAGAGAGGCTCGGCGGGCCCTCCGGCTGGGGGCGGCTGCTGCGCGCGCTGCGCCGGCGGCGGCGCGGGGCCGTGCTGCTGCTGCTGCGCCGGCGGCGGCGGCGGCGGCATCGGCACCGCCGCGCCGGGGCCATAGCCGCTGAACTGCACCGCTACCGGGGGCTGCAGCGGCAGGCCCGCCACGCCGTTGGGCTTGCCCGCTGCCGCCAGCGCTGCGGCCTGCTGCATCGCCATCTGCTGCATCGCCAGCTGCTGCGGCATGGCCGCCGCCGCAGGCAGCAGCGGCACGCCGGGCAGCACGGGGGCAGCCACAAGAGGGAGCGGGGCAGGCTGCGCCGCCGCCACAGGGACCGGCATGGGCGTGGGGGCGAGCACGACCGCCGGCGGCGGCGCAGCAGCGGCGGGCGGCGCGGCGGGCGGCGGCGGCGCCGCCGCCGGCGCGGCGGGGCTGGCTGCGGTGGCGGCAGCGCTGCCGTTCTCGGCGCCAGCCGGCATGGGCGGCAGATAGCGGAAGATGTCGTTCAGAACATAGTAGCCCTGGGGAGGGGAAGGAACAGGAAGGGATTAGAAGGGTGGCGTGCAGGGGCCATCGAGGCAGGGCATGGGGTGCGCGCTGGGGGCCGCAGCAAGGCAAGCAGGCCGGGCGCGCAGCGACGGCACACGCCTTGCCGTGTGCAGCCTGCCCGCCCAGCCACGCCCTGCATGCATCCTCACTTCTCCTGTCGGTGAGAAGATGTGCTGCACGCCATTCAACCCCCTTCTTTCCCCCCAAATTACCCCCCCCACACCACCACCCACCCCACCCCACCCACACACACGCACACAACACCACCACCACCACCACCATTAAACAAAAGAGGGAAACGCACACACCACTCGTTCCTTCCCCCACCTTCTCCTGCACCGCGAGGAAGAAGGTCTGCACAAAGGGCCGCTTGGCGCCGGGGGGGCGCTGCATCACCCCTGTCACCTGCACCACCACGCCGCCGCCCAGCGAGTACTGCCAAGGGGGGGGGGGGGGGGGGGGGGAAGGGGACGGGTTGAGAGCACACAGAAGGAGGTCCACTTTCGTCGCCTGCAGCACGCCGCCGACACCCAGGAAGAGAGACTTCACAGGGCGAACCGTGTGGGGTGGGATGGGAGGAGAAGGGCTGAACGCAACTGGTGGGGGTCAGGCAGGGGGCTGAACGCAAATGGCTGGTGGGAGGGAGAACGAGGGCACGCACGCGGCCCACGGCAGTGTGCCAGCGACGGCCCAGCAACGGCCTGGGAATCGATGATTTGAATCTCGGTTCGCAGCACATGGCGTGAACTTTCAAGTATGTTTCAATCGCAGCTTCAGTTCACGGCGACAACCCACGCACCTGGGAATCAATGGTGTGGATCTCGGTGCGGGTGTCCTCGTAGCCCAGCTCCATCACTAGCTCGTGAATGGTCTGTGCGTAGGGCAGGGCAGGAGTGGTGGAGGGGTCGACACAAGCGCTGGTGAGTGGGTCTGTCGCTAGCTGGGGGCGAGGCGGCGGCCGGTCGGGCGGCGGCCGGTCGGGCATGCTCGCTGCGCCCGCGCCCTGCGCCTCCTCCACCGCCTACCCCTACAATCACACTGCCTGCGGCTGCGGCGGCGGCGGCGGCGGCCCCGGCCCGCACCTTCTGCCCGGTCGCGCTGCGCGAGTAGAACCCCTCTGGGCGCATGTCCCCCCAGGTCAGGGTGGAGGTCTCCGAGTAAAAGCGGTGGAGGTGCTTGGGCGAGGCATGCTGCACGGTGTAGTACTGCGACACAAACTGGTTGCCCACCTGTGGGATGGTACACAAGGGATTGAAGGCAGGCGGGGGAGGGGCAGGGGAGGTCAGCGAGCAGAGGCCGGCGAGGCCGCGGCAGTCGTGCCGACGTGGCCGCCCGTCGTGGGCAACGGCGGCAGGAAGTGGATGCTGCCATGAGCCTAGCTCGGCCCAACGCATGCAGGCCTCGCCCTGCTGCCCTTGCAGGCTGCAAACTGTCACGACCCCATTTGCTGCCATCGGCACAAACGCTCTGAGCTGCTCGCTGCCCCTTGCGCAGGGACTCACCGCCTGGGCGGGCGTGTCCAGCGGCGGCTGCGCCTGCGGCGCCATCTGCTGCGCCGCCGCGGCGGGCACGGTGGCAGCCATGTGGTGGACGGGGAGCTGCGGGAGGAGGGGCCCGAGGGTCAACAGGGTGGGTGGGCGCACAGCTCCCGCGATCGAGGGCCTACAAGGCCTGCAGGGAGCGATGGCGAGCAGAACACACCTGCTGAGCGCCGGTTGGGCCTGCTGCCTGGGCGAAGGGGTGCCTGCAGGAAGCCCGCCGATCGCAGGGAGTTGAGAGCTCCTCAGAGGCTATGCGAGTGCTCAGAAGCGTATCTGAACCCTGGCGACGAGCTTGAGAGGCTGCAGAGGCGCGGCATTGACCGCTACACTCGAGCCAGCGAGGCGCCCAATGCCCACTGCTCCCTGCGTGCACCACTGGCGGCCGCGCTTCTGCAGTTCCATCCTTACGGGTGTGCGCACCTTGGTAGCTCCCGAACCTCTTAGTACCCAGCAAACATGTACAAGCGCCGAGACTGGCTCTTCACACACGGGGCCGATGGCGGCGGTTCCGACAGCTCTTCCGACGACGACAGCAGCTCGGAGGAGGGTGCGCGGAATGAGGAGGGCTCGAGACAGCACATGCGTGTGTCGCCCCGCTCGCTGCAGGCCTGCATGCACCCAGCCGCCCTTGTGACATCCTCGCAGGCACGTCCGGAAGCGAGTCGGAAGGCGAGCAGGCCGAGGCGCAGTCGTCGGGTGAGCCCTGGGCGGACGAGCGGCGGCTGGCGGCAGCAGGCAGCGTCGCCGCCGCCACGACCGCTGCCGCCGCTCCACCGTTTGTCCGCTCCTCTGTCCACTGCCCTCATTGCCTGGCTGCGTGGCCCGGCAACGTTGCTGACTGGCACATTCGCCGCTTGCCCTGCAGGCGAGGAGGCAGGCGGCGCCGCCGAGGGCGGGGCCGTCGGCAGCGGCAGCGGCAGCGGCAGCGACGAGGAAGATAGCAAGTTTAGTGGGGAGCTGTACGATGCAGAGGGCGCAGACGTCGGCGGCAGTGGCTCCGACGGCGGGGGGCCGCCCCTAGATGACGTCATGGGCGCTCGCAGGCTGGAGGACTTCTCTGGTGAGCCCGCAGGCGGGCGCGGCCGGGCGCCGCCGCTGCTGCTGCTGCCGCCGCCGGCGGCTTGCAAGGAGGGGGGCCCAGAGCCGCTGCTGCCTCAAGGTGCCCGCTCGGCCAGATCTGAAAGCCGTCAGCGTGCTGATTCGCAGTGACCCCTGGGGTTCTCTGGTTGTTTTGTTTGCAGAGGACGATTTTAGCGAGGGGGAGGACGAGGAGCGACTGATGGAACTGAGCGCCCTGCTCAGGTGCGTCTTGCCTGCCGAGCATACATGCATGCGACATGGCCAGTCGCCCTGCCCCCCCTCGGCCTTGCCCCCTTCCTTGTCACCCCCTGCCCTGCCCCTGCCCTCTCCTGTGCCCCCCCCCTTCAACATTTGGGTCCGACCGTGCTCCTTCCCTGTGCCACCCACCCCACCCCACCCCCCACCCCACCCCCCACCCCACCCCCTGCTGCAGCAACTGGTCCGACGCGCCGCAGAGCGAGTGGGTCAAGGGCGCCGCCGTCAAGTGCCGGGTTTGCAAGGGCGCACTGATGCTGGGCGCCGCCGCCTTCCGCACCCACGTCGCGGCCAAGCGGCACGCCAAGGCGGCGGCGCGCGCCGAGGCGGCGTACCAGCAGATGCGCGCCACGCGGCGTGCCGCAGGTACGACGCGACCGGGCAGGGGTGGGGGTGGGGGGTGGGGGTGGGGGGGGGCTGTTGTCGCGCAGATGTTGTGCGCTCTGCGAGGCCTTGCGTGGCGCGGGTGGCCACCCCAATGCTGCAGCCGGCGCACACCAGGGTGGGTTGGTGGACTTGTTGACGACCGAGCCCAGCCCCACCTGGCCCCCCACGCCCACCCACTCACCCGCCCACCCACCCACTCACCCGCCTCCCACCCACCCTTACCACCAATGAACCGTCAGGCTACAGCGACAGCGACAGCGAGGAGGACGAGGGGGACGTGGCGGCGGCGGCGCGGCGCTGGCGCGCCTTCTGCTTCGCCGAAGACTACTCCAGGTGTGGGGGAGGAGCCTGCGTGTTTTGGGTTCATTTTTTCCTGTAATCATGCGTGCATTCACTTCTGAGCGCAGCAGCAGCACAGCATGCGCTGGCGCGCCTTCTGCTCCGCCGAAGTCTACTCCAGGTGTGAGGGAGGCGGTGCTGCCTGGCGTTCACTTGACGCACACATCCTTCCCTCGCTGCCAGTCAGTTGCGCACTTGCCATGCGGTGATGCCGTGCAAAGCACTCACGTCTCTGTCTTGCTGTCATCTGTGCGTCTGTTAACGCCGTCCCAGCCCTTTGCCACCCCTTTGCCACCCCTTTGCCCGCAGCGGCGACGAGGAGGAGGCTGAGACGCACCAGGAGCGGCTGCAGCGGCTGCACGCCGCCGCCGCAGCTGCCAAGGCCGCCACTGCCGCGAAAGAGGCGGCGGCGGCGGCCAAGAAGGCAGCGCGCAAGGAGCGGCGGGCAGCCAAGAAGGCGGCGGCGGCGGCGGCGGACGGGAAGGAGGATGGTGCTGACGGCGACGGCAATGCCGGCGGCACGCTTAAGGGGCCTGCAGCGCAGAAGAAGCGGCCTGGGAAGCGACAGCGGCAGGAGATGAGGGACCAAGGGCTGTGGAAGATCAAGAAGCGGCCACAGAAGCAGGCGCAGCAGGCGCAGCAGCAGAACGGGCAGGCGGCGGCGGCGGCAGAGGCGCAGCAGGCAGGCAAGGCCCCCAAGCCGGGCAAGCCTGGGAAGCCCAAGAACGCAGCGCCAGCAGAGCAGCAGGCGGAGAAGCAGCAGGGCAAGCACAAGCAGCAGCAGGGCAAGCAGCAGCAGCAAGGCAAGCAGGTGGCGAACACAAAGCCCGCTGCCAAGGCGGCGCCGGCAGCGCACCGGCAAAAGCGGCCGCCGGGCAAGGCAGCAGCATGAGGCCACGCTGCGCTGCCACCTTCCCTCGCCCCCCCCCCCGCCCTCTCCTGCTCTCTCACTCCTGCTCCGCCTCACTCTTCTGGCCTGCCCCGCATATCCTGCTCCCTTCACATTGTTCTTGCTTGCTGCCTGTGACGCATCAGGCTGGCTGTGCTGCGAGTGATTCTAGAGGTGTGAGAGCAGCAGGCAGCAGGGAAACGCAGATCGACAAGGCTGCCAGCCCCACGCCGCAGCACATCATGTCGTATGCGGGCAAACTGTGACAGCAGGGGCGTGCAGCTGAGGAAACAAAGCGGAGCCTCAATGCATGGAAGGCAGCCACTGGCGGTTGCACGCTGCGCTGACGAGGGCAGCTGGCACGCAGAACGCACGCTGCGCATGCACGAGCAACCATGGAGCGGCCTCCTTGTGAAAGAGAGAGAGGCTGCATTGAAGGATGGTTTGGGGTTTCACTTGTTGATGATGAGGGTTGGCTGGCGTGTTGTGCATGAGTGCACAGAGGGAGGGCTGGGAGCAAGATTAAGCAGGCCACACGCAGGGCAGCCGTACGGGGTGCCGCCGTACGAGCGTGCGCCGCCCAGGGACGGAAGCGCGTCGCCCGCTGGATGGGTGGATGGCACAGGCGGCGGCACGCAGCCGCTGCCCGACAGCAGCGGCGCTCAGAGGTTGGGGATCTGGCGCCAGCATCAACACTCGCGGGCACCTGCACAGGGAGGCGGCGGCGCAGGGGTGGACGCAAGGAGCGATGAGAGGCATGCTGGGAGCGACAAAGGGAAGTGGGGACTGGCGGCACACGAGACGAGGCGATGCTGCGGCTCCCAAGCAGCGAACGAGGCACTTGTGTAAAGGCAGAGCGTGGCAACCAGAGCAGGCTGCATGCGGCCCCCAGCTCTCCCACCCACCTGCCAAGCGGGCTGAGGATCTATCTAGGGGCCGAACGCCCAGACCAGCGCGAAAAACACCGTGGTGATGCCGGCGGTGGAGTTGCCGCTGCGAAACGCGACGTATGCGCTGAAGAAGAGGAGAAGGACCATGCGGGGCCGCCTGAGCAGCCAGGGCATGCCTGCCGTCCAGACCTCCTCCTCGTCTGCACCGCCTGCCGGCTGGTGCGCGGCCGCCGGCGGCAGGTCAGTCGGCGACGGCTGCGGGGCGCGCGCCGGCAGCTGGCGAGGGCGCCCACCCGGCAGCGGGGCTCTCGCAGCCTGGCGCCAGCATCAACACTCGCGGGCACCTGCACAGGGAGGCGGCGGCGCAGGGGTGGACGCAAGGAGCGATGAGAGGCATGCTGGGAGCGACAAAGGGAAGTGGGGACTGGCGGCACACGAGACGAGGCGATGCTGCGGCTCCCAAGCAGCGAACGAGGCACTTGTGTAAAGGCAGAGCGTGGCAACCAGAGCAGGCTGCATGCGGCCCCCAGCTCTCCCACCCACCTGCCAAGCGGGCTGAGGATCTATCTAGGGGCCGAACGCCCAGACCAGCGCGAAAAACACCGTGGTGATGCCGGCGGTGGAGTTGCCGCTGCGAAACGCGACGTATGCGCTGAAGAAGAGGAGAAGGACCATGCGGGGCCGCCTGAGCAGCCAGGGCATGCCTGCCGTCCAGACCTCCTCCTCGTCTGCACCGCCTGCCGGCTGGTGCGCGGCCGCCGGCGGCAGGTCAGTCGGCGACGGCTGCGGGGCGCGCGCCGGCAGCTGGGAGGGCGCCCACCCGGCAGCGGGGCGCCCGCAGCAGGCTGCGAGACGGCCGTGCACGGCACAATCAGGCGCCCTGCTGCAGGAAGGCAGACGCGGCGTTGAAGAGGTAGTGAGGCTTCCAGCAGCGCAACAGCAGCAGCTGGAGCCGCAGGACCGCACCGGCACTCCAGCAGCTCACTTGCAGCTCGCCACGGGGCCTGGCGGGCCTGGCCGCACACAAGCGTAGGGATGGCGCACGCCACCATTGTTCTGGGGCTCCGTAGCTGCGTTGTTCAGCTCAGGTGGTGGCTGCGCTGGTCAGGCTCAGGAGAAACGGGAACACACGTGCTGCACGCTGCCGGTGGCACAATACGAGTCGCACTCTCCCCCATTTCCCTAGGCCCCTGCCCGCCGCTATCCCGCCCGCCCCGTCGCCGCCTGCCGCTGCCCCGCCAACCCCGCCGCAAGCTGTAGAAGTTAGGCCCCTCAGGTGGGAAGGGCGCCTAGGTAGCTCAGAGCCCAACCCCTTGAGTAGAGAAACGGGAACACAGCGCACGAAGCTGGGCCTTGTCATGAGCTCCGCACAGAAGGCCAGGCTGCCTTGTCTCCGCCTACCTCCTCCCCCTGCCTCACGCCCTCGCCCTCTCTGACTGCCTGGACCACCAAGCCGCTGCTGAAGCGCCCTCGCCGGCAAATGTCGACACAGGTGCGAGCCCAATGCGGGCTGGCAACGCTCCTGTTGCGTCGGCTCACCATCTGCACTGGCTTGGCACCCCCCCCGGCAAGCCTGGGAGGCAAGGGGGCGCCTGCCGGTCTTGCAGCAGCGGCGCTTGACCGCCGAGCCCGCTGGTCACCCCAGCAAAAAGCCCTTGCCCAAACCTCCACTCCCGACCATCCCCTCGCTCTCAGCAGCTTTTCCGGCGCGGCCTCGCGTCTCTAGAGACACTCTGTGGACCAGGTAACAAGTTCAAAGTGGCGCCGCTGCGCCTCCTGCAGCAGGCAGGCCAGGGGGTCGACCGGTGCAGGGGTCGACCCAGCACGCAACACATGTGGGAGCAGCCACTGCTTCATGCGCCCCCATTTGCAGGCAGGCCCCCAACGAATGGTTTGCCCGCCGCTCCCAACATCACTCCCACACTCACCAGCAGCGTCGCACTCTGCTGCAATGGCTGCCAGCTGATCCAGCAGGCTCGTCGCTGCCCGCCGCTTGCCTGATGGGCTGCGCATGGCTGTAGCACGCTGCGGCAGCGCACGAGTGGGCACCTCGCCCGCCTCGTCCAGCAGCTCATCTGCCACCAGCTGGCTCAGCCGGCCGCCTGCATTAGTGCGGGTACTGCGCCGCCCCAGGGGAGAAGCGGTGGCAGCAATTTGCAGCGTTGCCTCGTCCAGCGCTGCATCGTCGCTTGCCTCGTCTTCGCTATCCGAGGGCAGCACCAGTTCTGACAGCGTGCGGCGGCGCTTGGGCTGCGCTGCGCTGCCTTTGCGCGTGGCAGGGGCTGGCGGGGTGTCGGCATCGTTCGCCTCAGCCGAGGAGGTGAAGCCCAGCAGGCGGACAATGTCATCCAGCAGTGGCAAGTTCATGTTGGAGGGCAGCGTGCCGAACAGCGCCTTGGTGGGGGCCATGCCGCCGAGCGCGCTGGTGGGCGAGTTGTTGACCATCTGCATCACTGTCAGGACGTGGAACGCCCAGCTGCAGAGTGCAGGGGATGGGTGTGGGTGGGTGGGGTGTGGGTGTGGGTGGGGTGGCGTGGGGGCGGGGGGGGGGGGGGGGGGGCAGCGCTGAACCACAGCACAGCACAGCAGCACTGGACAGGAGCGGCAGGAACACGACAGCAGCGTGCAAGCAGCACTGGACAGGAGGGGTAGCAGCACGAGCTGCAATGCACGCAGGCACAACAACACTGGACAGGTGGGGCAGCAGCAGAAGCTGCAGCGTGGAAACAGGAACCACAGCACAGCAGCACTGGACAGGAGGGGCAGCAGGGGCAGCAGCACGAGCTTTCTGTACTCACTCGAACAGCGGGCAAGCCATCAGCAGCGCACGAATCTGACGAGGGACGGGTAGGGGATGTGCACACAGCGGTCAGAGAGAGAGAGCTGTGGGCTGGACCTGCAGCACTGCCGCTGCATCAGCCATACCGCTGCCACACACGACCACCTCCGACCACCTCAACGCCACCAGCAGCAACAACAACAGCAGCAGCACACCAGATTCCTCTTCGCACATTGCCCGGCTCCTACCTTGTTCTTGAGCTCGCGGTTCTTACGCTCCACGCAACCGTTGGTTTCAGGATGGCCGGGCATGCTCTTGGCGTGCCGCACGTTGAACAGCTCGCACAGCTCTTTGACCTCCTTGCCGCAGAACTCCAGGCCGTTGTCGGTCTGTAGCTTGGCAGGCACCTGCGTTCGCATGAATTGAAAGTAGAGCTGCAAGGGAACGACAGGGGTGCGTGGGGGTGGGGGTGGGGTGGGGCAGAGTGAAAGAGAGCGCAAGACGAGGCATGAAGCAAGCGAAGCGGCTGGTCGCTGGTCGGCAGCGCTGGCCGGTAGCGATGCCAATTAGCGTTGGCACCAATCAATGACAGCAAGTGCTTGCAGCAAAAACTGGCAGCAAGCGCTGGGAGGAAGCGCTGGCAGCAAGTGTTGGCAGCTCACATGCCGTGCCACGCCAATGGTCGTCTTGGAGGCCAGCGGGTAAAGCCAGCAATAGCGGCTGAAGACGTCGATCACCACCAGCACGTAGCGGTAGCGCTCGTCACGCCCTGCTCCTAGGTCGATCAAATCGGCCTGTGGGTGGGAGCATGCAGGTATAGAAGAGGTGGTTGGGTGTGACAGTGGTGGGCAGCACATCCCTGCAGCTTCATCGCAGCTTCACACCAGCTTCACAGCAGTTTCCAGGCGCTGCAACCCTGCAGCTGAACTGACCGCCAGGTGCATCAGGGTCATGATGGCCACAATGGGGTGCACGACGCGCTTCTCAGCAGGCTTCTTGGCGGCCATGTCGGCACGCACGGGGCACTCGGTGCACCACGCCTTGGCGGTCTCCACGGTGAACCCTTCAGCACCGTGGACCAGGCGCGGCTGGCCGCCTGGTGCAGGCATCAGCTGGGTGGGCACGGCGTGGTGCAGCTGCGCAGCAGCGGGTGGAAAGGGAGCACAGAGGTGTAGAGTGCGGGGAGCGGAGGCAGCCGGTGGCGGCGGCGACAGGCTGTACAAGCGGCTGCCTCGCACAGGCGCAATGCTGCAGTCTGCACCACCACCATTGAGCACGCACGTGGTGGAACAGGCGGGCAGGGGAGTTCCAGCCCTGGCCCTGGATGCCGTGATGCTTGGCGAAGAAGGCGGGCACCTCCTCGGCGGCCACCACCAACACCTTGCGCGACACTGCGATGCCCAGCTCGTCGTTGCGGGACACCGAGCGCAGCAGGACTTCTTTGCCGTCAATTGTCTTTTCCAGATGGAACTGACGCAGCAACCTGTTGCTCAGCTCCTTGGGCTGCAATCGTGGGCAGCGCACAGCGGGGGATGTGTCCGTTAATGATGGGCACGGCATCAACAGTTCTGCCATGCCTGCTGCCCTCCTGCTGCCCTCGTGCTACCCTGCCCCGCTTCATCCAGCAACTCCAGCCCTGCTTACAGATACAGTATGCTCACCTCCACATCCCAACGCGGCAGGACCAGCTCAGCATCCTCCTGGTCCCCTCCCGCGCCCCGCCGCCGCCGCCCGCTGGCGGCAGGTGCCTGCGTTACCGTCAGGCCCTGCTGTGCCCGTTTGCGGCGCATGATATAATCGATTTGAGCAAGCGGAAACACATTGTGCTGGCGGCTGTTGCTCCAGTTGTCTTCCAGCTGCTGCTTGACTGCAGCTGCAGCAGCCATTTTAAACTGGGGGCGGGAGCGGGGCGCGGGAGGGTTCCACAAGGATGTGAGATGACCTTGAAGGATGTGGGAAGAGCGAAAACGTGATCAGGGGCCGCTACAAGCCGGGGGGTCCACGGGTGCAGAGGGCTGACGCAGCAGCTGCGCTGTGGGCAGCAGCTGCGCTGTGGGCAGCAGCTGCGCTGTGATGCGCGCTGCTCCTGCCGCCGCTCACGCTTTCCTTGCCCGACAGCCTGCCCTCTGTCCCACATTCTCGCTTTGCTTTGCACACTTCTCCGGCCTGCCTTGCGTTTCAATTGCGGTGTAACAACGCTCTACTGCAGCGGGCGAGACCAGGGGGCTTGGCTTGCGCGGACCCGACCATCCCCTCGCTCTCAGCAGCTTTTACGGCGCGGCCTCGCGTCTCTAGAGACACTCTGTGGACCAGGTAACAAGTTCAAAGTGGCGCCGCTGCGCCTCCTGCAGCAGGCAGGCCAGGGGGTCGACCGGTGCAGGGGTCGACCCAGCACGCAACATGTGCACGAGCAACCATGGAGCTCCTGCTTCCCTTCGCTTCCTCTTCCTACATCAGTCTCGGTCGTGCACCATGCAGACCACAGCCGTGACTGCTCGCCTGCCCCTGGGTGCAGCGGCGCCCGCTGGCGCCCGCGGCCCGCCCCGCCAGCGGCTGGGGACCCCGTTGCTGCACTGAGGGCGGGGCCCCAGCCAGCAGAGCCGTGGCGTGCGTCCAAGGCCGGCCTTGCCGGCGCAGCCGCAGCGGCGCTGCTGCTCGGCGCCTCGTCAGGTGCGCCGCCGCTCCACTCTTTGACTCTCTGATCGCCCCTTCCCTCGTGCGGCAGCCTGCACGCCGACTCTGATGTGATGCACGTCAAGATACGCCCCCCGCCCCCCTTGCAGGCGCGCTGGCCGCCGCCGACGACTGCCCCGCCGCCGCCAACTGCCCAGGCGTCGGCGGTCCCACCTACCCTTCCGAGCTCTGCGCCGACCGCGAGTGCGGTGATGACGCGGACAGGAGCGGGCAGCTGGCAGCGCCCTCCCTGGTGCCGGAGCAAGCCCTTCAGGCCGCCAAGGTGCGGCACCGCACGAGTGTGTGGACCAGGGGGGTGTTGGGGGGAGTCGGGGGGCTGCCGGCTGCCTGCTGCTGACACGCAGGAGAGGGGGGCCCTGCAGCCTGCGTGGGGTGCCGGTGGCGCGCACGCCCCGCAACAACTGCCCCAGGCGTCACGCCTCCCACTTGACGCCCTCCCTGCTCCCCCTCCCTCCCGCCGCGTCCAGACTGTGGGGGATGCAGGCGCGTCCCTGAAGGCCCGCATCGAGCAGCAGCTGGAAGGTACGGGCGTGCAACCTGACCGCCAACAGTCAGTCGTCACAATATGCTAGCTTTGTGTCCCTGAAAAAGCCGCATGCAGCGGCAGCTGGAAGGCGGGGGTGCAAGAGGTGCCAAACCTGAGGGTGTTGGCAACACGGCAATGGAGGTTCAGGGCGGCTTCCCAGCAGCTGCCGCCAAAGCCTGACCAGTCGTTTTTGGCTGGACTCAAACCCTTGCGCCACCCCCACTACAGGCATCCGAGGCGCGGCCGAGCGCGGCGGCGCAGCACTGCGGGAGCAGGTTGAGGGCACGGGTACCTCGCCTGGGGGCGACATTGCCGGCGAGGCGGCAAAGGCTGCCGCCAAGGCCAGCGCTGGCGCAGCCGCGGGGCGCGCCGCCGACGCTGTGGCGCCGGGCGCGGGCGTTGCCGGCCAGGCAGCCAAAGCTGCCGCCACGGCCGGCGCCGGTGCGGCCGCAGAGCGCGCTGCCGACGCTGTGAAGGAGGGCGCCGCGGTCGAGCGCTTCAAGGAGGGCGCCAGCGCCCTGCAGGAGCGCGCTGCTGCGGGCGCCGGCGCAGTCAAGGAGGGCGCCAAGGAGGGCGCCAGCGCCCTGCAGGAGCGCGCCGCCGCGGGCGCCGGCGCAGTCAAGGAGCACGCCGCTGCGGGCGCCGGCGCAGTCAAGGAGGGTGCCAAGGAGGGCGCCAGCGCCCTGCAGGAGCGCGCCGCTGCGGGCGCCGGCGCAGTGAAGGAGCGCGCCAAGGAGGGCGCCAGCACCCTGCAGGAGCGCGCCGCTGCGGGCGCCGGCGCAGTGAAGGAGCGTGCCGCTGCGGGCGCCGGCGCGGTCAAGGAGGGCGCCGAGGAGGGCGCCAGCGCCCTGCAGGAGAGCGCCGCTGCGGGCGCCGGCGCAGCCAAGGAGGGCGCCAAGCGCGGCGCCGGCGCCCTGCAGGAGCGCGCCGCTGCGGGCGCCGGCGCGGTCAAGGAGGACGCCAAGGAGGGCGCCAGCGCCCTGCAGGAGAGCGCCGCTGCGGGCGCCGGCGCAGCCAAGGAGGGCGCCAAGCGCTTCGCCGGCGCCCTGCAGGAGCGCGCCGCTGCGGGCGCCGGCGCAGCCAAGGAGGGAGCCAAGCGCAGCGCGCAGTCTGCAACCGAGAGCCTCAAGGAGGAGGCGCAGTCGACGGCAGAGGCTGCCAAGGAGAGGGCGCGCGGCCTCAAGGTGGGTGCCAGGGCTGGGAAGGGCGAACGCATGCCATTGTGGCTCTGCGCTTGGCCGAGTGGCTCTGCGCCATCGCTCACCTGCCTGCCTGCCTGCCTGCCTGCCTGCCTGCCTGCCTGCCTGCCTGCCTGCCTGCCTGCCTGCCTGCCTGCCTGCCTGCCTGCCTGCCTGCCTGCCTGCCTGCCTGCCTGCCTGCCTGCCTGCCTGCCTGCCTGCCTGCCTGCCTGCCTGCCTGCCTGCCTGCCTGCCTGCCTGCCTGCCTGCCTGCCCTGTGTTATTAGCAACGCTGCCTGCTTCGCAGCCCATCTGCCTTGCCTGCTATTCATCCCGCTGCAGGAGGGCGTCGAATCGGCCGCCGAGCAGGCAGGAGAGGCGCTGCGCAGTGTGCCAGGCAAGGAGCGTAACTGTAGGGTGGGCGAGCGGATGCGCCGTGCTGCCCTGGCAGCAGGCAGGTCGCCTGCACCGCGAGCCTCGCCGGCAGCATCGGTTTGCGCTGGCAAAGCCTGTGCAAGTCGCCCACTCTAGAAGTCAGCGGTCCCCGTTTTCCTGTCTGGCGTAATGCGCTCTGTCGTTCCCCTACCCCCGTGCCCCCTCGCCCGCCTGTCAGGCAAGCTGGGCGCTGGCGGTGACACCAGCCGGCAGCCGGCGCTCACGCTGAAGAGGTACGGCAAGGCGAAGGGCGGCGAGGCGCAGCCGGCGGCTCCCAGCATGGAGCGCCTGCAGCGCCTCAAGGAGGAGCTCTTCCCCTCTGGCAACTCTTGAGCAGCTGGCGAGCAGCTGCCGTGTACCTGCCGCTGTTGCACTGCTGGCAGCGGCAGCCGACCGATGGGTACGTAGCGGCAGCCACCCAAATGCTGCACGCCGCATGCAGATGGAATGGTTCCCCTCCCCTGCAGCAGCGCCCTGGGACAGGCAGCGCCACCTCCAGCGGTGCGCCCCACCCCGCAGTGGGGCTGGCAGCCCCTCCTGTTGTGCGCTTCCCTGCCGCCGGCTGCTATCACAACTGTTAACTTCAGTCGCTGCAAGCCAGTCGATTGCATCACAAGCCAAACAGAGCCACCTTGTAAAGCCGGAGGACCGTTTCTAAAGAGCGGCGTTGAGGGGCAGCGGGAAGGGAGGTGTGTGAATCACGGGGGTGCCAGTGGCAAGCCGCCCCGCCACTGCAAGGGTGTGTGTGTGTGTGTGTGTGTGTGTGTGTGGTGGGGTTGCTAGTTGATGGGGTACCGGGTAAGACGGCGACGGCTGGAACGTGAGATGCAGGCGGCTGCTCCAAGGCAAGATGAAAGCCCTAAGCGCAAGCAGGCAGACAGGGCGTAGCAAGCCGAAAGCGCAGCCCCAACTTTGTAGAATCTGATGCCAACCATCACCGATGCGCCTCTGCGCGAGCCGCTCTCGACCGGAATGCTGCTGCCGAGGCTGCCGAGGCTGGGGGTTGTTGCTTTCGCTGAGTGTCTGTGAAGCGCGCTGCTGCCGCGGAGCGTGCTGCCCCATCTGCGGCTGCTGTCCAGCTTGCTGCCGCACCTGCTTGGCTGAGGCGCGGTGTCGCCTCCAGGTGGGAAGGCACGCTGTGGTCGGCGCAGCAGCGCCTGGTTCCCGAAACACCTCTCCATCGGTCTATAGCCTTGGGGTCAGAGCGTCGGGAACAAGCCCTCGTTGGCCAGAGCCTTGCAGTCGCGTTCGACAAAGGTGCGGGTGGCTGCGACCGGGGGGGCGCGGCGGCGGTTGGTCCGAGGGGATGAGCATCCCATCTGAGGGGCTGGCTGTCCCAGCAGGCGAGCAGGGGGTGGATTACCGGCTTCTCAGCTGCCAACGCTCCCATCCGAGCGGCCCACGACCCCCTTCCAGCTCCCTTGACCCATGCCCGCGGGTGCACGCTGTCCCTCCTTCCTTCCTGTCCGCCGCCGCTAGCGGGCGCCACCACCCAACGGGAGGCGAAGCTCACCCTGGGTGCACAGAATGGGTTGTTTTACCTCCAGCCCGCACTTCCACTTGGGGGTTGGCTGGCTGATGGACACGGCGGCGATCATGCAGAGCGCGTTGTTGGGCGTGACCGAGCACCTGCCGGTCGTGGACTGCAGTGCGGGGAGGGAGAGAGCAGGAAGGAGCGCGTGCGGCGTGCGTGGGTTGGGGGAGCCGGATGGGGTTGAAAGCTGAAGCCCGCCGCGCTTGCTCCCTACAGGCAGCGCCGCCGCCGCCGCCGCCCCCCCCCCGCCCCGCCCCGCCATCCGGATGGGGTTGAACGCTGACGCCCCTCGTCGGCTGCTTCGAGGCAGCTCCTCCCCCCCCCCCCACGCAGACTCACGCAAACGAGGCTGCTGCCCTTGACGGTGCCAGTGATGTGGGGACTCTTGCCGGTCTTAGGCTCGACGTACAAGTAAGCCTGCCTCGTCAGGCCGAGTCTGACGCGGCTCTCCACGCCTGCGTGCGCGCACAGCGGGGCAGCGTATGCACAGCAGGCACGGCGTGTGTGTGTGTGCGCGCATGCGTGTGAGCATGTGCCGCGTGCAGCCGCTGCCCTCCGCGGCTCCTGCCTCACGCACCAACCACAGCGCACCCGACACCCAAGCGGTGTTGATGCCGGTGTTGGTGATGTGACGTTGGTGAACTTCCCGGTCAGCGTGGCTTTAGCGGACCTGCGCACAGCGGGCGGAACGATACCAGTCGGCAAGCTACAAAGAGACGTAGAGAGCGAGGCCTGTGCCGGGCCTTGGGAAGGCGCTGGTGCTGCAGCAAGCAAGCACGGCGTTGGGGGTGAGGCGGGGAGGGGCATCAGCGACGGTGCACAGCCCCTTGGTCGGGCCAGGAGGAGAGATGGGGGTGATGCACGTGCGCCTGCAAGGCAGCCAGCGGCGGCGGTGCAGCGTCCCTCGTGCTCGCCCTCCTATCCTCGCCCGCGCGCGCGCGCTCACCCGTGCAGGAGCACGCTGGCGCTGCCGGCACTCAGGCCCTTGGCAAAGAACGTGCCGTTGATGGTGGCGGCAAAGGAGGAAACCAGAAAGCCAGGGGCGACGTACACGCGGGAGCCTGCGCGCATCAAAGGAATGCAGAAGGGAGTAATGTGGGAGTGCCCACGTGGGCTCGTGGGTTGATGAGGAGACGGATGGGGCTGATGGCCGGATCCCCCCTACGGCTGCCGGCACGCATGGGGTGGGGGGGCAGGCGTGCAGGCGCCCCAACCGGCGCGGTCCACCACCACCCCACACGCGTATCTGTGCCCTTCCCCACCTCGCATGCCATCCCTTCTACCGCCACAGCCCCAACAGCAGCCCTCGTGGCTGCCACTCCCCACCCCCATCCCCACCCCACCCCACCCCACCCTGGTGCGTCTTGACGATGCTGCGCAGCGCAAAGCTGGGCATCTTGATTGTGACTTTGACCACCCTTGACGTGAGGAAAGCCATGGCAGCCTCGACATACAGCACGCCGCGGGATTCGTGCACCTCCAGCGCCGCCAGCGTCTCGGCCTCGTCCACCAGCTCGACGCTCGACCCAAAGCCCAGTGAGGGGCGCACCACCACCGCCAGCGGCACGCAGATGGATATTTTGGTGAAGGAGTTGCGGACGCCGAACTCGCGGCGCTGCGAGAGCGGGGGGGGGCACAAGGGGGCAGGGGGCTGGCGTTGCGGGAAACGCTGATCTCGCGGCGCTGCAGGAAAGGGAAGAAAGAGTGAGCGGGTCGGGGGAGGCGGCACGGAGAGCAAGACTAGGCATGTGAGGGGCGGGGGCAGGGGCCTGGTGGCGGAGCCCAGGGGAATCAATCGAGGTCCATCCTGACACGATGTCGACACAGCACGGCGGTGCAGGGAGTGCGAGTGTGAAGGGGGCCGGGGGTGGTGTGTGTGGGGGGGTGGGTGGGGGGTGGGGGGGGGGGGGGGGGGGGGGGGGGGGGACCTGACCAGGTGGTGGCCGATCTGCCGGCTGCCCCTCCCTCTTCTCTCTACTCCCTCTTGAGTGCACCCACCAGCAGCGGCTGCGGACCGGTGTTGGGGTTGGGTACGTTGGGGGGAGCCAGGACGCGGTACTCAGAGGTCACGCCGAAGCTGTACTGCAGGGCGACGGGGGTTGGCAGTGAGGGGCCAGGAGAAGTGAGAGGACACTTGCGGAGTCGGCGGTGCACTAGCGGAGGCGGGGCATTGGCAGAGCCGGCGGGCGATGAATTTGGCGGGGCGCGCGAGCAGCCCGTTCTTTCTCGACAACAGCACCTGAGCGCCCCACCTGTTGTTGCACGACTATCGCGGTGCCGGCCACCAGCAGGCAGTTTCCTGAAGCGGGGGGAGGGTGGGGTGGGGTGTGTGCCCCGTCGTGCCTGCCCACCCTGTGTGCTCCCACCCATGTTGCCCCTCTGCCTGCCCCTCTGCCTGCCACCGCGGGGAGCGACGCCGTGAGAGGCTGGGGAGAAGGCAGGCGTCTTTGTCAGCAGGCTTACTGTGGTTGAAAGACATTCAAACACCACCACACCAAAAACCAGGCCGTGCTGTGCCCCACCTGTGACGTCCACGTTGTTCAGTCGCTCAGTGGTGGTTATCTGGTCCAAAAAGATGTAAAGTAACAGAATCCGGTATTGAAGCAGCTGCAGGGGGGTCAGGGTGCGCGGACGGCATGCCGGGGGTGAGCCGGCGGGGCGGGAGGGGGAGGGGGGCAGAGGGACGGGCACTTCGACATGCAGGCATGCAGCAGCAAGGTGGCATGTTTAACCACTCCTCTGCCCCCCACTCACGCCCGTTCGCAGTTGTCAACGCTGTTGACGAAGCCCACTAGGCGGCGGATGTCGGCGACGTTGGGGTAGTTCATGGAAAATAAGGTGTTCTGCGAACGAACAAAGGTGGCTGTGCGCAAGGGGGGGAGAGGGGGAGGGGCCGATCATCAGCGGCCAGCAGCAGCCACCAGGTGCCGCCCGCCCGCCCCTTCCCCTGCTGCCTGCCCCGCCCCCGCTGCCTGCCCCCTCGGCCCCTGCTGCCTGCCCCTCTTGCCCCTCGGCCGCCGTGCCCCGGCTGCCTGCCCCTCCCCCCCCCCTCCCCCTGCCCCTGCCCCTGCCAACCCTGCTGCGCCACTCTCTCACGGATGCGTGGACTGGGGGGCTGGGTCCCCCTCAGCAGCGTCAGCGCCCGGGACACGTCCAGCCGCCCCCCTGTGCTGATCAAGCCTTGCAGCTCGGGCACGGCAGTGGCGGAGTTGAGGATGGCGCTCCTGCGGGCAAGTACAGGCGCACGCTTACGTGTTGTGACTTGGCAGGCACGAGGGGGACGGCAGGGCCGTGGGGCGAGAGGCCTTGCCGTCGCCGTCGCCGCATTCCGTTGCAGCGATGAGACGTGTTGGGGTGAGCAAGGCCTAGAGAAGCAATCAATGAACACAGAGGAACCCCCCGGCTCGAACCCACCCACCCACCCACCCACCAACCTGACTTGCTGGTAGGTGGCTCCAGGGACGGCTACCCACAGCAGGGCCGTGGGCGGCGGTGGGTGAGGCGGCGCGCCAGCCCACGGGCTGCAGCGCCCGCAACGCACGCCCGCAGCAGGCGCAGCGTTTCGCCCACGCCCGCCCACGCCCGCATCCGCGGGCACCCCCTGCGTTTCTGACACAGACTGCAATCAGTGCGCCACGCTGCCGTACATCGCGGTACCGTACAGCACAGTGCCACGCCGTGCCGCCACCCACCATTGACGTGCCAGACTGGTAGCCGTAGCTGGAGGTGGAGGTTGCGATTGTGCTCAGAATTTGGTACCCCGGGGGCCGCGATGTGCACGTACGCGCTCCCAAAGTTGGAAGGTACCGACACGCAGAAACTGTCGTCGGCGCGGGTTTTGGCAGCGCGCGCGGGGGCGGGAGGGAGTGGGTGGTGAGCCGGCGATGCGGCGGGGGGGGGGGGGGGGGGGGGCTGTTGAAGCAGAGGCGGGGGACGGCCTCACCTGAGTTTACGTTGTCGTACGTGTAGGATGCAGGGTAGTTGCGGCAGCACTCGGCCGCCTGGTTTAGGTTGCGACCGTCTGCAGGCACGGCAGGCCAGGGTTGGATCGGCGCGGTGGTGCAGGCAGGCGGCAGTGCAGGGGCACCCCCCTCTGCCCGTGGACGCGTTGGCGGCAGCTGCGACGGGAGGCAAGGGTGCCGAGCCTGGCGCGCCGTCGCATCCCGAACGCACGTGAAACCCTTGCGCCCCCCCCCGCTCCCTCACCGTTGCCCGCGCTGGCAACCAGGAGGATGCCCGCGGTGCGCAGCGCTTCCACCCCACCCCGCACGGACTCGCTGTAACTGCCACCGATCGACATGCTGACCACCTTCATGCCCGGTTGCTCGCGGGGGGGGGGGGGGGGGGGGGGGGGGGGGCAAGGCAGGGGGGGGGGGAGGGCTTCCGTGGTTAGATAGATGGGTTAATGTGATGCACGAAACGGAAAGAGGGTGGGGGATGCAGTGGTGGGGAGGGCACCCGCCCGCCGGCGCTGCCTCCCGCTCCCGCCTCCCCTCCCTGGCACCCACCTCGTTGCGGCAAATGGCCATGCAGTTGACCTGGGGGGGCGTGGCGGGGGGGGTGGGATGGGGGGTGGGATGGGGGAGGGGAACGCAACCGCCGCCTGCACCCAGCGCTCCCCCGTGGCACGCTGTGCACCCTCATCCCCCCGCGTGAGCAACCTACCAACCCGCTGTCGGTGTATTGGTAGCCGTTGTACGTCCCCCCTTCAGATGAACAGGGAAACAAGCTGCGAGGTGCCGTCACGCCCAGCCCGTTGTTGCCCACGGCGCCCACCGACCCCGCGGTGTGCGTGCCGTGGTTGGAGTCGTCGGTGACGTCGGAGTACAGCGGCGTGTTGATGTCGGGCGGCAGCCAGTTGAGGTTGGGGTCGGGGTCGGGGTAGAGGGCGCAGTTCCACCTCCCAGCAATGTTTGCGGCGAGGTCCTGCCAGGGGGCACCGCAAACCACGGCGTGTTTAGGACAACTCCTTGGCTGTGAGGGCGCAGCGGGGCGGCGAGCCGGCCAGCTGCCAGCTGTGCTGCTGCCCTGCCATGAGGCCGCCTCATGCTGCGGCAGCAGCCAGCGGATCGCCACCCCAGTGAGGCCGCATGAATGTGCTGTGGCGGGTGCACGTGGAGTGACCAGCCCACATCAGCCAGTTGTTGGCAGTAGGTCGCTGAGCGAGTCCGTCGGTGCTCGCCTGGTGGTCGATGCGGGCCCCGCTGTCGATGACGCAGGCTTTGATGGTGCGGGAGCCGCGGGTGACGGACCAGGCAGCGGGTGCGTTGATCTGGGGAGGGTGGGGGAGCGTGTGCAGGCTCGTTGATCTACCTTTGGAGGGTAGGGTGGGCGGGCGTGAGGGGCGGGGGAGCGAGGGAGGATTGTGTGGCGAGCCTGCACCCCCACACCAGCCGCTGCACACCCCCACCCACACCCACACCCACACCCACAACCACCACACCAACACACACACACACACCAGCTCATAAAACCAGGCGCCGCCGCCGAACCGCTGGTTCAGGTCGAACTGTTGGTCTGAGGGCACGCTCCAGTCCGCTGTGGACACGAAATCCGGCTCAGCCACCCTCACGCCTGCAGGGTTGGCAGGCGGGGGTCGGTTCGGTAGTCGCTATGACGGCATGACGGTGATACGTGTGGGCGGTGGTGGTCTCGCCACGCCACGCAGCCCCCTTGTGGAGGGGACGGGGCCCCTGCCGCCAGCCGCTACGCACATGGGTGGCCCTCAAGCAGCGCGATGGACCCCATCACGTTGCCCCCAGGGGGCACTTGGTAGAGCGCAGACACGCCGAGCGGCAGGCCGGCGGCGGCGCCGACGCCTGCCGCGCCAGCGCTGCCGCCACCGGCGCCGCCTGCCATCCCCACTGGCACGTGCTAATCATCGCCCAACAGCTTGAGCAGCTTGAGATTGGCCAGCGGGCCAGCGACGGCGGTGGCGTCGGCGGCGCCGCCACCCGCGCACTTGGTCTTGAGGTGCACAACCACGCGGCCCGCCACCCACTGGCCTGCCCGTCGCCCTCCACCGGGAGAGACGCAAGAGGGGCGGCAACCACCAGCTGGCTCGCGGCCAGCAGGCAGCCTGCAGGTGTGTGCGTGCGTGTGAGGGGGGTGGGGGCAGGGTCGTTGTCGGCGGCGGCGGTCCCGGCGCGGCGCGGCGGCAAGGCAGCAGAAGCCTCGCAGGCATGGGGATCGGCTCTCCGCCGCCTGCCACGTGCCCACCTGCCATCAGGGCCGCTAGGGAGAGGCTCAGGGAGTTGCGCGAGGGCATGGCGGGGTGAGGGCCCCCGGGGAGGGGAGGGTGTCAAGGCCGGGGGGACGTCGCCTGGCCTCCTGCAGCTTGCGCTTGCGCAATATTATCGGATGGCGAGGAGCACGCAAAAGGCGGGGTTATCTGCCGGTACTTGGGGACGCTGGCAGCTATGGGGAAGCGGCGGCGCGTGTGGCACTGAGAGCACGGCGAGTTGGAGCACCTCTCGTGTCTTATGCAAGGCTGCACATGCCTGGAAGCTGCCGGAACATCTGGTTAAGCCAGTACACCGCTTAACAAAAGGCAACCGTTATCAATTCAGGGGTGCTTGCCGCTGCCACGCGGCTGCGCCCCCTCTGCGTGCCGACCTGCCGGCCGCCTGCCTGGGCTGGCCAGGGCAGCGTGCACGAGTGTGACATACACAGCACACTGCCACCAGGGCGCATGACTTGCAACCAGGAGAGGTTTGCAGTGATAGACAAAGAGTCGGGTGGTGTCGCGCGCGGCTGCCGCAGAGCGGCACGGCGCCACCAGCAGGCAGCCTGGCGATGAACGCGGCAGGCACGGCAGGGATGGCGGGAGGAGCGGCGCCCCTCTGGCGGCGCCACTGAAATGCAGCGCCAGCTCCGAGGCGCGCATCACCCAGCAGTGGGGCTGGCGTGCGATTGGCGCCGCTGTTCGGCCACCCATGCTGCCGCCGCCGCGGGACGGTCCATGCTGCGCGTGCTGCCGCCGTACAGGCTGCGCAAAAACTCCGGGGATGTGTTGTGGGGTGGGGGGAAAGGTCCATGCTGCACGTGCTGCCTACAGGATGCCCTACAGGCTGCCCTACAGGCTGCCCTACAGGCTGCGCACAAACGCCAGGATGTTCTGCGGCGTCAGGCTGGCGTGCGCTTCGGGCGGCAGCCACAGCTCCAAATCCACAGGCAGCAGGCCCTGGTCGCTCGGCGCGCCGGCTGCAGGTTGAGAAACGAAACGGAAAGGAGTTGGGTGAATGAAGGTGCGCTGCAATGCGCTGCATTAGGCAGCCGACTCTTGCCCCAAGCTTGAAGGAACTGCGCAACAGCAGGCCGCAAAAGCGATCATGCAGCTCCCAGCTTGCAATTGACCCGGTCACACGCACACACAAATGACTCCGAACCTCCTGCTGCAGCCTCCTCTGGGCGCCCTTGCCTCCGCCCCTGGGCCCACCAGTGAAAGACATGAGGTTGAGCCCCTGCTCTGCCGCCGCCCCCGCCAGCCGCTCAAACAGCAGCAGCGAGGCGTCGCCGGCGTCGCCGGCGCCGGCAGCGGCGCGGCCCCCGCCATAGACTGCGGGGCCCACGAGCAGGGACAGCTGCGCGCCGCGAAGCACTCCGTCGCCATCCTGCTGAAGGAGGGGTGAGAGTAGGGGAGGTGTGATGGGGGCAGCGGCACAGCTGTGTGTGCAAGGGGCGTGGCGCAGGTGTGCAGAGCAGCTGCCTGCACGCTGAGCGTGGCAAGCGGCGACGAGGCAGCGGCTGCTCAGAGGCCGCGATGCGCCTGTAGAGAATCTGGGGCCTCATGTGTCGGTTCCCTCATGGCGCCCTGGCCCTCTTCTGGGACCGCCACCCCGCACAGCAGCAACAGCAGCACCAGCAGCAGCAGCAGCAGCACCACCCCCACCAGCAGCAGCACCAGCAGCAACGAGAACTTGCCTCGAGCTGCTGGAATGAAGAAAGGGAGCAGCGGGCGGGCGCTTGCTGGCGCGGCGCAGGCTGGCGGTCTGGCTGCTGCTGGTGCCGTGGCGGCGGTGGCAGTGCCTCCTGATCTGCCTGCGGCGCTGCTGCCTCCTTGCGGGGGCGCTTGGCCGCAGGCAGGTGTGCCTCCTGCTGCTGCTGCTCCGCCTCCGGCTCGAGGTGCTCCACCTCGGCCTGCTGCTCAATCTGCCGAATCTGCTCCTCCGCCTCCTCCTCCTCCTCCTCTGCTTGCGCAGCCTGCTGCCGCGGACGGCCCCTGGGGCGCTTCGCTGCAGGCGTGTCCTGCTCCTGCTGCTGCCGCTGCTGGCGCTCTGCACCCTCTGCACCGCCAGCCTCCACAGCCTGCCGGCGCGTGCGCTGCGCCACCGCCGCCGCCTGCGGCGCGGTCCCCGGCGCCGGCGGCGCCTCGCGCCTCCCGCGCCTCCTGCCAGCCTGCTGCTGCTGCTGGGCCTGTCGCTCGCGCTGCGCACGCTGCGTCTTCAGCTGCCTCTCGCTGGGCTGTTCTGGAATGATCCTCTCCGTAGTGCCGAAGCCAGCCTCTGGCGCCGCCGCGCGCCGCGGCTGCACCCGCCGCCCCGCCGGCCCCTCTGAAGGCGGCGCCGCCGCGGCACGCTTGCGCGCCACCGCCCGCCGGGGCGTCGCACCATCCGACTCGTGCCCCCCCCCGCCTGCCTCCTCTACCTGCTCGGTGCGCGCCAGCTCCGGGCTCGTGCTCTGCCGCCGCCGCTGCTGCCGCTGCGGCTGCTGCAGGGCGCTCCTCCCAGGTACCAGCATCTCCAAGCGCTGGGGGCGGGCGGCTTTGCACGGCCATTGCCGCGGGCTGCCGCCCCCTGGTGCCTCCCCTCCCCTCACCGCTGCCTCGTCGTCTCCCTCCTCCTCCTCGCCGCCCTGCAGCGGCGGTTGAGCATGCAGCAGCAGCGGTTGGGATTACCGGGCAGCAAATGGGCAGCCTCAACCAAAACAGCAGCCCAGTAGGCTCAGGCTCTCCTTATCCTACCGCCCCAACAGCCTGTGGCCAGCAGCACCGGCACCAGCAAAAGCGACCGCTGGCATTCGATTTCCGCAACACGCCACTCTTACCTCATCCTCCTCCTCGCCCTCCTCCTGCTCAGAACCCAGGCTGCCGCTGGCATAGGCCGGGCCCAGCTCGCCGCCGGCGACGTCGCCGGCAGCAGCCATGGCCGCCGCCACCTGTCGGGAGGGGGGAGGGATGGGTGGTGCTGGGGTCGAGGCAAGCGGTGGGGCTTGCAAAAGCTCATGGTACAGTCGAGGCATTGCACAGCACGCACAGCACAGAGAGATGCAGCGCACAGCACGGGCACAACAGGCGTGAAAGGACGGCGCATCATTCAGCAGAAAGCTTGAGTGCACGGGCAGGCAGCCCTGCAAGGCAGAGCCCCCCACCCCCCCCCCCCACCCCCCCCACCCCCCACCCCCCTACACACACACACACACACACACACACACACACACACACACACACACACACACACACACACACACACACACACACACACACACACACACACACACACACACACACACACACACACACACACACACACACACACACACACACACACACACACACACACACACACACACACACACACACACACACACACACACACACACACACACACACACACACACACACACACACACATGCCCTGCGCTGGGTGCAGGCGAGCCGTCCTCTGCAAACAGGTCTTCCGCTGTCAGGCCACCCTGCTCCCCCTCTGCCTCCTCCGCCTCCTCTCCCGCCAGTCCCTCCTTCCGCAAAGGGCTGAGCAGCTGCCGCTGGTGCACCGCCGCAGCCAGCTCGGCCAGCCGGCCACCAGCGCCGCCGGCGCTGCCGCTGCCTCCTTGGGAGCCAGACTGTCCAGGCCTGTCGCGAGGCGGGCAAGTGTGCATGTGAGGTGAAGCGTGCAGCGAGGTGCGAGGAGGGCAGCATATGCAGCACGCACGCAGCCAGGTGGCTCTGTGCTGCGGCCGCTGTCGCAATCTGGTACGCCTGCAGCGGCGCAGGCAGACCACATAGCGAGGCATCGGCGTGCACAGCATGGCGGCACCACAGCCAAGCAACGCTCGATGCAGCGCACAAACGTACCGTGGAGGGTGGCGCAGGTCGTGGCCGCCGCCGCGCTGCTCGTGCGCCGCCATCCACGCCCCAAGCGACTGGCCTGTTGTGGAGGGGGCGGCGAGGGAGGGTGGTGGGAGGCTGAGAGAGCGGCGGCAGGAGGAGGAGCAGCAGCTGCTCACCAGAGCTTGCCCCACTCCTGGCAGCCTGTGCACACGATCTCGTTATTTCGGTTCGCCTTCCAGAGCATGCACCCAGCAGGCCCCGCCGCCCCAGCCACCCTGTCGTCACCCACCTGTTTCCTTGACGCGAATGCTGTCCTTCCACTTCTTCCTGTTGCCCCTGCCCGCGTGGTGCTCGAACGCATTGAGCGAAAACGTCCCGCCGCCGCCGGCCTCCTCCCGCTCCTCGCAGCAGGCGTCGCAGATACAGGTGACCACGCTGTTGAACAGCTTGCCCTCCTTGTCGCCGCACTTGACCTGGTGGCGGGGAGGGGGAGCGGCGCGGAGGCTGTGGAGGGGGATGGGCACGAATGGCCGCTGATCTTGCTGGGGGCTGATAGGGTGGGCAAAGGGATGCAACGCTTGCGCCGCCGCCGCACGAGGCGCCGCCCACGCTGCGCCCACCTCCAGTTTCTCCTCCACGCGCATGGTGATGCCTGGCTCTGTGGCCGAGTGTAGCCCTGCGAATTCGAAAGTAGGAGGTGGAGGACTCGGCGGTCGAACGGCGGCGCGGGGCGGCGGCGGGGCGGCCGCTGCCTGCGCCTTTCGCGCGGCTGCAGGCGCATCGGACGCACCTTTCAAGCCGTCGAGCGCCTCCCGAACTGTGGCCGGGTGAACGGGGCAGTGCTCAAGGGCAGGTCAGTGTCTGTCAAGCTCCCAGCGTGTATGAGCGCCTCGGCTGGACGTCGAGATGGGATGGAAAGAGCCTGGCTGCGGACAAGGCAGCCAAAGCGCGGCGGCCTCCACTCGGATGAAGGATTGCGCTCTGCTGCCCTCTGTGGCTGTCGTTTGGTCTGCGCAAACTTGGCTGCGTCCTCTTTAGTGATCGAGAAGGTCGCGATTGTGCCCCGAGGTCGCCACGGTGCGAGCGCTTTTGTAGCTGCTTCTCAGCACGCTTGCCCGCCCTTTGAGACCTTCTCGAATGGGTGATTATGCTAGCGGACACGGGGCGCGGACCGCCGATACCATCACACACGTTCCTGCCGTCTGCCGCCGCCGCCTGCCGCCGCCACCTTCAGGCACCCCCAACTACGGCCGTCGCTTTGCTGTAGAGCCCACCCGCCTGCCACCCAAGCTAGCGCGCCGGAACTGAGCAGCAGCAAACAACAGCAGTGGTGGTTGCAGCACCAAGCAGCGGCACGTACGAGCGGCATGGCAGCAGAGCTTCGGTCCTCGCCCGACGGCGGTGAGGGGCGAGTGGGTGGCAAACGTCACTGCAAAGAGGGGGTGAATGCACTCACACCTAGGAGGACGGAAAGCCCAGCGGGTCCTGCGTGTGACGCCCGCGTGCGCTGCCCGGTCCGTAGCTCCAAGTGCGGTCGCATGCCTGCCCCTCCGCCTGCAGGCCCCCCGGCGACGCACACCGTGCGCAACCTCCGGACCTTCCCGGCCCGCCTCTTCTGGCTGGACTACGAGGGACGAGCGGTGGGTTGCGGGCAGGCAGGCAGGCAGGCAATGCGTTTGGAGGGTTTGGAGCGGCGTGCTTGCTGCGCCAGCGGGCTTGCGGTGCACCGGGGGCGCTCACCGGAGGCGCTGCGCTTCCCCCCCTGCCCTCCCCGCCCCCAGGTTCCCTATGGGGAGGTGCTGCCTGAGGCGAGCCTGAACCAAGGTGAGGGGGGGATGTTTTTGC
Organism: Micractinium conductrix; assembly: GCA_002245815.2. Lineage (NCBI taxonomy): Eukaryota > Viridiplantae > Chlorophyta > Trebouxiophyceae > Chlorellales > Chlorellaceae > Micractinium > Micractinium conductrix. The sequence goes on from LHPF02000061.1 coordinate 97,362, forward strand.
GCTGCTGTGCTGTGCATGCTGTGAGACGGTGGCTGCAGCGAGGTGGTACTGCCTGAGACCCCAGCACCGAACCAAGCTGGGTGCTTGCCGGCCGCAGCAGATGGCAGCGGCAGCCTGCCTGCCTGCGCGACCGCCAGCCCGTGCACGCACGCTGCACCCAGCACCATCAATGCCGGCCACCGCCCCCGCTCCGGCCTGCCTCTCCTCCCCTCAGCGGCCTGCCTCTCCTCCCCCACCCCTCGGTGCTCCCCACAGAAACCTATGCCAACCACGCCTGGCGCATCTGCGACGAGCGCAGCGGCCTGGCTCTCCTTGAATACGTGGGGCCAAGCGCTGCCGTGACCCTGGCAGAAGACGGCAGCGTGCGGGTGCTGGCCGGCGGCGCGCCACCGACGGCGGCGGCGGCTCCCCCCACGGCGGCAGCACCGGCGCCAGCAGCGGCGCCAGCAGACGAGGCCGGGGTGCCAGCTCTGGAGGAGGATCGGGGCAGCGAGGAGGACTGAGGGACGCGCGTGCAGCCTCTCTTGTGGCCTGACCCACGCCGCGACGGCTGCGCAAGTGCCACGTCCCCATTGCTTCCCACCCTCTGTGTGATGGCATGCCCCGCAGTCCTTGGCCCGCAGCAACACCGCTCTCCAACCCTGGCACTGCATCCCCCCCCCCCCCCCCCCTGAATTTCCCGCCGCTGTCCCCTCCAGCCCCTGCTACCTGTTTAGGAACCGTTGATACTGAATACTGTCCATCCTGCCGCTGCGCCGCTGCAGCACACTAAGCATGTTACACACGCGCGCATGCTACACGCACGAAAAAAGAATGAAATGAGGGAAGGGGACCGTGCGGCCAGCAGCGGCGCCGCGGCCCTCCCGCGGCGCAGCCTGCTGCCACCTAAAGTTCACGTCCGCGCGCGCTGCAGGCTGACGGCGCGCCTGTTGCCGGGCTGCCTCAACAGCTGCGGGCCCTCACAGCTCCTCCCGTGCTTCAGGCGCCACGGCTGCAGCAATGGCGCATTGGGAGCAGGGGTGTGTGTGCAGGGATGGCGGCGGCGGGCGCAGACCACAGGCACACATCTGCATAGGGATGCCTACAAGGTACATACGTTGAAGTACAGCGCACCACGACACAGCGCAGCGCAGCATAGCACAGCGCAGCGCAGCATAGCACAGCGCAGCGCCCCACCTGCAGCGATGGCCTCCTCCTCGTCGAACTCGCCGCTGAGCAGCCGCTCCCGCGCGCGCAGCTCGCCCTCCAGCGCAGCCAGGTCCTCTGCGGGGCAGCAGGAGACGCATGAGAGGGCAGGGGCGTTCACACTCACACGGCACACGCTTGGGGAGAGCGTGTCGGAGTCCGTGCGCGTCACGGATTGGAGCCCCGCCTGCTCGACGCCCAAGAAGTTCTCGACATCCGGGCCTTGAGCCGCCGGCTGACAGCCTTTGGAGAACTCTAGGCGTGAAGGCGTTAGGGGCGTCCGCAAGGGCGAGGCAGGGCCCTCACCGGGGGTGCAGGCCGCGGGGGTGGCCAGCTCTGCTGTGTACTCGCAGCGGGACGGCTCCGCCAACTTGGCAAGCTTCTCAGCGTGACCACAGCGCAGCGTGACCTGCATGAAATGAGTGGGGTGGGGTTAGGGTGGCAGGGGCGGGATCGATGACTGCGGCAGCAGGGTTGTGAGGGTGGGGCCAGGGAATGCGGAAGCACATGGGTGTGGAAAGTCTGCTCGCCCGCCTGCCCGCCCCGCTTCGCCCCACCCACCCACCCACCCACCGTCATGCTGCGGCTGGGGCCCTGCCAGCAGCCCTGGCCGTCGCGGAAGGCCATCACGCTGTCGTTGCCCTCTAGGCCATGCCAGGTGCCCAGGGAGGTGGAGGAGTGGCCCTCCTTCTGAGAGGCCTTGTCGAAGGGGCACACCTCGTAGGTGTACTTTTCCACCTGGGGGGGGGGATGGAGGGGGGGGGAGGGGAGCGCGACAGGTGAGCAAGAGAACAAAGGCAGGTGGCAGGTGCCCAGGGAGGCGGAGGAGTGGCCATCTTCTTGGGCTGCCTGGTCCAAGGGGCACACCTCCGCGGCCTGTAAGGGCCGAGGGAGAACGGCAGAGGCAGGGAGCAGCGGCGGTGGGCAGCAAGCAGGCAGCTGGCCCCCAGCTGGGCGCGGCAGGGGCAGACGTGCCGTCACGCTGCAGCACTCGCTTGCCCGCCAGCGCCCCAAACACACCAGCCTCTCTCCAGCCTCTGCCCCAGCCAGCACCCTCGGTCGGCCCTCGCCGTCCAACAACCCACACCTTCCTTCCCCCCGCCGCCTGCCACCGACCTTGGCGCTGTAGCACTGGCCGACCAGCGGCGCAAACACGTCGTTCACTCCGTACTGCCCCGCCAGCTTGGTCTCCAGGCCTCGCTGCTCGCTCTGGGCGGCGGAGAGGGCGGTTTTGGCCTCGCGGGCGCGGGCGCGCACCGGCTCCAGCTGTGTGTTAAGGGCAGACAGCTGCTTCTCTGCGAGTGAAGCAATGGGGGGAGAAAGGGTGAGAGGTGCGGCGGGAAGCTGTGGGGTGAGCGCGGGTGCGCGCCGGGGCGCACGGTTGCGCGCCGGGGAGCGCCGGTTGCACGAAAATGCCGCCGCTGCCGGTGGTGCAGCAGGCTTATTTTAGGGTTTAGGGTTAGGCCCCTTGTTGCCCGCCAATGCCCCTAGTCCCCCGCCCACCCAGCAAGCACCCAACGGAGCACCCACCAAGCGCCGCGATCTGCGCCTCCAGCTCGCCGACCTCTCCAGTCCCGCCGCCCTTGCTGCCGGTGAGGGCGTTGAAGACGGTGCTCAGCAGGCGCTTTGCCTTGCCAAGGGCAGTGGCGGGCTGCTCGGTCTGCTGGGGAGTGGGTGTGGTGGTGGGGGGGGGGAGGGCGGGCCAGCGGGTGAGGTGGCTGGCAGGCGGGGCGGCTCCATGCTAGCGTCGATGCTCAGCTGCACCCATGGCTTGGGCAGGGTCGTCAAGAGGGCGAGCATTCATGCTGTTCTGCCATCGTGACCAGCACAGCACAGCACAGCACGGCACGGCACGGCACAGCACAGCCGGGGCTCTCCACCTGCGCCGCGCCCGCGCCGCCGCCCGCCGCACCGCCCTCCTCCCCCGCGCCGCCGCCGCCGCCAGCGCCACCGTCAGCGCCGTCAGCGCTGCCGCCGTCAGCGCCGCCGTCGCCGGCGCCGTCCTCGTCAGGAAAAAACTGCTGGCCGTCGTCGGCGGCGGCCGCTCCCTCATCGTCCATCATCTCAGCTGCCTCCTCGCCCTCGTGCTGCAGCCGCTCGTACTCCTCCTCCTCGATCCGCCGCTGCTCCTCCTCCTGCACATATGAAGAGCGCAGGGATGTAAAGAGAACCAAAAGGGGTGCGCAGGGTGTTATGAATGCACAAGAGCGCATGGCTGCTGGGCCCCGTCCCCTGGCAGCACGCAGGCAGGCCCGCGGGCACGGGCACACCAGTGCACCTACACCAGTGCGCTGCCCTCCCTCCTGCCCGTGGCCTCTCCATCCCGTCTGTCCAGACCACGCAGGCAGGGCCTCGGCACTGCCGGCGCCGCCAGAGCCCCCGTCGACCGACATCCGCACCCAACCCACCTCCAGCCGACGCTGCTCCTCCTCTTCCTCGACCGCAGCTGCATCGGCGCCCTGCACCTCCTCCTCGTACGCCGGCTGCAGGCAGGCAGGGGAGAGGAGGGGAGGGGAGAGGAGGGAGGGGTGCTTGGGTCAGGCGGGCATATGGGTGGACGGGGCAGGCAAGGGAGGCGGCATCGGTGCCGGGCCCTTGTGCGCGCGGAGGCAGAGGTGCCGCCTCCTCTTCCCCGGCCTGGTCCGTCGACCCAACCGGTCGACCCAACCGGAGTAGGAGAGCACGCCGCACCTGTGCCTCCTCCTCTGCTGCCGCCTCCTCCTCTGCTGCCGCCTCCTCCCCGCCCTGGTCCATTGCTCCGGGGATCCACTGGGCCATGCGCTCCCTCGCCAGATCTTCTTCACTCTTAGCCTCCTCCCCCTGCACAGCCAGGGGGCACGAGGGCAGGGGGACGTAAAGCGATGGCGACTTACAGAGTCCTTTCCCTGCTTTGCCTGCTGAGCACCAGAGCTTCATGACGTGACAGCCAAGGCCTGGCAGAGAGGAGGGAGCACGGAGAGGCCGGCAGGAGCACACGTGGGCAGAGGAACGGCTGCCCGTCTCCCTCGACGACGGCAGCTCCCCCGCGGCTGACAGCCCACCCCAGCGCGACCGCACCTGCTCTTGAGACTGCTCCTCGCCTTCAACCTCAGCGCCGGCCGCCGCCTCCTCGCCTTCGGCGGCGTCGCCAGCAACGGCGTCACCAGCGGCGGCAGCCTCGTCGCCCGCCGAAGGCGGCGGCGGCGCGGCGGCGGCCTCCAGCTTTGCCTTTGCTGCCTCCAGCTCGGCCTTGCGGTCCTTCAGTTTCTTTTGTTCGTCCTCCAAGCGATTCCGCTTGGCTGCGGGGCGGGGCAGAGGGCAGGAATGTGAGGAGGAAGAGGGGGAGGAGGAGGGGAGGTTGGAGGGGGAGGCTGCCTCCAGCTCCGCCTTGCGGTCCTTCAGCTTCTTTTGTTCATCTTTAAGCCGGGTGCGCTCGGCTGCAGACAGGCAAGGGTAACAGGCAAGCAGGGTGGGGTGGAGCTGACACGGTGGGAGGGGCGGGGGGACAGCGAGCGGGCAGGGGGCGCACCCTCACCCGCCCTCGCGCTACCCACGCACCCTCTGCCGCCTCCTTCTCGGCGCGCTTGGCCTCCAGCTCGCCCTCCAGATCTGCCTGGCGCTTCTCCCACTGGGTTTTCAGAATCTCGGCGTCCTGCGCAGGAACAGCGTGGCAAAGGGGGATGAGGCGCGTGCAGCAACTGAAGTGTTGCATTCAATTCAAGCAAAAACCCGACCAGGGGTGATGCCCAGGTCGCGCGTCCAAGCTGCGCCTCGACAACCCGGAAACCGCCGAAGCTGCAGGCCCTGCTGGCGTGGCAAGGCATCGCGTGGCAAACGTGCCAGATGGTTCAGCAGCAACGCTGTGCAGCAGCAGCTGCTGCAACGCTGCCACAAAGAGCATTTGCTCTGCAGCGAAGCGCGTTCGCTGCACCCCTGGACCCTTCCCCCGGTACCTGGACGTAGGCGTCACGCCCTGCCACGCCTTTCTTGGCGGTGGCAACCTGAGAGGGGTTTGTGGTGCAGAAGAGTTGGGAGGGGCAGGGAGGGGTTGGGGCGGAGAAGGATGTGGGTGTGCAGGGGCGGCGCCCGGCAGCGCAGGGCACAGACAAGCCAGCACGCATGTCAGCCAGGCAGCCCACAGGCAGCTGCCTCTTCCCTGACAGCTGCGGCCTCCCGTCCCCGAAGGCAAGCGCCCCACCTGCTCCCGCAGGTCGATCAGCGACTCGTGGCCCTTCTCATAGCAGCTGTCGGTGCAGCGCCCTGCAGGCTCGTCAGAGCCATCGCAGCAGTCTGCAGCCACAGTAGACGAGGCAAGCGGGCAGAGCCTGTGATGCGCTGTAGACGTCGGCGCACAGCAGCCGTACAGCCAGTGGGCGGTAGTGCAGCAGCAGCAGCAGCGGCGGCAATGCCAAGCGCCCGCTGCAGAGAGGGCTCGACCAGGTGTAGGGGCGGCATGCACGAGCGTCCTGCAGCAACGGCGGCAGCAGCGGCAACGCAGCAGCAGCAGCGGCAGCGGCGGCGGCAGCAGCAGCCACGCACGCAGCAGCAGCCACATGTGCAGCAGGCGGCAGCAGCGGCGGCAGCGCACCGCACACGCCGTCGTCCACCATTGAAGCGTTCAAGCGCAGCGGCAGGAAGAACTTGTTCTCGCAGAAGAAATGGCCGTTGGGGCAGGCAGAGGTTCCTGCAGGGCATTGATGGGTGCTGATGGGTGAGCGTGACAACGACCGACCGCACCGCCCATCCCGCCGCCGCCACCGCCGCCGACCGCCGCCGCCATGTAGCGGGGGAGCGCGGCCACATACCTGGCTCATCCGATCCATCAAGGCAGTCGCAGTAGTCGTCGTTGACGGCGGAGAAGGGCACGCTCTTGAAGCCGTCCAGGCAGGTGAACTTGCCGTCGACGGGGGCATAGCGGGGGGCCAGCTCAGGATCCAGGCCGCGGATCGCCGCTCCCGCAACCAGGGCAGGCAGCAGCGCCAGCGCCAGAGCAGAGTAGGGCGCCATAGTGCTTGATGGAAACAGCGACCCCTGCCGAGTGCCTGCTGTGCATAGAAGATGCCTGTCAGGCAGATTTTGTGGGGGCCAATGCAACGACGGCCGCAGAGCGCTGCAAGTGAACTGCGAGCGTCATGAAGCCACGAGGGCAGATGTTTTTGTTGCGGCCTTCCCCTGGCGCCTGGCCAACCTTTGGGCGACGACATCAGGGGCCCAGCCGACATGGATGTGCTGGATGCTATTGAAAACTGCGAAGACTCGCGCCTGAAGGCGCGGTGCCTCAAGGCGGTGGCTGTGGTGCTGCGGTCGCTGGATTTGTACGGGTAAGCTGCGGCAGAGGTCGCTGCGGTCGACAAAATATGCGCAGAAGGCGGCAAGGCGCATCGAGCAGTCCGGTGCCGCAGTCGCCGCCGCTAGCGTTCGCTGCCTGCCGCCTCGCCGGCCACCGGCCTCCCTCTTCCGCAACACACTCTGCAGCACCCGTGGCGTCGCCTTCAGCTTCAACGGCGGCAAGGACAGCACTGTGCTGCTGCACCTCATCCGAGCGGCAACGGCGCAGCGCCGCCGAGTGCATGAAGCAGCGGCGGGAGTCCCCAACGCGCTTGCAGACGACCTGCGTGCGTGCATTGCATAGATTAGAGGGGATGCAGCTGCCGAAAGTTGCATGTTGCATTAGAGGACAGTTGCAGTTGCTTAGACCTGCAGGTTGGGGCCTTGCGTACTTCGATCATGCAGCGCTGGCCTTTTCTTGTGACGCTCCCTCCCGTCCTCTGTCATCGTGCATCATGCAGGGCTGGGCGGCTTGCTGACCTTCTTCTTCCACCATGACAGTGACTTCCCAGAGGTCTTGGAATTCACGCACTCGACGAGCGAGCAGTACACGTAAGCGAGGCTGCAAACAGGGACAGTCTCGGCGTGATTCGGGCACGGAGATGTTCGCAGTGCGCTTCGGCGCATGGCGGGAGCAGCTGCTGCCCCCCCGCCCCGCCCCCCCCCCCCCCCCCCCCCAAAAAAAAACTGCTGCAGCAGCAGGCAGGCTGCGGCCATCCCTCCAGCCGTACCTTCACCGACTGCCCCTCGCTTTGGCGTGCAGCCTTGGCATGGAGATCTTTACGGGGGACTTCAAGACGGGGCTGGAGGAGCTGCTGCAGCAGACACACGTGCAGGCCATCGTTCTCGGGACGCGCAGGTGGGCCGGTGCATGGGGCAGGGCAGGCGTCCTGTGGCTGGCGGCAGGGGGTGGGCGGCCCAGGTGTCGTTTCACAGGCAGCATGCGCAAAAACATGCGTCGCGCTGGTGGATGCGCCCACCCATGTGTGAGCGTCCTGCATCCCTGGGTGCAGGGGCGACCCCAACGCAGCGGACCAGGAGACCTTCTGCCCCAGCTCCACCGGGTGGCCGCCCTTCATGCGAATCAACCCAATACTGGGCTGGTCGTACCACGACGTGTGGTCCTTCCTGCAGGCAAGGCAGCTTACACTTCCGGCAGCACGCACACACACTCTTGTTGTTATCTGTGCAAGGGCCTGGGCGCTGCTGCTGTGCATGCATGCATGTGTGGTCCTTCCTGCAGGCAAGGCACTGGCGAGCGGGGCCGGGGTGCTGCTGTGCATGCATGCATGTGCGTGGGCGTCCCTACCCTCCAAACGGCAGGGGCCTCGCTTGCGCCTGCGGGTCCGCGTGCGCTGGCGCACTCTTGCGCAGCTGCCGCGCGCCCGCTCTGCCTGCCTTGCCGCGGTTAGCAGGCACGCGATGCCGCCCGCCCTGCTGCACGTGCCTCCGACTACGCGAGGAGGCAGGCAGTGGGCACCCCGAGTGCCCCACCGACACGCGCAGCTGTCACCCCCAATCCCCCACCGACATGCGCACACACACTGTGCCCGTGCCCCCTGCCCTGCCCTGCTGCAGCTCACAGGGGTGCCCTACTGCTGCTTGTACGACCAGGGCTACACCTCGCTTGGGTCAGGTGAGGCTGGTGGGGCATGGGAGGAAGGCAGGGTGGCGAAGGCAGCGTGGGGAAGGCAGGGATGGGGAGATGTGGGCGGGAAGGGGCAGCGCTGCCGCCGCCCCCCGCACGTACGGCCACAACTACGCCTCTCAGCTGGGGCAAGGAGGGGCCGGTTGCTCCCGCTGCTGCTGTTGTGCCCGCGGCACTCCCCTTCATCGCCGCCCCTGCCCCTCCCTGCACCACGGCTGCCGCCACAGAACAAGCCGCCGCTGGCGCAAGGGGGGTGGGATGTGTGTGCATCCCCTCCTCCTCTGCCTGCACATGCCGCCAACGGGCCAGGTGCCCCCCCTGTGCTGCTGCAGTCGCAAACACGGAACCCAACGCCGCGCTGCGCAAGGAGGACGGCAGCTACGCGCCCGCGCACATGCTGCCGGACGCACGGCTGGAGCGGGCGGGGCGGCAGTTGCGGGTGCAGAAGCAGGTACTCCCACAGCAACAATGTGTTGCGCGCTCGACTGGCTGGGCTGCGGCTGCGCGGAGGCAGTGCATGCATGGGCGCGCTTGCATGCGCCCACTTGCATGCTGCCAGTCACGCTGCCGACGCCGGAGGGGCGTCAGTTGTGGGGTGGGAAGCAGGTGCTTTGCAGCACGCGTTGGCGTCGGGCAGAGGCAGTGCATGCGGGCACACTGTACCACTCGCCCACGGTGTGCCCCATCTTGTGCGCGGCCCCCTGCCATTCGCCCTGCGCTCTGCCATCGGTTGCAGGACAGCCTGGCGGGTGAAAAGTGCAAAACCGCGGGGCTGCTGATCATCGGCGACGAGATTCTGTCTGCTAAGGTGGAGGACGTCAACACGAGGTTCCTCTGCCAGGAGCTGCGGGCTATTGGGTGGCGCGTGGGCAAGGTGGGTGGGGTTGGGGTGTGGACGGTGGGTGCATGTTGGTGGTGTGTGGCGTGGGTGGGTGGGGTGGGGTGGGGGTGGAGACCATCTGGCGCGACGGCCACAATCCTCCCCTCACACGCGCCTGTGCCCCTGCTGTGCATGCTGTGCTGCGCAGGTGGTGGTGGTGGGCGGCGAGGTGGACACAATCTGCCGAGAGGTGCGGGCCCTGTCCTGTGCCTACGACATCGTCCTCACAGCCGGCGGCCTGGGCCCGACGCTGGACGACGTCACAATGGCGGCGCTCGCAGGCAAGGGCAGGCCGGGAGGGGCTGGTGCTCTGGCTCGCCCTGTTGCTGCCTCTGCTCGCCCTGTGACTGCCTCTGCCTGTGCTCCGCCTCGCCCTGTTGCTGTTGCTGCCTGTTGCTGTCTGTTGCTGTTGCTGCTGTTGCTGCCTGTGCTCTTGGAAATTCGACTGTGGGACGGAGACTGCTCTCCCCGCTGCTGCAGAGGCGCTGGACCAGCAGCTGGCGCTGCACCCGCAGCTGGAGTCGCGCATCCGAGCCTACTTTGGGGCCAACACCACGCGCGCGCACCTCAAAATGGCAGAGGCGCCCACAGGTGGTGCCGGGGGCGCGCGGGGGGCGCAGGGGTGGGTTGTGTTGAGCAAGGGCGTGCCTGGGGCGCGGTGGTGCGGGGGATGCGGCAAGGCACCGTGCCTGCGATGTGGGGATGCGGCAAGGCACCGTGCCTGCGATGTGGGGATGTGGCACGGCACTGCGATGTAGGAAAAAATGCATGCAGGGCTGCGTTCAATGCAGCAGGCTGTCGTGCTGGGCGCACGCGTTGCTGATTCTGCGTTCTCCTAAAACCACGACTGCAGGGTCGGAGGTTCAGCTAATTGAGTACCGGCTGGAGGGCGGCGCGCTGTCGCCCTTCCCGCTGCTGCGCTGCCGCAACATCTTTGTGCTGCCCGGCATCCCGGCGCTGCTGCAGGCAGGGGGGGGGGGGGGGTGGCCCTGCTGTGTTTGCTTGCTCCCTGCGTGTTGGGTGAAGGAAAGATGCCGGGTGGTGCTGCTCGGCATATGGACACTGCTGCAGGCACGTTTGTAGGTTTGTGGGCATGCAGGCCCTGCTGCGTTTGGTGTGGGTTGTGCTAGACCCTGCAAATCGCAAATCAAGGTTTTAAAGGGGTGGTGCAGGTTCACCCACGCCTGTCTGATGCATGTGGCACGGCTGTCGGGTTCTTGCTGCGTGATGCCCCTACTGCCTGCGTGTCTCGATGATGCCCCATCCCGAGGCTTGCGTGCAAGGAACGTCTCAAGCCCCCCTCGCCCATCCCGCTGCTGCCTCCCTGCACCACCTCACCTCACCTGCCCTGCCCTGCCCATCCTGCGCTGCCTCCCCCCCCTGCAGAAGAAGTGGAGGGCCGTGGAGGCACACTTGCTTGCCGAGGCGCCGCAGCTGGCGCCGTTCCGCACCGCCCTGCTGCGCCTGCGGCTGAGCGACGAAACGCAGGTTTGCAAGCCACCGCGGCCCTGCTGCTGATGGTGCTGCCGCGTCTTCTGCTGCACCTGCTGCGTGTGATAAAGCACAGAGGCGGCGGCGGTGGCGGCGGCGGCGCAGAGAAGCAGGACCCTGCCGACTGTTGCCCACCCCACCTGCGCCTGCTGGCAAGCGCTTGAGAAGCGTGCTTCTCACCCTTTTCTGTTTCGTCCGCACGCGCAGGTGGCAGCGGCGTTGGAAGCGGTGGCGGCGGCAGAGGGGGAGGAGGTGCAGCTCGGCAGCTACCCAGTCAGGTGTGCTGCGTGATATGTTGTATTGGGTAACATGGTGCATTCAAGCATGCAGGCAGGCAGCAGCTAGATGCGCTTTTGTGGGTGGGTGGGTGGGTGGGTGGTGTGTGTTGTGTGTGTGTGTGGGGGGGGGGGGGGGGGGGGGGCCTGCCCCGCATGATCCCCACGCTCACCCGGCACCGCCACCTCTTCACTTCTGCTCCCTCTCCTGCCAACACGGCTCTCCTTGCCTCGCCGCATCGCTTTGTTTGCCTGCCTCCTCTGCACCGGCCAAGTGGACGGCGCCGGCATCGTGCTCTGCCTTGAGCACGCTGCCGCCCCTGCCATGCCCCCTTTCACCCCACCAAACGCAAACGCTTCCTTCCTCTCCTCATCTGCTCTGCTCTGCAGCGGCCAAGTGGACGGCGCCGGCATCGTGCTCTGCCTGGAGAGCCGGTCGTGCGACGCTCTGGACCGCGCGTGCCAGCGGCTCAAGGGCATGCTGCCCCAGGTAGCTTGCCGCTCGGAAGGATGTACTGTGTTTCGAGCTGTTGTGCCTGCTGTGCCTGCTGTGCCTGCTGCCCCAGGTACGTGCGTGCTGCTCGCCGTGGACGCCCATCTGGCGGGCTGGCGTGTGCTGCCGGCGCTCCCGACATCCAGTCTGGAGCTGCCGCAACGCACGCGTTTCTGCCTACCCACCCCGTCCTCCGCTCCTCCCTCCCTCCCTTGCCCCAGGGCGCGGTCATCAGCGAACACTTGGACGCAGGCGCCATCAACTCGCCCGCGCCCGGCGGCAGCGCCGCAGACGGCGGCGCAGCCACGAACGGCGGCGCGGCAGACGGCGGCGGCGTGGTGCAGCAGGGCAGCAGCTAGCAGGGACCTGGCCTCCTGCGGCAGGCCGGCGTGCCGACCAACCTGCCTGCTTTGCCTGCTGGCACCGCTCCCCTGCTACCCTCCCCAGCATCGCGACGCTTTTCTCCCCCCGTATGTGTGTGTCCCAACTGCCTGTGTGCCATCCCCTTCCCCCTGCGCTGCCGTCCCCCTTTGCCCGCCCACAGCACTGCCGTCGTCATTCCCACGCCGACATCCCACCAACTTCGCAGACCCGGTTTGCGCCGTGCGCCAGACGTCGACGGCGTCCAGCGCACCCGCCTCGCCACCTGTCGTTAACAGCAACCTGCGCGCCCTGCCAGCTACCCAGGCCCTCCACACACTTGCTGGCACCAGGCAGGCTGGGCAACATGCGTGCGGCATAGCCTGGTCTGACCCGCGGCAGCACCTGTAACCCCTGCCAGCTGCCAGCTGCGTGCGTCCTCGCTGCCCCTGCCACCCATCGCTCCACCCGGTGCCCCCCACTGCTGTCTCTCACTGCCCAGGCACCAGCTGTCTCTCGCTGCCAACTCACTGCCAGCTGTGTCTCTAAGTGCCAGCTGTCGGACGGTTCGAGGGTCCTCCTTACACAGCCCGCGCCAGCGGCACAGCTAAGTGGGTGCTGCTCTGCGCCGCGGCGCGCGCCGTGCACGACGTGGTGCGGCCAGGGCTTGCCTTTGCCGCGCTGCTGCGAGGGTGGCCGGAAGAGTGGCCGTCGCGCGCGCCCGCTGCCCGACGCCTGTGTCGCACTGACGCCAAGCGGGGCGCCGCGCGCGCGTGCGGCTGCTGCTGCTGCGGGTGGCTGCTGCGGAGTACGCCGGAGAATTAGCTGCACGCGGGGCACGGAACCGGGGGAGGAGAGGGGTGAGGACACGCAGAACAGTGCATGCCGCAGGCCCGCTGCAGCGCAGCCGCGTGTTGCACGGTGCCAGCTCGTTACAATCTTTGCAGCACGCGCATGCGCCTGCAAGCCTCAGCTCCAATCCCATCCCAAAGCTTGTTTGATGGTACGTGCACCATGCATGGTACTGCATGCACCGCGGTACCGCCCGCGCCGCTCACTCGACGTTCTCCATGGCCGCCACCTCGGCCTCGCTGAACTTGCCCTTGTCGGCCAGGCCCTTGCCCGCGCGCTTGCGCTCCAGCAGCGCCTGCAAACGAAAAGGGAAGATAATTATCAAAGATTTTTATCGGACGAGGACGGAACGAGGCAACGAGGCAAAAGCAGTCGTGTCCGCAAAGCAAGGCCCTTGCCCGCGCGCTCGCGGTCCAGCACCGCCCGGTCAACCTCCCCGGTCGACGATGCAACAGCAGCCGGCGGCGGCGGCGGCGGCGGCAACAGCGGCAGCAGCAGCGGCGGCGGCACCCACCTTGCGGTCCTTGTCCAGCTTCAGCTTGGTGACCACGACCTTCGAGGGGTCGACGCCCACGTTGACGGTGGCGCCTGCAGGTAGAGACAAGAGCAGGGAGAGTGCGTTGTGCGACACCACGGCAGCACGGCAGTAAAGTGGCAGCAGTCGTGCGCAGTGAGCAAGTTGCCGGCCGCGGAGGGGCACCGCGCGCAGCCCCAATGCTGCCACGGTCAATGACTGCTGCTGCCAGGGGACTGCACGCAGCTGGCACGCTGCCGCCGCCGCTGCTGCTGGGTGTCGCCATTGACACTGCCGAGCGCTGCACCAGAAGCAGCAGAAAACCTTGTGCTGCTGTTCTGCCAGGACGTGCGAGCTGTCGCATCCGTCAGGCAGCACATGTGCACGACGCTGCAGCGCCGCTGCTTCGCCATGCCGCCACGCGCCACGCTGCTCTTGCGCGGCGGTGTCCGTGCGGCTTGCTGTGCTGCTGCTGTAGTGTGCCTGGCTGGTCGTGGCTGCTTGTCAACAACACACAGCAGGTGCCGTGTTGCTGCCTGCCAGAGCGCGCGTGCCCCAAACCTGGCCACATGCCGGCAACAAGCGCAGCTTGCCAGCGCTGCCCATTCCGCCGTGCTGCTGCGCCCGCTCTCCACAGCACTCTAGCGCTGCAGCTGCACCTTCGACGACTGCCGCCTGGTGCTCGCTGCCCTCCCGGCTGCCGCCGCCTCCGCACTGCACACCTTGCTTCCGCTCCGGCCCGCGCCACGCAGCACCCAGCAGCGCCCATGGCAGCACCCAGCAGCACCCAGCTGCCGGCGCTCACCGTTGACCTTCTCGCGGGTGATGCGCTCCACGTGGATCACCCACTTCTTGCGGTAGACCTGCACCACCTTGCCCTCGCGGCCCTTGTAGTTGCCGCGCACCACGGTCACCTCGTCGTCCTTGCGGATGGGCACGGAGCGCACCTGCGAGCGCGGCGGGGGGGGGCAGCGAGCGGGCGGTGGGCGGGCGGGAGGGCGGCGGCGGCCCTGCATGGCGGGCATGGGCCGCCCGGCGGCGCCGGCCGAGACGCGCCAGCGGCTGCACCGCTGCGCGCTGGACCGTCCAGCGGGGCGCGTCGCTGCCTGGCCGCCTCTCCCCGCGCTCACTCCGTATTTGTTGCGCAGCTCAGTGGACAGCGGCGCGCTCATCAGCTTCCGGCGGAGGCTGGAAGGCGCCGTGAAGTGCGCCTGCAGGGCAAGGGGCGGCGGCGGGGCTGCTCAGAGGGCAGCACATGCGAGGGCGGCGCCTGGGAGCGCCCAGGCGGCTGCTGACCGCACGACCCGGCTGTCCCGAGCGTCCGGGCAAGCCATCGCGCGCCGCGGGCGGCTCTGCCGCCATGCTCTCCACGCGCCTTGCGGCACTTCCGCCGGCTAGAGCTGACAGTAGCGGAGAACTTCATCTTGCTCCCGCTCCGCTGTCAAAGAGGCAGGGGCAGGCGAGCTCGTGGGGCTTGGCCCGCCGACCCAGCGCGCGTCATGCATAGCAGCTCGTTTGGACGTTCTAGCCGCCAATTTGGCAGCCCGTCATGACTCCTTGAGCTAGGGTGCCGCTCAGGTCCAACCGCCGGCGGGCGGGGCGAGCCTGTGCAGCGCTCTGAATTAGCCATCGCCAAGTGGTCTCTTGCTCGTCTGGGAGGCCGATAGAACAATTTGGACGCAAATGGGAGGTCGAGAGGGAGCTGTGGCCTGCGCCCAGCCTCCGCCGGGTCCCACCGGTGGCAGCGGCACTGTCGGCAGCGGCACGGCGGCAGCGGCCGGCCTGGCGGCACGTCAACAAGTTGGCATTCAGGCTGGCTCCCTCACTGGCGGCGGTCAAGCTCAAGAGCAGTTGCCCTGTTGCCGCTCGTCGTCTCTTGTGCGTGCGACTGCCAATCGCATCGCTTTTCACAATCCACATACCGCTCTCGCTGGCTTTGGGGTGTGTGCAAGTGGTTCGCATCTTCTGATGCGACCACCATCAACAGTCCTGGTGCAAGGCGAACATTTGCTGCCCCTGATATTGCGTGACGCTCCAACGAGCTGCACCTGCAATCTGCCTTGCCTCTGCGGCCCATTTGAATCTGCGGGCGCGTGCACGAGAGCGGTGCCGCAGCTGCAGCACCAAAGGACCTGCCGCTCGCTTGCCTGCCGCCGCCATAGAGAACTCTTCACGCCAATTTGGTACGTCTTCATCGTGCTCGAGCGGAGGCGACCCAGCTTCACCGTGGCTGCACGAACGCGCCGCGCTTTGCAGGCTTATGAGGCCCAGTTTGTCGTCAGCGGCCACCTGTCCTGTCCTGTGCACCTCTCCCAGTGTAGTGCCCAGCACCGGGCCCGCGTTCTTGCCGGAGCCTGCGGCCACATGGCGCGGGGCGCGGGCCTGCTGGCCCTGCTGGCTCTCGCATGTGCATTCGGATCTCGTCCAACGCTGGGTGAGGCGGCGGACAGGGCGCGCGCGCCCGGGCGGCCCAGCAGTGGGGCAGAGCGGCGCCCGCGGCCCCACCGCCTCGGCTGCGTGCAGTCCCACATCGTGTGCCACCCCTCTCCTCCGTCGCAGGCCGTGCGCTGCTCGACACCCCGCTGCCAGCTGCTACGCCCTCGCCTCTGCTTTCCCTGCTGCCACGTCGTGCACTTGCTGCCGAGGGCGGCAGCAGCACCAGCGCCAGCGGCGCCGACATTGAGCGCACGCCGCGCATCATAGACGGCGACATTAACACCAACGCCACCCGGTTCCAGTACTCAGGTGTGTGTGCGTTGCATTTGCGCGTCGCAACCTGCGCCGCCTGCCTCTGAGCAAGAGCCGGCCCAGGGGTGGTGGGGCCCGCTGCGCCTGCCTTTGAGGGCATCCATCAGTCCAGCCACGCTAGCAGTGCAGCCCCGCTCCCTGTCGGTCTGGGCTTAGGCCAATCCAGGCAAGCACGTGCACCCCGCCTTGCCCTGTTTTCGCTAGAGGTGTTGACCCTGCTGTGCACCACCCTGCTCCCCCCCCCTCTCCACCTGCAGCGCTGATCCTGTGGAGCCTGGGGGGCGGGCGCACCGCCGGGTGCTCCGGCTCGCTGGTGTCCCCCGCCCGCGTGCTCACCGCGGCGCACTGCTTTTCAGAGGGCCAAAAGCGCGCTGTGCCTGCTGAGGTCACGGTGCGCGTCGGCGGGCTGTGGCACGACGTGGCTGCGATCACGGTGCACCCCGGTGAGCTGGCACACCCTGGGGAGGCTTGGGGGGGGGGGGGGGGGGGGGCCACGGGCACTGCACAGGGACGGCGGCGCATGCGCATGTGGGGGCAGGAGGCGCCGCCCGACGCCACCCCGGCGTCGCATTTACCATCCCTCCGGCATGCATTCGGTGACTGGTGTTGACATCACCGCCTGGCTCCCCTCCGCTGCGCCGCAGGCTACAAGCAGCTAGACAACCTCCTGTCGGAGCCTTCCAACGACGTGGCCATGCTGCGACTGTCGGAAGCCTCCGCGGCGGCCGCCGTGCGCCTGCCGTCGTGGAAGCAGCCGACGGCGGGCATGACGGTCGTGGCGGCAGGTGCGCTCTTTCTCATCTATGCGTGACGATCGTGGCGGCAGGTCGGCCGTCGATGCTACCACCGCCTGCCTCTTCCCTCTGCTCAAGGCGGCAGGCAGGGCGCAGCTGCGCAGCGCACCAGTCCTGGCAGCACGGTGGCCCGGGGCACTGGCCGGGCCAGCGGCACGCCAGGCGCGCTGCGGTTGCTTCGCTGCGCCAGGGAAGTCCTCGCCCCACCCCCACGCCCCCCTCCCTGCCCTCCAACGCCTGCTCCCCGCTGCCGCCTGCAGGCTACGGGTTGACGGAAGCCGGGCAGCCCAGCGATTCCCTCCGCTACACAGACCTCGAGGTGTTGGCCCCTGGTGCCTGCCCACCAGGCGAGCCGCTGATGTTTGTGCTGCGTCGCCCCTGCTTGCACAGTGGCTCACGGCAAGCCTCACGTTGCACGCGCGCGCTGCCCACCCCCGCCCACCACCTCCATCCCCCCGTCCCAGCTCACACCCCATCCCTCACCTGACGAGGGGGCACACGCTGCGCGCCCCCAAGCACGCTCTCCCCACCAGGTGCCCCCAACGCCCGCCAACCCGCTTTGCCTGCGCCCCCACCCTGCTTCCCCGCAGGCTACGCCGGGCCATGCCCGCTGGGCTTCGCAGACAACTTCGTGGCGGGCGGGCGGCAGGGGTACACGTGCCAGGTGCGCGATGCTCACCCTTATCGACAGTGCTCTCCGTTGTGCTGGCTGGCTGGCTAGCTGGCATTCCACTTGCTGGATGGCATGTGCTCCCAAGGGGACGGCCGGCGGTAGCGGCAGGAGTCGTTGTTCTTGCAGTTACCTGTTTCCAGCTGCGGGACACCGCATGCGGTCGCGTGCC
This sequence comes from Micractinium conductrix, assembly GCA_002245815.2. NCBI lineage: Eukaryota > Viridiplantae > Chlorophyta > Trebouxiophyceae > Chlorellales > Chlorellaceae > Micractinium > Micractinium conductrix. The sequence goes on from LHPF02000061.1 coordinate 114,751, forward strand.
CCCCACACTCTGCCAGCCGCGCGCTCTCACCCCGCTGCTGCAGGGAGACTCTGGGGGCCCCATTGTGCGCACCACCCTCACCGGCGACACGCTGGTGGGGCTGACGTCGTGGGGCGACGTAGACTGCTACACGCCCTTTTCCTACTACGTCCGCATCTGGGACCACTTGGACACAGTGAGGGGCCGCCGGCTGCTGCTGCTGCTGCTGCTGCTGCTGCTGCTGCTGCTTGCATCTATGGCTGATGGAGATGCTGCCGGCGCCGACGGCGGCGCCGCCGCCGCCGCCGCCGCTGCTGCCGCTGTCGTATGCTTCTTACGCTGGCCTGTTGCCTCATTGCGAGCCTTGCTTTCCCGCCTTGCCCCACATGCCGCAGATCAAGGGTTGGATGGGAGAGGGCAGGGCCGTCAGCAGCAGGTCAGCCAGCGAAATCGTCGGCAGCGACGCAACGACGCTGGCGACCGTCGACGGCGGCAGCAACAACAACACCGCGCCTCCACCGCCCGACAGCAGCGACGTCACCTCCCGCTAGATTTGCAGCAACCGTTCCTGCTGCCCGCTGCTGTTTTGTTTGTAGGCCCTCCCCACTAGTTTGTACCACCTCGATCCTCTCAACCGCTAGACTCACCCCCTCAAACCCCCCTAACCTCGGCCCGGCGCCACTGCTTTTTTAATGCATGCACCCTTGCTATGAATGCGCCTGCTGCCGCCGTGATGCGTCAGTTGCATCCCGCGTTTGTGACTTCAGTTTTGTGAGGATGACGCAGTGGATGGTGGGCGATTGGTGCAAATATGTGGGCAGAGGAGCAGGCACCACACGTGTGTCCTAGTTCCCTGTGTCAGACAACCACAACATCACGTGGCGGCAGGTTTGAAAAACGTGGCTTCACGGTTCTGACGATGCCGGCGGCATCGTTAAGGTTGTGCAAAACATTACAGGGGGGGGGTGGGGGGGGCAGCAACATCGGGTTGCAGCACGCATGTTCCCAAACGTGCCATGTCGTGTCGGACACTGTAGGCGGCGGCGCACGTTGTGCAAAGCGTCGGGCCAGGTATCGCCCATCTTTCCCCTTCGACCCTCCGTTTGGCCACCTTTGCCGAACGAGTGCCCGCGTTCGCCCGTCTTCCGCCAATGCCCCACAGCAGCTCGCAGGTGGTGGGCCACCCACCCAATCGCTCCATACGCTCCTCATGCCCACTGAGCCGAGGGCTGCTATACAGCAGCCCTCCGCTCACTTGGACCTGACAGCGCATGCAGCTCGCCGCCCAAACAGGACACAGCAAACAAACAGGACAGCAGCAAACAAAAACACAAACGAATCAGACTGGGATTGACTGGGTTGGTAGTTACTGTAAGATACACGCAGGATCGCTGGAGCTGCAGCAAAGAATGGGGCTCTGCAGGGAGCTGCGCAGCCGCTGCGTGTGCGTGGCCCCGTCAGAAGGACGCGCGCGCATGCACGCACGACTGGAGGCACGCACAGGCGGGCGGGCGGGCGGGGGCGCAGGGCCGGGCGGGCGTGGGGGCGCAAGGGCGGGGCAAAGAGGAAGAATGGGTTGGAGGTCGCTGCGAGTATGTGTGTGCGTGTGAGCAAGCGTTCACGTGGGGGGCAGCGCGTTGACGTCACCGCCCCAGGCTGCCCCAGCGACGGATTTGTGAACAGAGGAAGCATGGGAGGCAGGCTGGGTGCGGCGGCTGCGCATCGAGAAGCCCCCTGGGCTGCTGGCTGCCGCGTTTGCGAGGGCGCCGGCGCTAGCCGCGGGCTAGGCCAGCGCAGCAGCTCACGCCGTCACTTTGCCGCCGCCGCTGCTGCGCCGCCGCCCCTTGGAGTCGAAGACGCGGAACCAAGCATGGACGCCGCTGCAGGCCAGGGAGGATAGAAGAGACAGGACGTGCGAGTTGATGCACAGCGGAGGGCAGGCAGCTGGGGAGTGGCATGCACCAACCAGGCGTGGAAGCCTGTGCGGGCAGGGACGCGAGGGAGGACGACGGAGCGCAATCGAAGCACGCACAAAGGGGGCCGGGGGATGGCCGCCAGAAGCACGCAGCAATGAGGAGCGGCGTTCGGGCGTCCAGGCGAGGAGCGCGGGCGGCACAAGGAGTTTGTGTCGTTTCAGGTGGGGGCAGGGACGCAGAGTCCGGTGGCATTTGCACACTCAGCAGCAAACGCACCCCTTGAGGCCGATCAGGCGCATGTGCCCAGCTTCGTTCAGTGCGATGGAATCAAGGAAACACCCTTGCAGGCGGGCACCGCCAGCGTTCGCACGTACAGCACATACAGCAGCAAACGCACCCCTTGAGGCCGACCAGCCGCGTGTAGCCAGCCTCCTCCAGTGCGATCAGGGCGTCGACGGAGTAGGCACGGCCGTCGGAGCAGGCCACCAGAAGGGGGTGGCTCTTGTTGGGGAAGCTGGCCTCGACCTGCGGGCAGACGGAGGGAGGGGTGCAGGGGGTGCAGGGGCGTGGGCGGGGAAGGCGGCAGGCAGAACGCAAAGCATGGGCATGGCCAGCCGGTGTCCTGCAACGCAAAAAAAACCTTCCAAACGTGCGACGTGTTCAAACACAAGTGTGCGCTGCGTTCAAGAAACGAGCCCGACAAGAGACCCAACGCCCAACCAAACACGCACCACACCCTGTTCCGCCAGTGCGACGCTTCGAGGCGCGCCACCTCCTCTCTGCCGCCACACCACAAAGCAGCGTTACCAGCAAACCAAGGTTTCACCTGCTCCAGCCAGTCTGTGTTTTCAAAGCGCTCCACCTCCTTGCCCCGCCGGTCCTCGTTGTACACCCAGCGCGCATGCACGAGGGGGACGTTGACGCAGCTGCGCACGCGGCCCACCTGTGCAGCATGGGCGGGTGGGGGTGGGGGGTGCGTTTGCACACTCGTGCGTGTGTGGCGGTGGTGTGTGGGGGGCGGGGTGGGGGGGGGATCACGAGTACTCAGGGTGGGAAAGCTCGGCGAACCGAGTGTCCATTGGTGGGTCCGCACTGACTGGCATCCACCGGCCGGTTGCAGGCAGGGCACCCGAGGCAGAACGGCCCCGAACCCGAAACAAGCCCCACCTCCTCCAGCTCCAGCTCTGGCCGCACGTCGAGCAGCGTGTAGCCGCCGCGCTCCACCAGGCACTGCGGCAAGGCGCCAGACGGGGGGAGGCGGACAGCAGCTGAGGGGTTGGCAGGAGGGACAGCGGCGGCGCAAGCAGTACAAATCAGCCCCCCTCAAAACCCACAGCCCGTCCGCCCGCTCAAAGCCCTGCAAAAGCCACCCACCCGCGCCTCCTCCACGTCGGCGATGGACTTGTCGGGGAACGAGTTGAGGGTGATGGCGGTGAAGGCGGGGTCGGTCCACTCCCGGATCAGATCGGGGTTGCCAATCTCTGGAGGTGGGGCAGCGGGAGGGGGGGGGAGGGGGGGGGGGGGGGGGGGGGGACGCACCGGCAGCAAGCAAGACACGTGACTGAGCCGGAACAGGGGAGCAAAGGCGGTGCAGGCAGGGCCGGTCAAGGCCGAGTCACTTTGGGTTGACGATCTTTGCAGGTGCGGCAGGGGGAGGGGAGCAGGGGCAGCAGGTAGTATTGACAGGCAGGCACGCCCCAGTAGGCATGGCGCGGCCGCTGCCAGCGTCACTGCATTGCGCTGCCTCGCCTCCGCCCCCCGCCCCGTGTCCGGCGGCGCACCTGCGCCGTGCTCCTGCACCCACGCTGGCGGCTCCAGCTGCTGCTGCTGCTGCCGCTCGTCCAGAGGGGGGCGCAGCGCGTCTGCCGGCCAGCCCTGCAGAGGAGGGGGGCAGGAGGCACAAGGGGCAGAATCACGGTGATGGGGGGCACTCACGGGCAGGGAGCGGGCGGGCAGCTGCCGTGGGGCGAGACACAGCCGGGGCTGGGCAACCGCGCAGCAGGTTCACCCCCTGCCGAGCATACGGGGCATGCACACCGGCGCGCACCTGCGCCTGGGCCCCCTCCTCCTCCTCGACGGAGTACTGGTGCCCACTGGCGGCGCCGTTGCCTGCGGGCTGCAGCAGGTCTGGCAGCTCGCCGGCGTGCGCTGCCGCCGCGTGGCCGTGGCCGTCGCCATTGGCGCCGTTGGCGCCGTTGCCACCGCCGTTGGCGCCGCCGTTGGTGGCGCGCCTGTTGGCTGCGTACTGGCCGCCGCCATTGGGCGCCCCTCCAGACCAGGCGGCATCCAACAGCCCCACCTGCCCTTCGCTGCGCTGCCGCCGCTGCTGCCGCTGCTGGTCCGCAGCGGCAAGCTGCCCCCGCCACGCGCCGCCGTTGGTGCCCCCGTTGGTGCCACCGTTGGTGCCTGCGCCGTGCTCCTCGTGCCACATCGAGGCGGCAGACAGCTCGGCTGCAGGGACGCCGGGGCGGGGCGGCGGGAGCGGTCGGGGGGATTCGCTTCCATCCGCTGCACGCACAAACGCGCAGGGTTGCTGAAGCCCCGACGCGCCTCCACGTGCAGCACAACTGCTACACCATAACATAATGCTGGAGCGCCAGAGCGCCAGAGCGCCAGAGCTGCTGCAGCAGCCTGCGGTGCTGCTGCTGCTGCCGCCGCTGTGACACTGTGTAGACTCCAGCCAGCTCCCCGCCCCACGCTCCCAATGCACCGCCCGCAGGGGACGCACCTTCAACCGGCGCCAGCACGCCCGCAGACACCAGGTTGGTCTTCAGGCGCTGCAGCTCGGCGTGGCTGCGCTCCCTCAGGCGCGCCACGTCCCCGGCAATGCGCGACAGCTCGACCTGCTTGTCCGCCAGCTGGGCCTGCATGCAAAAGAGAACCGCGGCACAGGTGGTCGGTTGTTGACAAGCGCAAAAGTGCAACAAAAAGCGCGCGACGGCCCGATGTGTTTATCCAACAGCTGGGCCTGCGACACAGAGAACAGGTGCGATACATGCATGTTGCGAAGACTGTGCAAAGGGCACACAGTCCCTGCGGCCCAGCCTGCTTGTCCGCCAGCCGGGCTGGAGCCTCAGGGGACGTGGCAGCGGGTGGATGGGTGGGTGGGTGAGGCGGTGGAGAGCGGCAGGCATGCCAGCGCGCCTGGAGCAAGCGGGTGGGGTGCAGGGCCGCGCTGGGCGTGCAGCCGCACAGCTGCACAGCTGCACTGCACCACGACCCGTGGCTCCCGGTGCAACGCCTCACTGACTGGAAATAGTAATTAATCAACCACCTGCAGGTCGGCGACGCGGCCGCGCTCCGCGTGCAGCTGGTCCAACGCCTCCAAGTACTTTTGGTTGGCCTCGCGCAGCGCCCCTGCAGATATCCACAGAGGGTTGGGGCAGCCCCGCGACCAGGTTTGGCGCCCTGGGCAGCACCACAGGCTCGGCGTCTCAGCGAAACGCGCGTGCAGCAGCAGGCGTTGCAGGGTGTGGGGTGCACGCCCACCATGTTGTTAGCCTGCAACCCTGGAAGCGCCGCCCCGGACCCTACCCGCGGGCCCCTCGTCGCCTGCCGCCACCTCCACCGCCTGCTGCGCCGCCGCCGAATACGCTTCGAGCCGCTCCTGCACGCGAGAGCAGGGGCGTTGCCAGGCGGACGGGTGGCGGCCATTAGCGAAGGAGGGGTGCCAGGCAGATGAGCAGTGATGGGCAGGTGCCCCTCTTGCCCGTTGGGTGCAGGCCGTCGCAGGCTGCCGGTTGGCTAGTTGTGTGTGGTGCAGGTGCAACCGGACGCGCCGATATGCCCTCCTACTTCTGCACGGACGGTCGGAAAGGCAGAAAGGCCCCTTCCCAGGTAGGCCAGGCACCCTTCCCAAGGCCCCACCTGCATGCTGTCGCTGCGCGCGCGCTCCATGTCCAGCGCCGCCACCGCGTCGCGGTAGGCCGACGACGCCGTCGCCGCCTCGGCCGCCAGCTGGCGCAGCTGCAGCTGCAGCTCGGCGCTGCGCGCCTGCGGGCGACGAGGGATATACGGCGGGGAACAGCAAGCAGGGTGAGGACGCCCTGCCTGCAGACGCCCTCTCTCCACTGCAACATCTGTCCACCTGCCTGCCATGCAGCCAGGGCGTCGGCGCTTTGCGTTGACGCATGTGCACTGTCCCCTCAGCACCTTTCTTTCCCTCCACCCCCCCACCGCCGGAGGCTTGCCTGCTCCGCAGCCAGCGCCTCCATGGCTTCCCTAGAGAGGGACCCAGCCTCAGCGCCCGCGCCCGTCGCCGCCGCCACCGCCAGCTGCGCCTGCTCTGCCGCGTGCTGCGCCGCCTGCGCCGCCTGCCGCGCCTCCTGCAGCTGCTCCTCCAGCTGGCTGGTGCGGGTGCGCTCCGCGAGCAGCTGCGTCGGTTGGGCGGGGGCGGGGCGGGGGGAAGGGTGAGGGGCTGCGGGCGGGTGGCGCTCCGCGCAAGGAGAAGCTGCTTCAAGGCTCGACACGGGGGCACCGACAACTTCATATAGAAGCGAAGCCAAAGTCCCAAGCCCAGCTTCGAGGCGGCAGCAACGCGCCCCACGCCTGCCCACCTGCTGCGTGACAAACACAAAGTCGTCGCGCTGCTGCTGCGTCGCCTGCGCCTGCACCGTCCGGATCTCGTCCGACGCCCGCGCCTTGGCGTCCACCTCAATCTGGGCCAGCGCAATCTGCGTCTCCGCCGCCTGCTTGGCCTCGCGCACCGCGTTCAGCGACGCGGTGACCTGCGTGCGCGTGGCGGCGGGGAGGACGGGCGGGCGGGTGGGTGGGTGGGTGGCAGAGGGAGGAAGGGGCGGCGGGGGAGGGCAGGCTGTGCGAGCGGTGGGAGCGGTGACGCCTGTTGGCTGGGGCAGGACGTGGGGGGATGCATGCGATGCCCTCGGTCGGCGTCCCAGCCGCGCACCTCCTCGAGAGTGCCTTGCAGCTCCGAAGCACGCTCCTGCACCATAGTCACGCGGGCCTCCGCCTCCATACGCGCCTCGCGCTCCGTCTCAATGATGGATACAATGGTGGCAGCCTCCTGCAGCAGCGGCAGCCAGCAAGGGGAGAGCGCAGTCGGGCCTCGGGTGACCGGTGCAGCGGCGGGGCGGCGACGGCACGGCCGGGCAAACCGGCGGCAGCAGCGTGGCAGCAGCCCGAGGAACTGGTGCGCCACGCGTTGCGACGCTGCCACCCACATCAAAAGTTGCGGCGTCGCACGTGCATTCCTTTGGCACTGGCAGGAGGTTTTGTCAGCCAGCCAGCCATCGCCCCCGGCTGCACCCACGCACCTTGGCGCGCTCCGCCGCCACCCGCTGCTCAATCTCCGCCTCGACCTCCTCTGTCAAGCGCGCGCGCACTTCCGCGCCCACCCCCGACTCGGCGCGAGCCCGCTCCAGCTCAATCTGCGGAATCAATGGTGAAAACCCGAGGGACAGAAGGATTGGTTGGGGTGAGATGAGGCAGAAGGCTGCGGCTCCAGCCCAATCTGCGCCGCGACGGCAGCGAGGGGCGAGGAGGGGTGGTCGGGAGGGGGGTTGGGGTGATGAGGGTGAGGCGACACAGCAGCACAATGTTGTGCTCGAGTGCAAGCACCCCCCCCATCCTCCCATCTCCCCCTGCCTTTTTCAGCACGCTTGATGCGTAGCCCTTGAGCCCAGCGACTGCGCCGCCCACAGCCAGCCCGCCGGTGACCTGAAAAGTGGGAGAGGTGCGGGGCAGCGGGATTTCGGTCAGCCATGGCCTTGCTGGCAGAGGCCCCCGGACCCCAAACGTGGGAGCGCGCAGAGCAGCAGGCAGACGGCAGACGGCAGAGCGCCTCGAGCATGTGGGCGCACGGCGCACGGCGTGCTGCTGCAGCGCTGTCGAGTGGAGCAAAGGAGTGCTCAGGGCCAGTGCCCTGGTGCATAACGTGCTGGCTGCCGCCTCACCAGGTAAGCAAAGTAGTTTGGTTTGGCGCGCCGCAGCTCCTCAACCTGCGCCGCCTTGCCGATGGCTTCCTGCTGCGCCTGGCGCAACAGCTTCTGCGTGGCTTCCAGCTCCCACGTCGCGCGCTGCAGCGACTGGCTCTGCGAACGCAGCTCCCGCAGCAGAGTCCGCACGCTGGTGCCGGTATACTCTTCTCGCAGCTCGCCGGCAGGCGGCGCCAGCGCCGCGGCTTCAAACGCCCCGGCAGCCGGCACGCCCTGCACGTGCATGGGCAGTTGGGAGGCGGGATGGTAATGGGCGGGGCCGGTGTTGAGCAGCGACCACAGGTGGCGTTCAAGTGCGGGCGGCGTTCAAGCCCTGGCGACGGCGGCGGCGGGGACAAGCCGCCATCCCGCGCCGCTCCGCGTCGCCAGCAGCCAGAGTTTCGGGCTGCAAAGCATGTGACGGCGCCTCCCGGATGCCGGGGCGCGCAAACTCACCAGGCTGCTCGCTGCCAAAAAGCCCGCAAGGGCCGCTGCTGCGGCTGGTGCGCTGCTGCTGCTGCGACTGGTGTCGCCAGAGTCGTCGGGGCGTGGGCTCGACTGCAGGGCCCGCGGCGGAGCTAACCGGCGGTGCCGGCGCCCAAGCGCCGGCCGCTGCAGCGGCAGTGAGCTCCCTGAAGGCGCAGTATGGAGCCGCATGGTGCCAGAACACAACAGGGAAGCCGGGTGGTGGGCGTGAGTGACTGGCAACTCAAATGACGACGGCGTCCGCATGGCGGAGGGGTCGCACAATACTGCCGGTGCGCTCGCCGGCTTGTGAGGCACCTCAAGAAGGACCACGCCCTCCAGCGCGCCAGCCGGACGTATTTCAGACCATGAGTGTTCAGTTGGAGTGTGCCGGCGCCATCAAGCTGCTTCACACGCGCCTCATCCCCGCCCACAGCGCACCGGCTTGAATGCAGCGTCGCCACCAGCCTGGTGCATATGCCCTTTGCACTGTGATGTGCGCGCCTTGGCATATGGCACATTGCCAGGCGTGCAGCCCTTGCCCCACCGCAGGATCGAACAAGCCTGCAGACATGCATGCATGCGCATGCGCATGCGCCGGGATGCCTCGGCCCCTTGTTGCCCCCTCCCACCATTTGCCAGTACTGCCGGCTCCACCTGCCCTGCAGCGGCACGACCCGACTGTGCGCAGGCAGCGCGGCAGCCAACGTGTTTGCTCCTGAAAGAGTTGAAACAGTTGAAGCACGTGTTCAAGTGCCGGGCGTGCGGTTACAGGAGTGTAGGTGTCAGGGAGATGTCAGGCGTCGGGCAAGGCGTGCCGGGCACGGCGGGCCAGCAGGCAAGTACACAGCAGGAGGGGAGCAGCAGCGAAAATGGGGTACAACAAAAACGCCACTCTAGCGAGGGTGATGTTCCGTCGCGGCAAGAGACAGGGGCAGCAGCGGGGCCCAGTCGGTGCCCAGCCAGCCTGGACGCCGCCAGCAGCGTTCTGTGAGCAGCGGTGGCAGCGTTGGTCACCGCCCTCCCTGCTCCGCGATGCGCCGCAAGTGGGTGAAAGCCTTCTTTTTTATCCACTCCTTGCCGCAGGGCACGTACGCCTGCACCTGCGGCTCAAACACCAGCGCGCTGCAGGCAGAGAGGGCAGGTGGGTGTGTTGGGGGCGCGTGGCGGGCGCATGGGGGGCCCGACCCTGTCTGCTGGCTGACGTCGACAGGCGCATGCAAAAGGCCAGCGTTGCTGTCGACAGCTGCAGGCAGGCGAGCGCCCACCTCAGGTCCGGCATGTTGTCGATCCAGCTGTACAGGTCACCAATGTCGTAGCTGCACCCGCGTGGGCATGGGCAGGCAGGGGCAGCATCGGAGGTGGGCGGTGCTCTGGTGGCGGCGGCGGCGTGGCAGGGGCAGGGGCGACAAACCGGGTGCTGGAGGCTCGCTGTCGGCTGGACACCAGCACGGCTGCACAGCCTGCCATCCCTGCGACGGTGCCACCCCAGCTGCATGCCTGCGCCCCACGCACGTGATGCTGCGCAGCTGCGGGTTGAGCTCTCGCAACCGCCGCTCAAAGTCGGCGCAGATGCCTGCAGGAGGGCCGCGTCGGCGCAGTGTGGAACTGGGAGGCAAACACTCGCAGCAGCAAGTGGAAACACCTTGTGTCTGCATGCGCACGAGGCCTGCGCGCCGCCGCCAGCCCTCCGGGGCGCAACGAGCTGCCGCCTCTCCTCCCCGCCAGCGCACCGTCTATCGCCTTGTCCACTCCATCGAAGTCCTTGAAGGTGCGGCTGGTCTTGTTGGGCGTGGGCTGCAGCAGGATGATGGTGTGCTTCTCCGCCTGCAGGGAACACGGCGGTCGAGCGTCGGCGGCGGCAGGCGGAGGGAGCGGCGGAAGGGGGAGGGGGACGGGCGCGGCCGCCCAGAAGCATGGCATCGCGCTGCTGAGGGTCAGCACTGCCCGCCGGTGCGCACCATGCTGCTTGATCGGGTGTCCAGGCGACGAGATGGGCTGTGCGGCTGTGCGGAGGCGCTGGTGGACCAGGAGCTCTCCAGGCGACGACGCGGCAGTGTTGCAGATTGCTGGAAGACGACAGGCGGGAGTGGGGCACGGCAGGAAGGGCTACGAGAGGGGCTGGCCTCCTTCCTTCTTCCGAGGCCTTCCATGTCGCCTGTGGGCCCGCTGCGACCGTTCCATTGCGCGGATCAACCATCCTGCTACCCTTCGCGATCGTCCAGTCCGCCTAAAACCTTCTCCGCGCCCTGCTCGGCTCGTCCTTCGTCAGGTGCGCGCAGGCAGGACAGCGCAGACCCTCCCACCCCCACCCATGCTGTGTGAATGAAACCATGCGCCCTGCGCGGCGCTAGCACGGTCTGAGCTGGCTGCCGCCGCCGCCGACAACTACGGTCCGGTGCCGCCGCCGCTCTGCCGCTGCCGCCCTCGTGTGCCTGCCTGATTGTCGCCGCTGCCGCTGCTGCAGGCACCACCGCCCAGCACCCTTCCGCTCGCGCCGCCATGTTCGGCATGTTTGGCGGCGGCGGCTACGGCGGCGGCGGCGGCGGCCGGTTCGAGGCCAGCTACCGCTGCTACCCCGTCTCGTTCCTCGACAAGCCAGAGGCGGAGCGAGGCGACAAAATTTTCCTTCCTCCGTCGGCGCTGGACCGCCTGGGTGCGTGCCTCGAGAGGGGACGAGCAGCGACCTGCACTGCCGTCCACTGCCGCTGCTAAGCTCCGCTGCTGCCGGCCGCCAACACAGCTCTCACCTCGTTCTTCCTGCGCCCCCCCTCCCATGCGGTGTGCTGCAGCCCAGCTGCACATCGACTACCCCATGCTGTTCCAGGTTGGCAACCGGGCTGCGTGTGCCGCGCAACGCGGCATAGGGCACTAACGCGGTGCCTCGTTGTGCGCTAGCCGCAGCAACGCACCCAGAGTGGTTCCAGAGCCCGCTTCAACCATTCATTTTCACGAGATACCGCTCTGCAAAGGTGCCGCTCAGGCGGGGCGTGCCTGTCGACCTGACCAAGCCCGTCCCCCCATCACGCAGGTGGAGAACCGGCGCGACGGGCGCAGCACCCACTGCGGCGTGCTGGAGTTCGTTGCCGACGAAGGCATGGTGTACATGCCGTACTGGGTACGTAGTTTGAATTGGAGAATTCTCAAAAAAGGGAAAAATTGTCCGACCGACGGTCGGCCGCCGCTTGCTTGGTGGAGTTGGGTCCTGCGGAGGGTTCGCAGGCGCCTGCAGGCTTGCTGGTGTTGCCGCCAGCTTCCTAGGCCCCACGGTTTGTGCCCGACTCACGCCCGTGCCGTCCCATGACTGCCCCATGCCTGCCTGCCCTGCAGATGATGCAAAACCTGCTTCTGCAGGAGGGCGACGTGGTGGCGCTGCGCTCCGCCACCCTGCCCAAGGGCACGTTTGTCAAGCTGCAGCCGCACTCCACCGGTGCGTGCGCGCACCGCCGCTGCCACCGCTGCTGCCGCTGCTGCTGATTGTGCTGCCGCCTGCAGGCGGTGGCAACCGCTGCCAACAGCGGCGGACACAGCAGCAGCAGCGGCTGCTGATAGTGCTGCCGCTGCTGCCGCTGCTGCCGCTGCTGCTGCCGCTGCTGTGTCCGCAACTGCTGCCGAGGCTGCACCGCCTGCAGTGTCACGCGTGGCGGACCACGCAAACACAGGGGGGGCCCCTGTCCTCCCTGCAGATTTCCTCGACATCTCCAACCCGCGGGCCGTGCTGGAGACCACGCTGCGCAACTTCAGCTGCCTCACAGGCGGGTGCAGGGGCTGGCGCTGGGCTGTGTGAGGAGCCCGGAGGCGGGGCCGCCGCATGCCGTTGGTTGTTTGCTCATGCCTGCAGTGCGCGACGCCATCCCCATCAACTACACATGCGACAAGGGGTGCTGGTTCGACGCCCGTGCGTTGCTTGCTGTGCATCCCTTCCAACGCTGTGTTCTCATGCAACCTCTTCCCTGCAGTGCGCGCCGCCATTCCCATCGACTGCACATGCGACAAGAGGTTATGGTTCGTCGCCCGTGCGTTGCTTGCTGTGCACGCTTTCCAACGCTGTGTTCTCTTGCGACCTCCTGCCTGCAGTGGGCGACACCATCCCCATCAACTACAACAACAAAAAGTACTTCATTGACATTGTGGAGGCCAAGCCGGTGGGTTTCAATACATGAACATGCATGAATGGGAATCAATGAATGAGCGCATGACTTGGAGTGCTGATTCGCGTGCCACGGCGGGGCGGCAGCACGGCGCAGCCTCGCGCAGCGCAGCACAGCAGCGAGCAGGCCGCCCGGCTCGCTGCCTCGTTGCCTGCTGTCCCGCTGACCGGCGCTTCTCCGGAACGCACCGCGCCCTCACCCGCCCCGTCCTGGCTCCTCACCCTCCTGCAGGGAGCCGCCATTTCCGTGATTGAGACGGACTGCAACGTGAGAAGTGTGCCCCCTGTGCTGTACTGAAGCGCTGCCAGCTGGCCTCCAGCGGTGTGTGCAACGCTGGTCCAGGGCTGGATGCGAGCTTTGAGACGGCTGGCTGGCAGGCAGGCTTGCATGGGTCAAGAGGGCCACGTGCTCCCCGCGCTGCGGCACATCCCCCCATCTCCCGCGACACCCCCCCCCCACACACACACACACACTCCACCAACGCCACCATGCTCGCTCGCCCTGTGCTCACATCCCTCATGCGCTGCGGCTCCCCTGTCGCCCCTTCACTTCTACAGGTTGATTTTGCGCCTCCCCTAGATTACGTGGAGCCTGTGCGGCAGCCGCCGCAGCAGGCGGCGCCGATGGCAGCCGACGGGCCAGCAGCCGGCGCCGGCGCCGGCCCCAGCGGCGCCGGCGGCGCCGGCGGCGGCGCCGCCGCAGAGGAGGCGCCGCCAGAGGAGCCTCAGTTCTTTGCTTTCGCCGGCACGGGGCGACGCCTGGACGGCAAGCCAGCTGGCGAGTCGCGACCCGTGGCAATCCCCGCTGCGGCGGTCGGCACGGCGTCCCGCCCGGCCACCGGCGCCGGCCCCGGCAGCGGCGCTGCGTCTGCGGCGGGCAGCGTGGGCAGCGCGGCGGGCGATGCGGGAGCGTCGGGTTCGGCGCCCAAGCGGCCGGGCAAGGTGTTTGGCGGCAACCGGTTGCAGGCAAAGCTGGCAGAGAAGGGGGCGCCGGGCGCGGGCGGCGCAGGCAGCGGCGCCGCCGCCCGCCCGCCGGCCCCCCCAAAAAAGGAGGAACCCAAAAAGGAGGAGGAGGAGGAGGAGGACAAGTGGAAGGCGTTCACTGGCAAGGGGTACACCCTCAAGGGCTGAGCCTCCTGGCCGTCCGCAGCCAACGGCGGTGTGGCGGCGCGCGGTCGGGCACGGCCGTCGCCGCCTGGCGCGTGCGTGTCCCCCCCCCCAGCACCCATGTACATTCCGGTCGGCCTTCATTTCATTGCCTCCTGCCAGCGCCTGTACCATGTAGCAGCCTCGATCGACGGGCAGGAGCAGGGCTGGCCAACAGAGTGAGGGGCAGCCCCCCAGCGCCCGCAGCGCCCGCCCCTGCGGCGCCCTTTCCCCATGACCCCCCCTCCCGCCGGCGCACCTTGTCCTGCCGTTCTGCCGCGCCCCGGCCCACCTCACGCCAATCAGCACCCAGCCATGAGCGAGCAGAAGCAGCACGTGGAGCCTTTCCCGCAGGTCCTCTCCACAGACGGCCAGGCGGTGTACAGCACCACAGGGGAGCCTCACGAGGGCGACGCCTCCATTGGCAACCGGGCCGGCGCGGTGGCGGGGCCTCCCATCGGTGAGCAGGGCAGCCGCAGGGCTGCGGCGAGGCCTGCCGAGGCCACAGCCGGGGAGACGGCGCTCTTCCATGCGGTGGTGAGCAGCGAGGAAGGCTGGAGGTGGAGGCAGCGGGATGAATGTGTTGCTGGAGGCGGCTGCCGCCGCTGCTCCAAGGCCCGCCCGCCGGCCCCACACCTGCACGACGGCTTCTCAGCTCACCCTGCTGCCACACCTGACCCCTCCTCCTTCTCCCTCGCACTGCCAGGCATGCCTGCATCCTATTGCTTTCCGCCCAGCTGCTGCCGTCCAGTCCCTATCGCCTGCTGCCACCGGCCGACGCCGCCTGCCACCCCGCTGCCCACCAAGCTGCTGCCGCTCTCCCCCGCCGCCGCCAGGCACACCTGCTGTGGAGCCTGCCGGTTACGCCAGGCTAGGCACCGCTCCCGGAGAGGTCAAAGGCAGCTACATGGTCGGAAGCAAGGTGAGGGGGGGCGTGCTGCGGTTGAACACAGGCTGCAGAGCGCCAGCTGCACTTTCACTAGCGGACGAGCATGGGCCGTGGCGCCCTTGCCGCCCCCGGGGGCGAGCCTGTGAATTGAATTCTAATTGGGCTCCTGAGACACACTCGGGGCTCCATCGGCCGTGTCTGGTCAGTGTGCTCATGACGTTCGTTCTCAAAAGGCTTCCCACTGCGCAGGGTTGGGGCAGGCCCACCGGACGCTCACAGAGGTAGCGTGCCGCACCCTGCCGTTGCTCGCATGCCCACCCACCCCTGCAAAACACCCTCTGCGCACCCACGCTGCCGCCCCGCCTGTCGCAACCTCCTGTGCAGGTCGGAGTAGACCTGTAGCAGACCCAAGCCACACCCGCATGGCAGCCGCTGACACCGGCGCCGCCTTTGGGCTGGCGAGGGCAGCGCCCCTGCTGGGGGCGACGCCTACGCTGACCCGGTGAGTTGGGGCGGGGCCTGCTGCCGCATGCAACACCAGCAGCCTGCCTCAACATGTCGTATTGGTCGCATCTCGGGAGGCTACAGTTGGGCTGGAGGGCTCGGGAGGGAGCCGCAGCGCTGCGCAGTGCTCCGATGTATGGAGGCTGGCCGCCGGCTGTGACGTCAATAGCTGTCAGCCTCGACGCATTGGAGCCCCGAGGGATGTCACCGCGCTGGTAGGCTCGCCCTCCCCCCCCCCAACCCCACCCCACCCACCCACCACCCCACCCACCCACACCCACACACCCACACCCACACCCACACACCCACAGGCTGCACGTCAGGCTGGGCACCCAGACGCCGCCTCCCGAGGCGCTCCTGTTAACCCCATCCAGAGCGAGCGCGGCGCCGCCAACGCCAAGGGCGGCGACTGAGGGGCGCCGCCGGTGCCGTGGGCGGCACCTGAGCAGGACGCAGCGCGGGGCTCGTCCGAGACGCGGCGCTGCAGTTGTGTTGGATGCATCTGTGTTGCGCACTGCTCGTCAGTGGCACCTGATGATGCTGTGAACGCTCACATGCTTGTGAGGGAGCAGCAGTCGCAGTTTTGCAGGCAAAGAAGGCGCGCGTTGATGCATGGGCGGTGGGGGGAGGGCCGTAGCGAAGCCTGGCTAAGCGCAGAAAAGTGCAACGGGCGGCGGCGGGGGGGCTCAGGTGGGGGGGGGGCACGTGCTGATGTGTGGGCTGCCCCTTGCGCTTGCATCCGCTTTGGTGAGTGCTTGCAAGCCACGGGGCTGGTGCGCAGGCATGCCATGCACATGTGCCTGTTTGGCTGGCAGGCAGGCATTGTTACAACGCCATCCATGCGATGGTTGGAAACGCGCACAGTATCACACACACGGGTCAATGGTGTTGTGCACTCACAAAGGCGAAGCAAGCAAGTCGTGGATTGGTTAATCAAGTCATTGAGCAAGCGTTATTAAGCACGGGCAAGCAGGCAAGGAGGTTTTGCTGGCGGTGGTGGAGGCGTGGGTTCACTGCTTGGGGCCTCCACGTGCTGAACCCGCCAGCGACACAGCGTGCCCGGCGGCCCGCCTAGCTGGCGCTGCACATGGGCTTGGCAGGCTCCGTCAGTCCCATCTGCACGTCCGCAAAGCTGCGGCCCAGCAGGCAGGTGGAGCCGCTGCGCCGCTTGGTGGCGTCCCACGTCGTCTTGATCGCCCCAGGGCCGACCTGCAGGCAGGCGCACACGGCGGCTCGGTGAGTGTTGACTACTTGTTAAACAGGGGCAGGAGCAGCACAGTGTTTCAATCCATCGTGCCCGACCCAAAGGCAGAGGCATCCAACAGGAGCGGCGCAGCAATGAGCAGCGGCAGCAGGGGCGGCAGTGCGCCGTTGGCCCGGCAGTAGGGCAGGGCAGGGGTGCCCGCCCCGACGGGACGAGGAGCCACTGACGGAGGGCCAGCGGCGGCAGCTGCAGCACCAGCAGTGTAAAACCCTGCCTGTGCAGTAGCCAGAGTGTCACTGTAATGCAATAATCAGTTCGAGCAACTGCTGCCAACCACTGTCGTTTATGGGGAGTCGCGAAACAACAGCGGCGCCTAGCCCACCTCTGTGTAGTACCCCTGCCCCTCGTTCTCCGCGCCCGCGTTGCCAAACAGCCCCATGCCGTTGACCGACAGCACCACGCCTGCGTAATCAGCCTGGCCTGCAGACGGGCAGGCACAGGGTGACAGGCAGACAGGAGCTGGGCATGAATGGAGGATAGGGAGCAGGCCATTGGCTGTCTGCATGGATCCGTCTGGCCCAACACAACAAGCTCCGGCCTACCCCTTTCCCTCCCTCCTCTCCCAGTCTGCCATATGGCATCCATGCCAGGCCCCGTGTGCCTGGCGTGGCTCAGAACACCCGCAACAGGTGTGGCAGCGCCAGCGCCTCACCCCTGTACTGGCTGCCGATCTCGGCGCCGCCGCCGACTACCAGGTTCTCCGTCTGCAGGTCGCCCCGCACAAAGGCCGTCTCGTTGACCTGCAGCGGCGGGTGGGTCAGCAGACGCAGCATGGGCCACAGCAGCCTCAGCGTGGCAGGTCGACGCCACACGGCAGGCGCAGGTCAACACCCGTCAATCAGCCCTAGTGCGTGCTGATATGGCTGCAGCACACACAGCTTGCCGGATTCGGCCGCCACACAGCAGCGCGAGGCAGGTGGTGCTGCTTGCAGCAGCGTTCGCAGCCTGCCATGCTGCTGCTGCAGCCGCTGCGCAGCGTGCGCTTCAGCCGATTGCAGCGCTGCCAGAGTCGATTTGCCAACTTGCCAACACAATGAACCGCACCTCCAGGCTGCGCTTGATGGAGACGCTGCCCTCGATGATGACCTTGTAAAGCCGGGCCAGATCGTCCACGCGCAGCCACTGCAAGGGATGGAGTCACAACAAACAACGCACGTGTTTAATAGTGTTGACGCGTGGCCGCGGCGTCCACGCGCAGCCGCTGCAGGCGGGAAGGGAGCACAACACCAGCATGCCTTGCTGCTGCTGCTGCTGCTGCTGCTAGCATCCCCACCCAGCCGCTGCAGCCTGAAGGGCTGGAGCCGTGCCGTAGAAGTATGCTGCACCGTTGGCAGTCCCCGCCCTCCTCTGCTCGGTTGACGCCGGCCCACTGCCCTGCGCAGGGCATGCCCCTCCCGAAGCCGAACACAGCTGCACGTGCGACACACACACAGCTGCACCTTGGCCACCAGCGTGCGCCGCGCCGCACCTGCACATACGTCATGCCGTTCAGGTCGACCTTGGAGTTGGCCGTCACGTCGCTCGTGAAGTTGACGGGGGCATCAAACACGACAAACCCGTTCTCCACCCGCCATGGCTGCACCTACACACACACACAGGCAGGGGATGCGCGCGGGTGGTTTCTGCTGCACCACCGCGGCTCCACAGGGCAGCTTGGCGGGCGGCTGTGGATGACAAGGTGGCAGGCGTCGGCTGGCAGCAGAGTGCAAGCGTGTTGGGCAGCGTGGCGGCGCCCGGGCATGTGCTGAAGTGCGCACTGCCAGCACTGCTCCTGTGTCGGTCGCACTCACCGCTGCGCCCAGCAGCTGCCGTCCGCCGCGACGGCCCTGCAGGTCCGCTGGTTCCGTGCCGTCGGCGGCGGGCAGGGGGGAGCGCACGCCACCCATCAGCAGCACCACCACCAGCGACATCGTCAGTGCTTGAAAACAGGCGCTGGCTCCCAGCGCTAGCCACAGCCGGCGCTCTCGCTGCTGCTGTCCAGCGTCGGCCATGTCGGCAGCACCTGATGTGGCGGAATGGGTGTGGGGTTCTTGCAGCATGTGTCGGGACGGGGCAAGAAGGAGCGGCGGCGGCAACGGCCACATGATGGGCGGGAACGGCGGCCAGCCAGCGGGCGGCCCGTCGCCTTTCGCGAACGGCAGTGAGCACTACATTGGAGCCGGAGAGGCCCACAGAGCCCCGCGCAACGCTGCAGCAACTTGCCGTTGGGACGCTTATTCGCTGCGGCAGCGGCCGTCAAAGTGCTGCTAATCCGCGTGCGGAGGGTTGATGTTCGACTGTTATGGTTCCGCTCACTCGCACGCGAAATACCGGTCCCGCTCACCCACCTCCGCCCAGCGTGCCCAGCGTCGGCAACCGCCGCCGGCTCTGCTCCTTCACCGCCTCCCTCCTTGTCGTCTCACCTTCCCGGCAATGCAAGCATACATGAATGTGTGCCTAACACACAAACGAACTCGGCTTGGCTGGGCAGCGTGCCACCCACACCGGTGGGACGCCTCTTGCAATGAAGTGCAGCGGCCCGCCGTGCTGTCATGCCTGCCGCCTCTGGCGACCTGCGCACTGGGCACCCATTCAATCGTACCATCTCCTTGCTGCAATACCCGCAACATTTCCGTTGCTTACATTACGGCAGCAGGAGTGTCATCAGTCAGGTGGCGGCGCCTTGCCGCGTCCCTGCCCCGCCGCCGTCGGGCAACGGCGCTGCTTCCCCCAGCAGTTCCAGCCACGCACGCAACGCATCGCCGCCGCCCTGCGTCAGCACCTCTTGAGCCTGCGCCATCGCGGGGCGGCAGAACGCCGGCGTCCCGCGCCCCAGGTCCCGCCGTGCCGCCAGCAAGCGGGCCTGCGGCACGGCGGCGTCGCAGCGCTGCCGGCAGCGCGCTGCCCAAGACAGGCCCTGGTTGAGCGTTCTCACGCCGCGCAGGCCGTCGCTGCCGCCGCGCGCGGTCTTGCGTGCATAGTCCCAGAGCTGCATGCGGGGTGCACCAGGGAGGGAGGGGGCGGGCGGCAGGGGCGGGCGGTTGCCATGGGGAAGCTGCCAAGCCTGTGTTCCGCCCCCAAGCGCCAGCTTGGCTCTTGAGCACACAAGCATGCATGCTGCCTGGTTCCTCAACCCCAGCGTGCTCCACCTCACCGAGCGAGTGATGTAGTGCGCAAGCACCGCGCCCTCCCAGGCTGATCCCTTCACAGCACAGCACAGCACAGCACAGCACAGCACAGCACAGCACAGCAGGCAGGGGGAGGTGAGCAGGTTAGGGCGCTGCGCGATTGAGCGGCATGCACGCGTGGTGCGCACGGGCAGACGGGCTGAGAACACATGGGGGAAGCACAACAGCCAGAGGCCCTTCTGCAGCCCTTATACAGCCCAATGACGACCCCCCCCCCCCGCCCCCCCGGGCCCAGTGCAACCCCCGGTTGCAAGACCTTGCCTGCCAAGAGTGGCCCTTGTCTGGGTGCCGCCCCAGCAGGTCCACAGCGTGCACAAGCCACGCTGCCCCACGCAGCTCGGCTGCCCCGCAGCCCCACCTGCACCCCCTCCTGTCGCAAGCCCGACCTTGCCTGCAAAGAGTGGCCCTTGTCTTGACGCCGCCCCAGCAGGTCCACAGCGTGCCAGCCGTCGCTGTACGAAAACCTGTGAGGAGTCTGCAGGGGGCGGGGGGACAGGGAGGGAGGGGGAGGGAGGGGAAAGGGGGAAGGACTTCATTGCTTGCCTGCGCTGGCTGGTAGACTGCTTCAGTGCGTCGACGGTTTCTTGCACCGCGTTGCATGCATTGCGTTGCATTGCCTTGCTGGGCCGCCAGTCGCAGGTTTGGCAGCGCGCGTTGCCTCCACCCTTCACGGCTCTCCCACCAACCCTTGGTGGCAGCACCGGCCCGCCCCCGGCCCCCCCCCAGGGGCGCCCCCCAGCTGTCACCCGCGGCGCCACCGCGTGCGCCGGCTGCAGAAACGTCTTCCCCCAGGAGTGCTGGGGGTGCCCCGCTGGGCAGCACGACGTGTAGCTCGCCAGCACCCCGCCGCTGGGCCGCACAACATGTGGGCCGCTGGAAAACAGGCGCCAGTGCAGTACCACCCCGCCGTGGGAGCTGTAACGGTCGAGCAGGGCCGGCAGGGAGGGCACGCCCGGCTGCAGCAGCACGTATTCGTCGCTGTCGATGAACCCTGTTGCGCGGGGTGGGCAGGGACTGGGGGAGCTGGTTGGCTGCGAGGCCGGGGGGGGGGGGCGGTCGGGCCGCAGCGCCGGGCGAGGCGCGCCAGTATGCATTTGTCGCTGTTGATGCTCCCTTCGTGGGCACGCAGCCGGGGATCGGAAGAGAAACGCCAGGCAAGGTTGCTGTTGAGGTTGCAAGCTGTTGCAACTCATGCAGCGGCAGTGCGGCCACCAGCCAGCCTCGCAACCCACACACCCATCCCCCCGCATGGTCCCTGAAGGCCCCCCCCCCTCGAGCCCCTGGCGCACCCATCCAGCGGTGACGCGTGCCAAAGTGCCGCAGGCAGGCGCTGCTCATGGGCAGCTGCCAGTTGCGCCCAAACCCTGCATTTTTGGGCGGCAGCAGCTCCAGCTGCAGCGGCCCAACCGAGCTGTTGGTCGACACGGTGACGGTGCCGCTGCGGCTGGCCAGCGCTGCGGGGTCGTCAGTCACATAATGGTACCTGCGGATGGGTGGCCGAGAGGTGCTGGGCCGCCCCGCGCGTCTGCGGGCGCCCTTCGTGCTCGCACGCATGTGACCGCCCTCGGCGGCAACTGTGCACAGCTCAGCCCCTGCACGTTAATGTGCGGACCACCTGTAAGACACACACACACACACACCGTGCACAGCCTTGAATGGCGGAATGCAACAGCTTTGCAGAATGCAACAGCTTTGTATGGCGGAATGCAACACTAAAACTCACTCCACGAGCCCCGACGCCACGAAATCTTCCAGCACGGTCGACAGCGGCGGCGCGCTGCCCGTGTCGAAAATGTACCTTCAGTTCAGTGGGCAGCGATGAGGTGGGCGAGTGGGCAGGTCGGCAGTAAACAAGAGGGCCGGCCTTTCGTCATGCGCAATTCCTTTGCAACTGTCAGATCATGTAGTACCAAACTGGCCGACTCCAGTCCCACGCACATTTTGCCGACTCCGATGGCGGCGTGGTGCAGCACCCACTCCCGCAGGAGGCAAGACACGGGTGCTACAAGTGCAACACCGCCAGGCCCGGCCCCGCTGCCAGGAGGAGAGGCCGCCGAGGCTCCCCCTTCCGCATGCTCCTAACACTGGCAAGGCCCTGGCCAGCAACCGGCATGCTACGTGCAAGACCGGGCACAACACACTGGGTGTGCACGCGACCCTGACCGCTGAAATGTAAAAGGGCAAAGAAGGCGACCGGGCACTCCCCCCATGAAAGCAACGCCTTCCGGCGACGCTGCAACTCCAGGGTGGTGCGTGTAATACTGAAGCACAGGTTGGGAGCTTGGTGGCACAGGGGAAAGCCCATCGCTGGCGCACAGGCAACCGCCTTAAAGCAATGCACATCAAGCGGCACGATTCGACGGTGCGCAAGATCCTGAAGGCACTGCAGCGGAGAACCTACAGCGGAGGCTCCTACTGCACCATACTGGACGCCTGCAAAGCTGCTGAGCTCGTGGCGCTTGGGGCGGCAGCCAAACGGCTGCCCAGGTGGCTGCTGCCGGCAGCGCCTACAGAAACTGAGCTAGCCAGAGCTCTGACGAACAAAGACCAGTACACAGTGCAAGTGGTGGAAGTAGGCTACTGCTCAGATTACTCATGGCGGGACAAGGTGCAAGCAAAGCTGGAACAGCACGCAGCGCTAGTCGGTAAGCTGCGAGAGGAGGGCTGGAAGGTAGATGAGGCGCTACATGTAATCGTGGTAGGTGCCAAGGGGGCGGTGTTCCTGAGCGCACAACAAGCGCTGCAGCGGCTCGGGCTGGACAAGTACTGTGTTATGTACTGTGTTACACCTGTTTGTGTTCTGCGAGAGAACCACAGGGCCCGGCGCAGCTGTGACCGGGAAGAAGGGAGGAGGTAGGGGAGATGCCGCTGATGAAAAGGGGGGAGAGAGGAGAAACAATTGCAAGTAGGGGGTCGTGCATGGCGGAGGGGGAGGCAAGGTTATGTTGAGCAGTCGGTCAGCAAGACAGGCGAGAGGAACAACAGAGGGCAGCAGTCCCCTACTTGCAAGATGAAAAAGGGGAGAGAAGAGGGTGAGGTGTTGGGAACGGAGGATCAAACGTGCAGTGAGGGCCGTCATGCAGCACACAAGTCGCGATGCTTTGAGTTGCCGCATCCCGTTAGTGCGTGGTCAGCTGCGTTCGCTCAGGCTGCATCGCGGCGACGCGCTCTGACGCTGCAGCAGCTGCATTCATGAGGCAGTTCCAGCGCCCTATATCGGTAGGCGGGGCGGCGCGCTCGCTGGGGCCGCCCTGCCGCTGCCGACGTGCTGTTGCCATCGTGGCCGCTACTGCGGCTGCGCCGTCTGGCGCATGTGCCGCGCTCTGCAGCTCTGAGGCCAGCCGCTGGCCACGGCTATCTGCCGGGCGAGGCTTGCCAGGGCAGCGCGACCGAGGAGCCAGGGATGGCTGCCAGAAGCTGCCAAATGCGTTGTTCCGGCAAGGGCGATTTCCTGCTTCTGGCAGGCCTTCTGGCAGGCTTCTCCACCAAACGTCGGGCATCCAGGCGCTCTCTAACGTCCTTCTGGCCATTTCATAACCACCCTTGAGCTTACAGTGGCCTTTTGGACCGCCCCGAGCCCGCCCGAGCCCCTCCGCCCAAGGGCGCGCCGCTCTCCGTTTACAGCTCTCTGTTGACCATCGCAAGCGTTTCTAAGTTGATCAAGGGCCGCACAGTTGCGGGTGGCGAGCGGCAGGCCTTCTTCTGGCTGGGGCCAGTCCTCCGAGCGGAGTGGCGGTCGGCGAGCAGCAGGCGGCAGGCGGCTTGCTGCCCACTATGCTTGGGCTGCCTGTGCAGTGGCCCACCCACCCAGCCTCACTGAGGGGGAGTGCAGGGTGGTGTTGGGGCAGTCTGCACGCGTGCGCGGTGCGCCGCGCAGGCGGTAGGGGGCCTGACGCTGCGGGGGGTCGGCGCCAGCTTGGGACCCTGCAGTTGCAATGCTCCAGCTATGCCTGGGCGGCCTGTGCAGTGGCCCACACCAGCACCTCTGAGGGGAGTGCAGGGTAGTGGTGGGGCAGTTTGCACGCATGCGCGGTGGGGTGGGCGGGAGGGGGTGCACCGAGGGTGCGCGCACGTCGGTGTGCCCTCCCCACTCTTTACCAACGCTCACATACCCGTGTACACGTGTGTGAAAGCGTGGGATTGCCTTTGGGGGTGGGGGCAGGGAGTGGCAAGGCTTTGGTGGTGATTCCAAGTGTTGGGTAGAGGGGTGGGCGGTGGGGTGGGCGGGAGGGGGTGCCACCGAGGGTGCGCGCACGTCGGTGTGCCCCTCCCCACTCCTTACCAACGCTCACATACTGTGTACACGTGTGTGCAAGCTTGGGATTGCCTTTGGGGGTGGGGGCAGGAGTGGCAAGGCTTTGGTGGTGATTCCAAGTGTTGGGTAGAGGGGTGGGCGGTGGGGTGGGCGGGAGGGGGTGCCACCGAGGGTGCGCGCACGTCAGTCTGCCCTCCCCACTCTTTACAACGCTCACATACCCGTGTACACGTGTGTGAAGCGTGGGATAGCCTTTGGGGGCGGGGGCAGGGAGTGGCAAGGCTTTGGTGGTGATTCAAGTGTTGGGTAGAGGGGTGGGCGTGGGGTGGGCGGGAGGGTGTGCCTCGAGGGTGCGCGCACGTCAGTCTGCCCCTCCCACTCTTACCAACGCTCACATACCGTGTACACACGTGTGAAAGCGTGGATTGCCTTTGAGGGTGGGGGCAGGAGTGCAAGGCTTTGGTGGTGATTCCAGTGTTGGGTAGAGGGGTGGGCGGTGGGGTGGCGGGAGGGGGTGCCGCGAGGGTGCGCGCACGTCGGTGTGCCCCTCCCACTCCTTACAACGCTCACATACCGTGTACACGTGTGTGCAAGCTTGGGATTGCCTTTGGGGGTGGGTCAGGGAGTGGCAAGGCTTTGGTGGTGATTCCAAGTGTTGGGTAGAGGGGTGGGCGGTGGGGTGGGCGGGAGGGGGTGCCGCCGAGGGGTGGCGCACGATCGGTGTGCCCCTCCCCACTCTTTACCAACGCTCACATACCGTGTACACGTGTGTGCAAGCGTGGGATAGCCTTTGGGGGCGGGGTCAGGGAGTGGCAAGGCTTTGGTGGTGATTCCAAGTGTTGGGTAGAGGGGTGGCGGTGGGGTGGGCGGGAGGGGGGTGCCGCCGAGGGTGCGCGCACGTCGGTGTGCCCCTCCCCACTCTTTACCAACGCTCACATACCCGT
>LHPF02000062.1:2500-124359 GCA_002245815.2 Micractinium conductrix
CGCAAGCCCCCATCATGCACGGGGGCCGCTTGAAAAGGGGGGAAAGGTAAACGGAAGGGAAAGGGATTTGGGTGGAGGGGGGGAACCCCGGGTGGGGTTAGGTGGTGGGCAGCGTGCCATGTGCAGCCGGATGTGGGTGCAGCAGATGGCATGGTTGGATAGCTGAGAACATTCTGATGATGATGCACTCTTCAAGTGATTGAATCCGATAGGTACAGCCCAAGTTATCAGCAAAAGTCGATCCTACCTTTTGCCAAAACGGTCTTGTCATCCGACCGTCTGGAAACTGCACTAGTCGTGCGTTCCAGTCGCAGGTGACCGGCCAGCGAGCGAGATCTCATCGAACCTATGATTTTACACGTTTGGTTTATATCCATTGGCCTTGTCGTGAGGGATTTACAGCGTAAAAGGTGAATCGGTCATACGTCAAATCGGAGCGAACCGGTCGGACAATCGGTTCTAGCGGTTTCAATCGATGGGATCGACTTTGCTGACAAACCCAATCGGAGCCAATGGTTGACTGGACCGAAGGCGACCTGTTCCGACCGGTCGTCGGTCGAACCGACCGATCGGCTAGGCTGCAGTCGGTCAACCGAACCGGCCGGTCCAGGGTGGGCAGTGGTCCAGGGTGGCACAGCAGAACACGATTAGACTGAATAGGCAGAACGCTTCCTTGCGGTTCCAATCGGTGGCCAATGGTTGCAACCGACGATTTGCGAAATCTTAACCGCTGCCAATGGTTGAGCGAAACCTTCCGGTCAGATTCCCCTTTTGAGCCAATCGATAAAACGCAGTCGCAGCGGTCAGAATCGATCGCCCGACCATTGGAAGAAATCGATTTTGCAATCGACCGGCCGGGCTCCGCCCGCTTGCCTGAATGCGATTCTAACGATTGGAGGAGTGCGTTCCAATGTTTGCAGTCAAACGTCTGTAGAACTCTGAATACGGGGAGTTTAAAGGAGTTAGAACTATGAGCAGGACGGACTTTTTAGGGTTTTAGGGCTTTTAGGCCCTAAAACCCTAAAAACTTTAGGCCACCCCTAGCCATGCCTCCCCCCTCCCCTTGCTTGCTCCCCCACCCACCCACCATGCGTGCAGGTGAAGCCGTGGCTGCATGGCAACGCGAAGGAGTGCTACATGTACAGGCTGCTGTGCTACTGCTACTGGGGCGCCCCTTACGACCCCAACGACGTCGTGCACCACTTGTGCAACCACAAGATGTGCATTATTGCGTGGCACCTGGCCTACAAGTCGCAGTCGGTGAACGTTTCCCATGGTTGGATCCAGAGGAAACGGTCCTACACCAAGAGGGCCAGGCGAAGCTAGGCTGTCAGCCTTTCGGCGGCGGCGGCGGTGCGGCGGCGGCGGCGGCGTTGCCCTTGTTGCCTTGCCTGCCCTTCCCATTGCTCCCCCCGCTTCCTTTACGCGTGTTCGGTGCTGTCATGTGTACTCACGGCTTCTAGAATGCGTTTAGTTGCGTTGGGAGTGTGTCTGTGTGTGAGGTGGCGTGAGCGTTTGGGGCTGTGTGCATGCAGTTGGTTCATGTTTGGTTGATCCCGGACGTGGGGGCGTCTGAAAATTGGCTTGATCGACGTGCCTCGTTTTCTCGGTTTTGACAACTGTACTGAGTGGTACGGAAATGGTGATCGGGTCTCGGGGAGGTGGGCGCTGGAAAGGGAGCGGGGAGGGGGCCTGCCCACGGGTACGGACGTGTACGGACGTGTACGACCACACCACCGAACGCACAATGTTGCAAAACCCCCATACACACACTCAAACACATGCAATCGCACAAAAGCACACCCTTCAAACCCCCTCCCAAATCAGCAAAGGGCACCCTTGCTTGCTTGATGGGCAACATTGGGTAACCCCCCACCCACCCTGCCCTACCTCCCGCTCCTTCACCACACCCATGGATTGAAGAAAGGATGATAGAGGCAACACGGGGAGGGGCAGGGGCGTTCACAAGCACCCTGCTGCCTGACACACCCTTCCTGCCGCTGGCAGTGACGCCGCCCGCCGGCCGGCAGCGGCGGTGACATGATGCTGGTGTGGTCTCTATGGCGTCTTCTGGGGGCCTACCCCGGCCCTAACGCAGCTGAACCCATGTATTCGCATCCAGCACGGCCAAGGACAGCCAAGGGGTGCCAAGGGACAACCAAACTGACAGGCTGTGTCCCAACAAGCACAGCGCCCGGCGGCGGCGGTACGCCGGGGGGTGCCATTTCACACCCAATCAACGGAATTCATGTTTAAAAGGTGCCACCCCCACCCGCTTGGTCACGACAGTGCAGCCAGCGTGTCTGCCACGTCACCAGGTGACACGTGGCGCCTGCAGTACATTCCGGACGGGCATGCCCAACGGCGCGTCTGCTGCTCACCATGCCCGTGGATTCAGATTCAGTGTACTCATTCTGGTGGGTAACAAACGTTAAAGCGCTAAATTCGGCGCCGGCATGGGGCGCCTAGCTACATGTATGGCGTCGCCGCCGCCGCCGCTGCCAGTCTGGTCTTCTGACATCCTTCTCGCGCGCTCCGCCCGGCCCGCCGCCTCTCCCGCTGCATCGTGTGCTGTATTTGGGCAAAAAGGCAAGCGGAGGGCGGGTGTTCGGCGCGGGAAGGCGCGGCGCGGGGCGGGGGCGGACAATTCGCGCGCTGGAACGCTCTCGACGCATTTTTAACGCGCTCATATGCACATACTAAACCAATTGCAGCGCGCACAAGCGCCGGCGACGCCCCCTCACACGACTCGGAAGGCCGCCTGCAGCCTCTCAGGTAGGGCATGGGGCTGTTGGGTGGTGTGCAGGGGGTGCTGTACCTGCTGCCACCAATCCCCAACATGCAGCACGGTAGGGGACTGTGTTGTGAGCAGTAGGGCAGATTGCATGATGCAAGGAGACGGATGGGCAGCAGGGTGGGGTGGGCATGAGGGGGTGGGGGTCAGTAGACAGAGGCAGATGGCCGTTATTGGCCAAACTAAAGACACCTGTCGACTTCTGGCTATTTATTATTTTTTCCTTGGGGTTCTGGTTTTAGGAGCCCTGAAAAAAACCCTAAACCCTAAAAAAAACCCTAAAAAAAAAGCGGCCTGCCTACCGCCCCCCGCCGTTGCAGCCGTCCGCACGCCACTGCCGCGCGCGCCGCCTCTTGCCGCGACCATGTGCAGACCCTTTAACCGGACCTTTCACCTCACCTTCACCTCTTTCGAGCGAAAACGGCATGCGCTTCATGTCTGGACGATGATATGCATTCCCACGGCGCGCCAGGGTTCACATTGGCTGCGCTCCTCATGCAGTCTCGATGCAGTGGCACGCATGCGGGTAAACCGCTTTACAGCGCCTCCCTCGTGACCGGCGCCCATGCCAGCACTGCCAGGCCCCTTTGCAGTCTGCTGCGCATGTGCTGCTGCCCCCCCCCCCCCCCCCCCCCCCTTCACTGACCGACTGACTGACTTACACCTGCTAGAGCAAATGAATGCGGAGGCCCCCGGCTGGGATGTGCAGAGCCGGGGAAGAGAGAGGGAGGGAGGGAGGGGCATGAGGGAGCATCAGACAGGCACATGGGAACTGGGGGCGGCGGGGGGAGAGAGGTTGTTATGGCACACAGCTAAGCGCGGCAGGGGAGTGAGGGAGAGCGGAGGTGGGAGGGGAGGTGTGTGTGGGGGGTGGTGTGTGTGGGGGTGGGTGGGTGGTGGTGGGGGGGGGGGGGCGCCAAGGGGGGGGCGGAATGAAGGTGGGCTGGGTGTCAGTGACCCGAGGCATGTCGTCATGGGGACACACGCAAGCCTCACGGCCTGGCCTCTGCTGTCCCTGGCTGCACCGGCAGCAGCCAGATGGCCGCTGCAGTGACGGAGGTGGCGGCGAAGACAGCCACGCCCGCCTGCGCCGCCGCCGTGAAGACGAGCGCCGGGTGCACGCGGGCGCCGTGCACCGCAGCTGCCAAGCTCATGTCCCACAGGGCTGCGCACAGGTGCGGGAAGTGGCGTGGCGCGGGGGTGACCAGAGCGTCGGGGGCCGCCTGAACACCACCCACAGTCTCATTCCCACTTCTGTTCAGCTGCACCGGCAGCGCACCTGCAAGCGCGTAGCTGAATCTGACGATGGTGTTGCCCGCAGTGCTGGAGTACACTGCCAGGGGCTTGGGCGGGTTGGCGCGCTGCATCCGGCCCTCGACCGTCACATTGAGCACCGTCTGTGCAGTTCAGGGCAGGGGGGAGCGAGAGAGCACCGTCAGTATGAGCCCCGCCCACCCGCCGCCCAGCAGCAGCAGGGAAGGCGAGAAGGCAGGGGCGAAGTGGGCCGGCCGGCCAGCTGGTGAGCAGTGCGCCCGAGGGCCCCGCAGGCGCCACCACCACCCGCCGCCCTCGCCGCCGCGCCTGCACCATGACTGGCAGGAAGTAAGTGAGGCCAGCCCGCCAGGCGCCCGACAGCGCCATGGCGCCCCAGGGCAGCACGAACACCGTCAGCAGGGTGGAGGCCACGATGCCGAGCACCAGGCGGCGGTGCCCCGACAGCGCCGCCATGTCTGACAGAGGCCGGCCGCTGTGGCGGGCGGGCGGGGGTGGGGGCGTCGGTTGGAGTCTTGATGGGGTGACCGGCGCAGTGCAGGGGGCAAGCACTTCAAGCAAGAGCGTGCACGTGCTAATTAGCCTTATAAGGCTAAAGACTTACGGAGGTGCCAGCTTAGCGAGGACGGCCCAGTAGGCCAGGTAGGCTACCAGCGAAGCGGCGCATCCTTGGACCCATGCTGCTGTGGAAAAGAAGGTCGACAGACCGGCACCAGCGCCTGCCATGGCGGCGGCACCAGCGCCTGCCATGGCGGCTGGTGCAGCGGCGGCGGCGACGGCGGCGGCGGCGGTGCGGCGGGCGCGCCCGGCAGCACTGCTGCGCTGCGATGCAGGGTGGGCGATCGTCCTGCCGCTTCCCCACGCCGCCTTGGGAGCGGTTAGCCGGCGGTGGGCAACGCTGAGGGCGGAGCGAGGGTGCAAGACTCTGCAGGCGCTGGACGCGGTCAGCATCGCAGCAGCCGCCTTGATCGAGTTATGGAGATCGGATCAATGGCGGGATGGCTGCAAGCGCGAGTATGGGCACGGGCGGCCGCCGCCAGGTCGACCGCTGCGCCGCTCAGCGCAGGCTGAGCTTGGCTGGGACCCTCCGCCGCTTTTCTGCGCGGCCTTTTGCATTCCGCAGACCGGACTAGCGACCGCATATGCCTTCCCCAACGTCGTATACAGATACACTCTGCACACCGCGCGCGTCGAAGGAGCACCTTCAGTTGCCGCCGCCCGGCCGCCCGCGGCCGCCGAACCCTGTCACTGGAGACTGTTGCTAGGCATGTGCCACCCCCGCACCTCACGCACGTTTCCACCTGGTGGAGGGGAGCCAGCATGAAGGCTGCGCGTCAACACAGCCGACACTGCCCTTCACTGCAGCTGCATCGCTGTAAGGCAACATTACAGCACGGTCGGTGCGCCTGATGCTGGGCAGTGTGGAGAGCAAGGCGGGGACTTTAAAAAGTCCAAGGGGGAGGAGGAGCAGGCCAAACCGCGGCCGTGCGTGACGGCAACAATAGCACCCAGCGCCCACGCCAGGCGACATGCCTCAGCGCAGGCAGACGTGCGCGGGCACCCAAACCAGCAAGGCATTATAAGCAAGGAGACGCCGGCGCA
The DNA here is from genome assembly GCA_002245815.2 of Micractinium conductrix. Lineage (NCBI taxonomy): Eukaryota > Viridiplantae > Chlorophyta > Trebouxiophyceae > Chlorellales > Chlorellaceae > Micractinium > Micractinium conductrix. Next base: position 8,169 of record LHPF02000062.1, read on the forward strand.
AGCAGGCCCGCTGCTAGCAGCCGCAGTCGCTGCTGCCGCGCCCGCCGCTGCCGCTACCGCCGCGCCTCCTGGCCGGTCAGGCCTGTGTGCACGCGCTGCTGCCGCCCCGCTACGCCTCCACCAGCTTGTGCAGGATGTCGGTGAGCGTGACCACACCGCAGGGCATCAGCTGCTCGTTGCACACATACACCCTGAAAGGACGAGGGAGGGGGGCACATGACGAGGGGAGGGGCACATGACGAGGGGAGGGGGGCACATGACGAGGGGAGGGGCACATGACGAGGGGAGGAGGGCACATGACGAGTGTCGGGCCGGCCGGACGGCAGCCAGGTTGGGGGGCCGGGGGCGGTTCACGCTGCCTCTTGCCAGTTGCACCTCGTGCCGCCGCTGCACGCGTGTGTCACCTGCCGGCAGCTTGTCACCGCTGCCTGCCCCTCTTGTCGCTGCTGCCCTCCTGCACTGTCTGCGGGCAGCACTGCTTCGGCCACCAAACCGCTGCACCCTGCGCTGCCCTCACGCCCCTGCCTGCCCTGCCCTGCCCCGCCCCGCCCACCTGTGCAGCCTGTTGGCCACAATCTTGTCCAACACCTCGTGCAGGCTTGCGTTGGGGCTGGGGGGCAACGGGACGGGCAGAGAGCGAACACGGGGTCGGGCGGCGGACGCGCGGGCGAGGCACCGCAACGCTGCAGCTCAGCGCCGTGCTCCTTTTGCTGCCGCTTCCAAGCAAACCCTACTGCGCACTTCGTGGCCCCACCGCCTGCCCCCGCCTCCCACCCAGCCCCCGCCCATGGCCTCCCACCCACCTGCACGTGATGAGCGTCTGCCCCACCTCGTAGCCGGGGTGGCTCTCGCGCCGCCGCATGCTGCGGTCGGACGCAAACTTGTGGGCTTGTGTGTCCTGGGAGGGAGGGAGGGTGTGCGGGGGAGGAGGAGGGTGTGGGAGGGGTGTGGGAGGACAGCCAGCTGCGGCGGCAGGGAAGTGGGTGGTAGCGGTGGCGGGCCGGACCAGCGCAGCGCGGCGCTGTGCAGCTACCACTCCAGAGCTGCGCATTGGATGCTTCAACTTCTCTCCGCCGACTCCCTGGCTCCCCTTGCCCCACCCACCTCAATGCGTTTGAGCTCGTCTGCCGCATTGGAGCTGCTGGGGCTGCTGCCGCTGCTGGGAATGGCGTAGCCGGCGTACTCTGCAGGGGGGGGGGGCAGGGCGGCATGGGGCAGGCAGGCAGGGGTTATGAGAGCGTGGCAGCGCGCTGAACACAGCAGGGCAGGCAGAGGAAGTAAGCAAGCCGGCTGCTGGCCAGGCGATGCTGCTAGGCGGCCTACTTGCGCTGCCTGTGCGACGCTCCATCTGCCAGCTCAACCCCACCTCCCGCCTGCCCCCACCAACCCACCCGTGCCATGCTCCAGCGCCAGGAACTCTCCCACCGGCAGGGCCAGGCTGCCAAAGTGCTCAGCCATGATGGTGCTGCAGGAGGGAGGAGGGAGGGATGATAAGCGAGGGGCACGGGTGAGGTGGGGCACGGGCGGCAGCAATCAGCGTCGCGCAACGGCCTCATACCTTCCTCCTTCTGCCCGCCCCCGTCCACCCACCGCAGCTCCGAGATGGAGAAGTTGCCGATGATAGCCCCCTGCGCGTTGACCACCGCCACCGCGCTAATGCTCTTCTCCTCCATCAGCACCATGGCGTCCAGGGCGGGGGTCTCCGGGCGAACCTGGGGCAGGGGGCAGAGGGGGGGGGCGGGGGGGGGGGGAGTGAGCGAGCGAGCAACGCAAAGGCATCGGCTGCATGCCCGCCAGCGCATGCCGTTCCCTCTGCCCTGCGCGCGGCCGCCCGTCCCCTGCTGCCACACACCCGCCCGCCCGCCCCTCCCTCCCTCACCGAGATGACCTGCCCCTTGACGAAGCCAATCTTGGTGATGGAGGCCTCAGCCAGGGGCCCCATCTCGTCAATGTGGTCGTACAGGTACCTAAGGGGGGGGGGGGGGCACGTGCACGCAGCGGTGCCCTTAGCAGTGGCAGCATAACAGCAACGGCAGAATAAAGCGAGTTGCAGGCAGCAGCGACGTGATGCCAGCTGCGGCTTTGGACAGGCAGCGGTGGCGGCATGACGCTTGTGGCAGCGGTGCCACGCCGGCTGAAGCGGCAGTTCCAGCGGCGCTGGCCGCACGGCCCGCCTGCCTGTGCACAGCTGCCTGCCCCCTCCCTGCCTCCACTGCACTGACGGCCCCCTTACTCCCAGCAACCACCCACTTGATGACATCCGACTGGCTGATGACGTGGCTGAGGTGGCCCTCGGCGTCAAACAGCGCCAGGCGGTGCACCACCTGCCGGCTGCGGGTGCCGCCAAACACGGAGCGCCTGCGGCGCGGCGGTGCAAGGAGGGACGACAACCTGAGTGTGGAAAGCTGCAGGGCAGACGCCCACCAGTGTCGCACAGTCCTGCCGCAGTCGCGCCACTCGCCCCGCTGCCGTCCGCCGCCGCGCCCGCGCGCGCGCGCGCGCGCCCCCCCTCCCCCGCCCCCGCCCACCCACACCCACACCACCCACCCACACCACCCACTTTGTTTCCTTGGGGTGCAGGAACCCGTCATGGATGATCTCACGCAGGCTGGTGCTCTCGGCGGCGTGCTGGGGGTAGAACCAGCCATCGCTGCCTGCGGGGCAGCGAGGTAGGCGGGGTGTAGGAGGGGCGAGGGTCATCAGAAGGGGGCGAGCGGCTGCAGGCCGCAGCAGCAGATGATAGCAGCAGCAGCGACCAGCTCCACAGGCGCGCACAGCCGCTTTGCCGCCCCCACCCGCCTGCCCCCCTGACCGTCCTCACCCAGGCTGCGCAGGTCCTTGATGCACTTGCCGGCAAAGCGGGCGCCCTGTGGGGGGGGCGGTTGGAAGGGAGGCCGGGCGTCAGGCCAGCCACGGGCGACAGCGGAAGGCCCCCCAGCAACCCTGCCGCTGTCCTCACATGTCGACACAGCCAACAGCTCGCCAACTGACGACGCACTGGGGATGCATGTGCCGCAGGAGGCACATGCTTCAAGCTGCGGCCTGCTCCTGCAACAGAGCGTGTGCTGTCGCCTCCCCCCGGCCCCCCCCCGCTCCGCCCCACCTGCTCCTCCAGTATGCGCATGCGCTTGAGCATCTTGGCGTCGGCCAGGGCCTTCAGGTCGATCTCTGCAGCGAGCAGGCGGGATGGGGCGGTGAGGTGCGGGCAGGTGGGTCGATGCGTTGCAGTGCGGGGGCAGAGGCTGGGCCTGGCCCCCCATTGTAGGGTAGAGATCAGCCACATCCCTGAACACACACGCTACCCACAGGCCTGCACCACCCAGCAAGAATTTGAAGCGCACTACTACTGAGACACACAATCCGGCTGTGCTATAGCGACGCACGCCAGGCTCCACCCCGCACGTCGGGCTGCTGCTGGCTGCACCTTTGCGAATATAACGCTGCTTTGGGCTGCCTCTGGCTCTGCCAGGTATCTCTGCACAGCAGCTGCACCCGCATCTGTCCACCGCCCCCCCCCCCCCTTCCCCCCCTCCCATCCCCACCCACCCACCACAAACACACCACCGCGCCGCACCGTGCAGGAATGACGACAGCAGGTCGCGGATGTCGATGAAGCCGCACACCTCGGGGGCCTTGTCGGCACCGGCAGGCGGCGGCACGCCCGCCTCGCCGCTGTTCCCCACCACCACTGGCGCAGACAGGATGCGGTGCGCCGCCAGCACCTGTGAGGAGCAGCAGGGACAGCAGGAGCGGCGGCGGGGTGAGCGGCGCACAACGGTGGGGAGGCGCCTGCCGACAAAGCGAGAGACGCGGTGCAGACGGGCTAGAAGCTGCACAACGGCTGTGCCGCTCCCCCGCCAGCAGTGTGTGCAAGCAGCAGCCGAACAGAAATGCCAGCCTGCACGGCCGCGCATGCCGCCGCCAACGACGACGATGGCGGCGACCGCTCACCCGCAGCGTCTGGTCGACCGACGCGCTGTCCTTGATGTTCACCACATGCTGCGGACGCAGTACTTGTTTCAGTTGCGTTGCGGAGAGGAGAGAACGCAACTCCACGGCCTCCTGAAGTTCTCCCGTGGACATCGCTGAAAACGCCGCTTTGGCCGCCGCTGTGATGATCTCGTAGCGAGCTGAGCGCGCGGGATAGCAGGAAACGCGCCGGTTGGGGCCACGAGATGGAGGGTGTTCTCTTCAGGCGTCGTCGGGCTGCGCACGGTCGTTACAAGAGCAAAGCAAAGCGCTGCGTAGCAGTGAGCAGTGCCGGACGGGGCTCCGAGCACTAGGGTCTTGATGCGGAGAACAGCACGCACCTCACTTGGTTCCACCAGCTGCGTGCCCCGCGCCATGCAACAGTGCCTGATCGAGTGAGCTTGCCCAAACGCACCGCCCGCAACGAGCCCTTGCTGTGGAGTGAGTGTGACCTCTGACGCCTGGGTTCCACGCTCTGCTGCACCGACATGTACGCATAGGCGCCTGACGTCAATCAACCGGCAGGATATTTGATCAGGCCGTCTTGCAGGCCCCTCGCTGCCGCCGCCGCCAGCCGCTGCCTGCCCGGTCGTCGTCGCCGTGCTCGCCGCCTGCGTCAATAACCTGGACCAAGTTGCTTGCTCCCACCCTCCCTCTCTCCTGCCCGCACTCTGAGCTGCAGCTCCATGGCGGCGGCCCCTCCCGCCCTGCCGCCGGGCGGCCTGTCACTGGTCACCGACTACGGCGAGCACGGCGGCAGCTGCGGATACTGCGGCAGCAAGCGCCACACCAGCTGGAGCCACGGCATGATGGCAGACACCCTCAGCGTTGAGGCATACCAGGACCTCATAGACAGGTGGGGCAGGGGGCAGGGGGTGAGGGACGGGCAGAAGGCGCGCCATGCGGAGAGGAGGGGGCGGGGCATGTGCTGGGGTGGGGAGGTGCGCTTGTGCCGCATCAAGTGCCGCCTGCCCGCTCTGCGGCGCTCCATTCACCCTCTGCCTCAATCTTGCGTCGAACTCTCAACCCTGCACCCGGCAGGGGCTGGCGGCGCAGCGGCCGGTGGGTGTACTACCCGCTGCACGAGCGCTCCTGCTGCCAGCTGCTCACCATCCGCCTGGACGCCCGCCGCTTCCAACCAAACAAGGAGCAGGTGTGGGTGGGGTGGGGGCACCGGTCTCTTGTGTAGGGAAGGGAGTGAGGATCAGCCGCTGGCTGCCTTTGACCTGCGTTGACCTGCTTATAGGAGGCCCGTAGCTGTCCTTCGTTTCATGTTGGTTGCCGCTTTGCTGTCGTACAGAAAACCTCCCTCCCACCCTCCCTCCCACCCTCCCGCCCTGCCCTGCCCTGCAGCGCCGCGTGCAGCGCCGCTGGCAGGCATACCTAGACGGCGCACCGCTGCGCCTCGCCGCGCAGCACCAGCACCAGCAAGAACAGCAGCAGCAGCACCAGCAGCAGCAAGAACAGCAGCGCCAGCACCAGCAGCAGCAAGAACAGCAGCGGCATGCCGAAGACCAGCCAGACCCAGGCAGCCCACACGTGCTGGCGGGCGGCAGCCCCAAGCGCCCGCACGACGACGTGGCTGCGGATGCGGCGCAGTGGGGCCAGCCGCCCGCAGGTCAGCAGCAGGAGGAAGTGGGTGGAGGCAAGCGGTCGCGCCGTGCTGTCGCGCTAGCCGAGCGGGGGGGGCCGGTCGAGGACGAGGGGCGGTCCGCGCTGCGCGGCTCCTCGCCCGCCAGCCGCCTCAGCGAGCACTTGCAGCACGCGCTGGGCAGCAGCGCGGCATGGCAGCGGGACGGCCATGAAGCTCCGCAGAAGCTGCAGCAAGAGCAGCAGGAGGAGGAGGAGCAGCAGCAGCAACAGGCACCAGCAGTGGTCAGTGATAGCGACAGCACCGTGCAGCTGGTTGCACAACTGGCGGCAGCGCTGCAGCAGGCGGTCGCAGCAGGGACGCTGCCCGCCGCCGCCTACCCTGCTCCCAAGGTCCAGCAGCCCAATGCCAAGCAGCGCAAGCTGCTGCCGACAGGCGTCACCCACACCACCGCGTTTGCGCTGGCAGTGGCAGCCGCCGCCTCCAAGGCAACGGGGGGCGGCAGCGGCGGCGCAGCGCGGGCCAGCCCAGACGCTGTGGTGGCCGCCCTGCTGCAGCACCTGCCGGCCGAGGTGGCTGGCTGTGCGCAGGCTGCAAAGGGCCACCTCAACTTCTCGCTGCCTGGCGGCGCACAGGACAGCGGAGCGGCGGCGCAGGTGGTTGCGCACCAGCAGCCGGCACAGCGGCGGCAGCAGCAACACAAGCAGCAGCAACACAAGCAGCAGCAGCAAGTGCAGCAGGCGGTGCCGCAGAAGCAGAGCGGAGCTGCAGCAGCATCGGCGTCGGCATCAGCAGCAGCAGCGGGCGTGCCCCGTGGCGTGCCTCGCCACTTTGAGCTGCGGCTGCTGCCCTCCAGCGACCCATCCATCCTGCCCACAGAGTTTGAGCTGTACAAAAAGTACCAGGTGGGGTGGGAGGTGGGGCGGTGCGGTGAGAGGCAGCGTTGCTGCACTTGCATTGCACCTACCGCCACCGCTCTCCGTGCTCCCCGCTCCCTCCAACCCCCCTCCTCCCTTCCGTTCCCGCACCCACCCACTTCACCCATCCACCCACCCACTCCACCCACTTCACCCATCCACCCATCCCTCCACCCCACCCCTGCCCCCAGCTGGTGCACCACGGCGACAAGCCCAGCGAGGTGGCCCCCTCCGGCTTCAAGCGCTTCCTTGTGGAAACCCCGCTGCAACACGTGGGACCAGAGCGCTACCCGCCAGGTGGAGGACCGGGGGCTGGCGGGGGGGGGGGACTGCCAGCACATGCAAGCGTGCTGGCCCGCCCGCCTGCCTCCCCACCCACCCACCCATCCCTCACCGTGCCTGTGCCTTCTTTTCCTGCTGCATGCACGCAGGTGGCTGCCCGCCCTGCGGTTTTGGGTCCTTCCATCAGCAGTACTGGCTGGATGGTGAGGGGGTGGGGGGAGGGCGGGGATTTGAGGACGGCGGGCGGGACAGTGCGAAGGAGGAGGCATGGTGCATACGTGGGATAGGTGCTGGCAGTGCTGCTGGTCAGGGTCGGCGCCCCCCTGGCCCCAGCCTCTCTGTCGCCGCCCTCCCCCTCCCTGCTCCCCCTCTCCAGGCCGGCTGGTTGCAGTGGGCGTGGTGGACGTGCTGCCCCGCTGCCTCTCATCCAAGTACCTCTTCTGGGACCCAGGTGGGCAAAGGGGGGGGGGGGGGGGGGGGGGGGTACGACAAACGTGTGCCTGCACAGAAGGCGGCAGCCGAGCTGGACGTGCGCGCGGTTGTGTTTGCACTGCTGTGACGCTGCCACCCCTGGCCACCATGCCTGCTGGCTGGCCTGCGCCCTGCCACCCCTCCTGCCCCGCCCTGCCCCCTGGCGCCGCGCCCTCACGTTCGCCTCCCGCCTCCACCCCACGCCCCCCCACCCACACACCCACACACCCACACACCCACACCCACACCCACACCACCCCACCCCACCCCACCCCCACCCCCACCCGCGCGTCCCCCAGACATGGCTGCCCTGTCGCTGGGCAAGCTGACCTCCCTGGCGGAGATTGGGTGGGTGCGGGAGCTGGCCGCTGCCTGCCCCTCCCTCCACCACTACTACCTGGGTTTCTACATACACAACTGCCACCGCATGCGCTACAAGGTGTGGGTGGGTGGGGGGGGCTTTAGGCTGGCGGTTCGGGCAGGCAGATGGGCGTGCGGCAGGCACGATGAGAAGCGGTGGGCGTCTCATGGAGGCAGCGACACAGGGGCGCTGCACAGCACTACACTGCCCCCACCCCACCCCACCCCACCCACCCCTCCCACCCCACCCCACCCCACCCACGCACCACCACCACCACCACCCCACCACCCCACCCACCCACACACACACACACCCGCCCCGCCCCACCTGCAGGGCGACTTCTCCCCCAGCGACCTGCTGTGCCCCAAGAACAAGTGCTGGGTGCCGCTGCGGCGGGTGGCGGACGCACTGGAGCAGGTGGGCAGGCGGGTGGGGCAGGTGGGCGTCGCTCAAGCGCTGGGTAGGTGTCGCTCAGCCTAGAGCAGGCGGCCATCTGGAGAGAGGGCAGGCGATTGCAGGGAGGGCAGGCGCTTGGTCGGGCAGAATCCGGGGCAAGGACAGCCCCCCCGACCCCTGCACCTCCCCCCTCTCATCACCCCTCCCTCCCCCTGGCTTCTCTCCGCTGCTCACCCCCCCTCCCCCTGCAGCCTGGCATGGTCGCCATGTCAGAGGTCCCCGGCGCACTGCAAGGGCTGGGGGCTGACTACGGCGTCGACCCAGCCACAGGCCTCCCTGCATGCCCGCCGCGACCGGTGAGGGGGCGGTGCGGCAGGGGAGCGGCAGGCAGGGTGTGAGCGCCAGCAAGCAGTACCTGCTCATGTGTCACGGTACGGCTGGATGCTGTGGTCTCACAGCGTGTGTCCGTCCTTCTGGCCCTCCCAACGTGTGCCAGCCCACCGCCGATGAGCTGGCGGCCTGCAAGCTGGTGGTGCGCCTGCCACGCCAGACGCGCCGCCTGGTCACGCTGGGGTGAGCAGGGGGCGACGCTGCCGAGGTGTGGTTCTGGCACAGCCGTAAATCCGCTCGCCCGCCTGCTGCCGCCTGCCTGGTGTCAGGCGTCGCCTGCTCACCCCCTGCCCTTCCGCGGCCCGCGCCTCCCCCCCGCCTGCAGGCAGCTGCGGCAGGCCGGCATGCTGCAACCGGACAACGAGGCAGCGCTCACACAACCGCTGAGCAAGTGGTACAGCCGAGCGGGGCCCGCAGCGGCTGCCATCACAGGTTACGCGATAGATTAGCAAGCAGGGCAGGCGGCAGCAGCAGCATGCAGCTTCCGGGACACTTGGCCACTGCCCAAGCCACTGCCCTGTGCAAGTCTCCCCTGCCCAGCCCTTCCGCCCGTGTCTATAGATATTCACTGTTTTACACTGTGCGTGACGCTTTTTAGAGCACACAGCCTGCCTCGCTTCATCATTGGGTGTTTTCGAGTGCGCTGGGAGACGCGTAAGCTAAGGCTGGCTGGTGCAGCGGGGGTAGCCAGGCATGCATGGCGGGCGGCGGGCACGAAGGGGATGCAGGAGGGTAGCGCTGAAAAAATTCGCTCCAAGTAACGCGGCGGTTGCGAATGCAGGGGGATGAAAGATCAGGACGAGAGATAGGGGGACAGAGGACGAGAGATGGGGCAAGGGCAGCCCCGGACGGGGGGCTGCTCGTGCATATGCATACATGTGTGTGGTTTTGTGGTTGGTTTGTGAGGAATGGTCCTCAGACAGGCAGACGGGAAGAAACTCTCGGAGGGGTGAGGGTACTTGCGCTCAGAGGAGCAGGCAGGGAAGACGAAGCGTTCAAGAGAAAAAACAGGAATTGTGGAGCGTGTGCCAGGCTGCCGGGTGGTTTAGCGCTGCTCCGGCGGACACTCCGCAGCAAGCACAGGCTGCAACGGCACCCAGAGGCAGCAGCGGCGGCGGCGGCAGTGGTAAACGCCGCACCCACCACCGCCGCCGCTGCTGGCGGCAGCACCACTCACAGCTCGGTGTTCATGGGGGACGGTACCTCTGCGGCGGGCGCCTCTGCGGCGGGCAGCTTGGCCAGCAGCTCCTTGCGGAGGTACTGGTAGAGGGTGGCGGTGGATGCTGCCACGTCGTCGGGGCTGACAAACTCGAGGGGGGAGTGGCTGATGCCGTCCCTGCAGCGCGGTGGTAGGCAGGCGGGCAGGCAGGGGTAAGAGGAGGAGGGTGAAGGGCGAGGCTGGCCAGAACGAGCAGGGCAGGGCACGGCAGGCCTCGCCCCCTCCCGCGTCAGCACCCTGGCCCTCGCGCACCCCAGCCCGGCGGCGCCCGCCCACCTGCACCGCACAAACAGCATGCCCATCTTGGTGACCTCGGCAAGTACCATGGCGTCGTGCCCCGCACCGCTGACCAGCACAGGCGGCTTGCAGTCTGCACGGCAGACGGGTGGTGGGGGTGGGGGTGGTGGGGGTGGGGGCGGTGGGGTAGGGGGGGGCGGCGGGCAGGGGGCGGCGTGAGCAGCAGGCAGGGCGCAACCACAGGCAGCGACACCAGGGGCATGCAGCGATGCAGTGCCTGTGGGAGACGCCACGGCTGCCCAGCGGGCACACCTGGGTCGGAGCTGGCTGCGCACGTCTTGGTGGGGCTGCCTGGGTAGTGCTCGAATGCAGGGCGCTGGGCAAACAGGCGCTGCACCACGGGCTCAGCCTCTACTGCAGCATCCATGAGGGACTGCAGGCGGGGGGATGGATGGCAAGGGGGAGGCGGGCAGGGGTTGGGGTTTGGGTGGGCGGGGTGCAGGTCGCAGAACTCAGGTCGCAGGGCAGGCAAGGGCGCCGCTCCAATGCTGCGCGCTCACTTCGACACCCCTACCTACTCATCCCGCGGCTGCGCACATGCCGCCCCGAGCCAGCCCTGCCCCACGACATCAGACACGCCTGCCTGCCGCACCTGCACCACGCCCTCGTCGCTGTGCACCGCGTCCGCGGTGTTCTTCAGGATGAGGCGGCAGGACATGCCGCGGCGCTCGCACACCGTCTTCATGCGTTCCTCAACGCTGGTGATGACTGGGGGCAGGAAGGGGGAGGGGAGGGGATGGGAGAGGGGGAGGAGCAGGTGAGAATAGGGTGTGCTCAAGGATGGAGGGCGTGGGGTGGCTGGAGCGTGACCACCTGCCGGGCAGCACCCTGTCTGCCCGGCAGCAGCGCACGCTGGTTGGTTGGTTAGTTGGTGTAGTAACCCACTGCCCGCCCATGCCTGCCCTGCAGCCCTCACCCTGCTTGCGGTTGGCGTCCCACTGGCTGCGGATGTCCAGGGTGAAGTTGAGGTTGCTGCAGGGGGTGGGGTGGGTGGGGAGGTGAAAGTGGGGTCAGGAAGGAGCAGCGGGGCTGCACGCAGCAGCACGGGACCTGGGCACGCCAGCTAGGCGGCACTCGTGTGCTGCTGCCTGCAAACAAGGCACCCGGACCGCTCTCTCGCTTGGAGTGCCCGACAACCCGCCCAGCTGGTCGCTCACCCCGGGATGACGTTGCCTGCGTTGGGCCACACGTCCATGGAGCCCACAGTGCACACAAGGGACTCATCGGCAGCCAGGGAGGGGCTGCAGGGGACAGGAGGGGGCGGCCGGAGGGATCAACAACACACAGGGGAGGCAGGAAGGGCAGGGGGGATGGCCACCGGGACAAGATGGCATGCGCACCAGCACAAACCTGCTGGGAGGCAGGCGGGCAGGCAGGCGGGCCCCTCGGCGGTCGCCACTGCCCACCCTTGCACACAGCAGCGCACCTGGCGGGGGGGCCCTCGTGGGCGCCCCCATTGCACATCGTCTCCATGTGCGCAATGATCTCGGCGGCAGCGGCCATCGGGTCCTTGCGCAGCTTCATGGGCACGGTGCCGGCATGGCCCTGCAGAAGGCAGGGCGGGTTGGGGCGCCGGTCAGGTGGCCACCACATCGCACACCCGCCTGCCTGCCTGCCTGCCTGCCTCACAGCTCTGTCTGGCTGCCACACAGGTCGACCTCAGCAAGGCCTGCCGTCCAGCACGCCGTCGCAGCTGGCCCCCGCCCCCGCCCCCCCGCCCCCACGTGCCTGCTCCCCAATGATTTCTGCCTGCAGGCGCGACTGGCCCGCAATGGCGGCCACCGGGCCCAGGGGGCGCCCGGCTGCCTGCAGGCGTGGCCCCTGCTCCATGTGCACCTCAACATACGCCTTGATCTGGTGGTGGTGGTGGCGGTGGTGGTGTGTGTGGTGGAGGGTGGGGGCAGGCGGCACGTAGGTGGACGAATGAATGGCTGAGTGAGGCACCGCCTGCAACCGCCAACCTGCCGCACACCTGCCACCCAACAGCTGAGCTCCATTCTACGTCCCCCCCCACCCCCCCACCCCCACCCCCACCCAACAGCTGAGCTCCATTCTACCCCTCCCCCCCCCCCACACCCAACATCCACCTTGTCGCGCGGGATGGCCATCTTGCGCAGGGCAGCGGGCGAGGGGTCAAAGCCCGCCTGCTCAAGCGCCTCGGCCACGCTCACGCCGCTGTGGTCAATGTTGCGCAGCACGCCTGGCGGGAGGGGGATGCGGACATTGAAACAAGAGGTGAGCGCTGGGCGGTGCGGCTGGGGGGTAGGCCAGCAGCATGGCTGCTCGACCTGGCAATGAGGGCGGCGTGGTGTTGTCCCTGGGCAGCCAGTCGCCTGCCTGCCAGCCCCCCTCACGCACCGACGTCTGCCAGTGTGCCCACCAGCGCACGCGAGCCAAGGTAGGTGGAGTGGAAGCTGCGGGGGGAGGGGTTGGTTGGAGGGGCAAGGGTGAAGGGATGGGTCGGGGTGACGGCAGGGACGACAGCAGAAAGCTGTCGGCATGGACGGCAGCGCACATGCAGGTGCTGCCTCCCACCTGCCCACCCCCTCCGTGCTCATCAACTCACCGCACGCCCTCCTCGTCAGCAAACGCGATGACGCGCACGGGCGTTGCAAACAGCTGGCTGGCCTGGCCCTGGTCGTACAGCAGCTCGCTCACGTCAATGTCCTGCAGGCGGGTGAGGGATCCGAGGGTGCAGAGAGTTTGTACAGTTGGACAGGTGGCTTGAACGGCAGGAAAGAGGGAGATCGGGAAGGAGGGGCCGCACAGCAGCCGCCTCAAGACACACCGAGCTTGGCTGTATCAGGCGCCGGCCAGCGACGCGAGCTGGAGCCACAGGCGCACCCCCCACCGCCCAACCACGCAGCCCTGCAAGCCCCCCCCCAGTTTGCACCCATCTCACCGCGCCGGTGGTGCGCGCGTGCGCCACCACACGCTCAACCTCTGCAAGGGAAACCACGCCCTCCGCCACCGCGGCCTGTGGGTGTGGGCCAGGAGGGGAGCATGTGTGGGAGCATGCGTCGCGAACCAGCGCAGCGGGTGTCTCTGCCAGGGACGCCGCAGGACCCCCCCCTCGTTTCACAAGTGCCAACGCGTGGAGAGGGGAGGGTGCAGCGGCGGGGCAGGCACGCGGATGAGGAGCAGCCTGAGCTGGAGCAGCCGCAGCAGCAGCCCGGCCCAGCATCAGCCCTGCAGACGACCAAGTGTTGCTGGGAACCTTGCTGGCCCGACGCTGCTGCCCCCGACCTCACCCTCCCCACCCGCCGCACCTCGATCAGCAGCGCCTTGACGGCAGCGATGCCCACCACAATGCCCAGCGCGCCGTCGTACTTCCCACCGTCGACGACGGTGTCGTAGTGAGAGCCAATGAAGATGGCAGGGGCGGTGGGGTCTGGGCAGGGGTGGACGGGAGGGGAGAGCGGCGGGCGTGGACGGCGGATGTGTGGCACGAGCGGGGCGACGCAGGTTGGGGGGCAGGCATCCAGACAGGCAAGCTCGACGTGCATGTGACGCGTGGTGGGAGGGGGTGCGGCAGGTGCGACACGCAAGCCGGCAGGGAGAGGGGCCGTCAGCCCGGAGAGCTGGGCGGGCAGCTGGCGGGCAGCTGGAAGCCTGAAGCAGTACGACCGCCTGCCCACCTGCGCCCTTGACCACGCCATGCACGTTGGCCATCTGGTCAGCCCACGTGCGCATGCCAGCAGATGCCATCCACCGGCGTAGCTGCAGCAGGGTGGGGAGGGCAGGGGGGCAGCTAATTGAGGGCAGCGGGGCGGAGCGGCGACAAGCAGCAGCAGGCACATGGCGACACGTCGGCTCCGCCCACCCTCCTCCCTTGCCGCTGCACCTTGCCGGCCGCACGCCGATGCGCGGGGCTCAGGAACGTCCGCGTCAGGCTGCCCTCGGTGTCGCTGATCTGCAGGCCGGGAGGAGGAGGGAGCACGTGTGGCGTCGGCCAGCGCGCTCGCCCACGTTTGGGCACAACCACAGCAACAACCCGACAGCAACCCTCCCATTTCGCCCTGCGCCTGCCCTGTGCACGCACGTTGCCAAGGCTCTGCAAGAAGTTGTTGGGCTCGGCGTAGAGCAGCTGGAAGAGCACGTCGGGGGGCAGCTGGGGCGGCGTGTCGGCCGACGGCGGAGACTCGACTTGCCCCGCCGCCGCCGCCGACGACGACAGCGCCAGGCCGCAGGCTGCCAGCAGCAGCAGCGCGGCGCCTGCGCCCTGCATGACGTGCGGGATAGTTGCTACAGTGCTGGGAAGGGGGGACCACTGAAAGAGTCGGACGAAGGAGGTGAGGCTTTGCAGCGGGCGTCGGTGACAGCAACCAATGACGCTCAAGCCACTGTGTGAACGCTGTTTCGAAGCAGGGCCGAGGAAACCGACTTTGGGGTGTGTCAACCTCTGTTTCCTCGAGTTTTCTAGCGTGGAGGCATGTGTTGCGTGCTGGGTCGACCCCTGCACTTTGTGTGGCGGGGCACAGCGTGTGGCCGTGCTTGCAGCGGTGCATGCACGATGGCCAACAGCAAGCACCAGCGCAGCATGCAGCTGACGCGCAGCTCGCCGGGCGGCTAGGTGCGTGCCTGGTCGCAGCTGGCCGACCGCGCTTCGTGCATCGTATCAGAGCCCTGCTGTTGCCCCTTGCTGCTCCCCTTTCCATCCATAAGGCATGCAAGGGCGGGCATGTTGCGTTGGTGGAGCTGTTGGTCGCCAGCGGCGCAGACACCAAGGTGCGCCCCTGCAGTGGCTGCAGCGGTTGCGGGGCTTTGCTGGCTTGCAGTGCATGCATGGTGCTGCGCTGCGCTGGCTGTTTTGCTGCCTTGCAGTGCATCCGCCGCTTACCTGCGACCTCAGAACACCAGCCGTGAGGCTCGCGCGCCGAGGGGCACACGCTCGGAACCCTACCTACCAGGCCTGGCTGCACTTGGCTCTGCCTGCCGCCACCACGTGCAGTGCTCTGGCGTGCTGCTGACCGCGCCCTGCGTGCCGCCGCTGACGCGCTCCCCTGCCCCAGAACGGATGTTTTCAGGCCGATGGGCGCAGCTGGAGCAAGCTCGTGCAGGGCAGCCGCTGCGGCAGCATCGTACCCAAGGACAGCCCTACAGAAAGCGTGGAGAGCGTGTGCCGCACCAATGCAGTCAGGTGCGAGGCGAGGCTGAGGAACGCTGGATCCGGGGGGTGGGGGGTGGGGCTGCTGCTGCTGCTGCTGCGTCTCTGCAGCCGGCTGCAGGCCTCAGCCGCCGAGCCGCTGCCAGCAAGAGCGCACCTGCTTCTTACTGAACGCAGGCTGGCGCTGACGCAGCCCAGCTGGGCGCCCCACATCCACGCGCAGTGGCCGCCGCGCTTCAAGGCAGCGGCTCGCTGGCTGCTGCTGGCCGCCTGCCATGCGGTCCAGCCCAGCGGCGGTGGCAGCGGCAGCAGCGGCGGCGGCGGTGGCGACTGCGCTGGGCTGCCGCTGAGCCGAGACGCGCTGCTCGAGGTTCTGGCGCTGGCCGCCTACCCCATCTCTGCATGGACGTGAGCTGCTTCTTTTCGTCCTGCCTGTCGTCCTGCCTGCGAAAAGACAGCCCCTTTGCCTCACGAGGTGAAGCCCAACACACCTGTTGTATGCCACCTTGCTTGTACCATGTCGCCGTTTTCATGTTGTACCCTGCACCCTGTTTGTTTTGCACCCGCTGTACCCTCCCCCGACTGCTTGTATCCTCCTGTGACCAGTCGTGCGGCAGCGCCGCAGCGCCGCGGTTTTGCTTCCCCTCGCCGCCGCTCCCCCTCTGTACCTCTCCCATGCCCTCAGCCCTGCGTGCTTGCAGTGCGGGCACTGCGGACACTCCATAAGCACCAGACTGTAAGGCCCCGGGCACGCCATGGCCTCCCGTGTGCGTGCTGCAGCAGCGGCTGCGGGCACCCGCTTCGTGTCGGCCCGGCAGGGCGGCACCCCGCTGGCACGCCCCTTCTGGTGTTCGTCTGCTTGTCTCGCGCGTCCAGCCGTTGATCGTGTTATTCGACTTCAACAAACGCCACGCGGGCCAGAAGAGCGAGGAGGAACCCCCAGCGCGCTGCAGCATGTAGAACAAATGCCGAGTGGGCTCCCCTTCCTGGCACCTTGCCACACCCGCACACACTTCCCTGCTTGCTCCCAGAGTCCCCTCGCCCGCGGTTGGAGCTCGTGGCAGGACGCAAGGAAACAGATCGACCATGAGGCCCTCTTCGGCCTTCTTCTGAGGCTTGCTGACGCCGGGGAGGTGGAGCTCCGTGGACTGGCTGCAGCCGCGGAGGCAGCGAGGCGCCGTGTGAAGATAGCTCAGGCAGGTGTTCGTGCGGGCCCGCGGGGGGGCGCGCTCTCTCGCAGGCTTTCAGAACGGGTAGGAGAGCGCGTGGATGCGGGCGGGAGTGCGCCGCGCCGTCTGGCGCGGCTGAACAAAGTGCCCAGCCCTGCGGCGCCGCTCCGCGCGCCTCTGGCGGCCTCTGCCCTTGTGGACGAGCTCCACGCGCACTTGCGCGCGCCAGAACCCGCGCTGCGGACTGTCGGGCTGCTCGGGGCAGCGTTTCTGGTGCCTGCACGCCGCTCCCTGCGCCTCCCCCTGCCCTCAAACGGCTGCTTGCTAGCCGGTGACGGGGTCTGGGCGGCGCGCTGGGCGGGCGGGGGTCCCTCCCCCGCACCTCTGACGCGCGCGGCGGTGCCGCCGCCGCTGCCGCCAGCTGCCGCCGCCGCCCGGCCGCCTGCCCTCCTCACCGTCCCCCTTCATTGCTGCCCTGCCTGCAGGGCAACATATAGCGATTGCAGCAGCAGCATGACGGGCGTGGTGACCAAGGGCCGCCCGGCCCCCGTGAAAACGGGCAAACCCGGCGGCGGCGGAGGCAGCGGCGGCGGCGGCAGCAGGACACCGCGCTCGGCGCGCGGCGCCGTGGCCGGCCTGGGCTCGCCGTTCTCCGATGCCTCACCCGGGGCGGAGGACAACGGCGGCCCGGAGCCGCTGCTGTCTGACGAAGAGATGGCGTGGCGCCTGCACCAAGAGCTGAACGCGCGCTCGCCGGTGCTGCGCACGCGCTCGCGCAAGACGCTGGCCGAGCCAGGCGGCAGCGGCGAGCACGAGCTGGCGGCGGTGAAGGTGGAGGAGGAGCCGGACGCCAAGGAGGCGCTGCCCGCAGCCAAGCCTGCCGCCAAGGGCAAGGGCGGCAAGCCCAAGGCAGCCAAGGTTGGGGCAGCCAAGGGCGCCGAGCCAGCAGCAGGCGAGGCGGCACTGCCAGGCGATGCAGCAGCAGCGGCCGCGCCAGCGGCAGCGCTCGACGACGACGCTGCCGCCGCCGCCATTGCGGCAGCGGCCGTGGCAGCGGCGCTCAAGGCGGAGCAGGAGGAGCAGGCAGCGGCGGCACAGGCCGCCCCTGCAGCAGAAGCAGAAGCAGCGGCGCCGCCCGCAGCAGAGCCGGCGGCGCAGCCTGCCGCCGTGCCCACGAAACCCAGCAAGCCCGCTGGCGGCAAGCATGCTGCCAAGAAGGCAGCGGCCGGCGACAGCAAGGCAGCGGCAACTGGCAAGGCGATCGGCGGCGGCAAGGCTGCTGCCGGCGGCGGCAAGGCGGCCGCCAGCGGCAAGCCTGCTGCAGGTGGCGGCAAGGCGGCCGCGGGGGCCAAGGCAGCGGCGGGCGGCAAGTCAGGTGCCGGCAAGGCCGCTGCCAAGCCCAAGCCGCTGAAAATCCCGCGGCTGCCGATGGTGCGCCACGCGTCCAAGTGGTACCGTTGCCGGGTGCTCAAGGACGAGGCAGAGCGCGCGTTCATGGGTGAGTGTCGGCAGGGTGGTTGCGTGAAGGATAGGCAGAGGCAGGGGCCGGCGCAGCAATAGGGGGGGGGGGGGGGGGGGCACCAGGACGGGCATGCGGCCGTGCTGCTTGCCTGGCTGCCGTGGGCGCAGCCAGGTGAGCAACCGGCAGCGTGTGCCCTGGCTCACCGCTTTCCTGCCCGCCGCCGCCGCAGAGTTCTCTGGCATGGAGGCCGCCATCCCCAACTGCTGGATAGCACGCGACTCTGACCGCATCTGGCGCGGCTCCTACAAGGGCAAGGTGAGCAGGGGCGAGTGCAGCGGGGGGCGGTTGACACGGTGGCCAGGCGTCACGTTGCTTGGGGGAGCGTGCAACTGCTGGTGGAGCCACAGCAGGAGCGGCAGGCACAGCAGCTGCAGCACCGGCAGCAGCAGCAGCACCGCCGGCTGGCAGCAGGCCAGAGCAGGAGCCGGGCAGCAGGGAGCTGCCGCGCAGCGCTGCACAGCTCTTCCCTCTGTGGCTGCGTGCGGCCGCTTGCCAACCAGCCTGCGTCCCTGGTGCCCTTTCCATCCGACCTTCCTATTTCCTCCTTGTTTCAGGACTGGAAGTACCTGGGTGACGGCGCCTGGGCCCCCAAGAGTGAGCTGCAGGGCGGCAGCGGCGGCAGGAGGGGCAAGAAGGCCGGCAGCGGCGCCCGGGGCGCCCGCGGCGGCAGCGCCTCTGTGTCTGCCGCGTCCGGCAGCCGCGGCAGCGAGGACGGCTTGAGCAGCGAGGAGGATTCAGAGGGAGAGGAGGATGATGAGATGGGGGAGGCAGAGGCGGCAGCGTCGCCACGGTGGCCGCGGCAGGCACGGCAGCAGTCGGCGGCAGCACCAGCGGCACAGCCCGAGGCCGCAAAGCCTGCAGCAGCTGCTGCGGGCCGCAAGCGCAGTGCCGCCAAAGCCGAGGTGGAGGGGGCGGCGGCAGGCAGCGAACAGGCCGCCGCGGCGCCGGCTGCAGGCGAGGCAGAGGCGGCGGCAGGCGAGGCGGCGCCTCCCAAAGCCAAGAAGCAGCGCAAGCAGGTTGTGCGCAAGCGGCTCGACCCCATTGTGCGAGAGGCGCTGCAGGCAGCGGAGCTAGGTGCGCTTTGGGATGTCAGGGCCAGGGGCGACAACAGGCAGGGTCGTTGGTCGTGATGAGCTGGCGGCACAGCAGCTGCAGGCGTCGGCTGCAGGCCATACGGACGTCTGTTTGCAGCGCTAGTGTTGCGTTGCAGTGCTGACGCGTGTGCATCCCCTGTCCCCTTGCTGCCGCTTGGTGCAGGCCCAGAGGGGTCAGACAGGGAGCAAGATGAGCAGCAGCAGCAGCAGCAGCAGCAGGACGGGCCAGCACCAGCAGGGACCTCCACGGGCGGCGCGCCAGCGGCGCCCTCTGTTGCGGCCACGCCCGCTGCGGGCTTGGCAGGCGGCCCTCGCGGCCCGGCCTGGAAGCAGGAGGGTCAGGCAGCAGCGCCTGGGTTGCAGCTGGGGCATGGGGACATCACCCCCACCCCGGAGACCCCCCTCACAAAGCTCGCCACCCGGCCCTCCACCACGCCCGGCGGCCTGCAGCCGATGAGCCCACGCGCAGCAGCCGCGGCGCTGGCCAGCCCACGTGCGCACGACGCCGGTGCGGCGGACAGCGAGCAGCCGGCGAGCCCTCGCGGTGCTGCCATGCGCGCCGCTGCCTCGCTGGCGGCGGCCCTGGCGGCGCAGGAGTCGGCCCCAGTGTCGCCGCGCAGCAAGCGCGCCGGCTCGCTGCCCGTCAGCCCGCGTGCCGCGGCGCTGGCTGCTGCTGCACGGCTGCGCAGCAGCCCAGAGGAGGACACCGAGGAGGCGGGCGAGCACAGGGCCACGTACGGCGGCCGCCGGCGCCGCCGCGTCGTAGCGTCTGGCGGCAGCAGCGACAGCGAGGGCGACGAGGACAGCAGCGGCGGGGCGAGCGACTCTGAGGGGGGCGCCGCGCGGCAGCGCCCCCGGCGGGCCCCCAAGAAGGCCGCCCTCTTCAGCCAGGCAGACTATGCGTTCGAAGACGAGGCGGCGCAAGAGAGCGGCGCCGCGCCCGCCGCCGCCGCCGCGTTTGTGGCCACGTCCATCGAGGCCCTGGCCGCGTTTGCGCAGCCCGCGGCAGGCAGCGACGGTGGCGCAGCCCCCGCAGGCCCGCCCGCGCCCGCGCGGCGCCGCCGCAAGCCGGTCGTCGCGCAGGCGGCGCCGACAGGTGGGCAGGGAGGGCGGGTTGGTGCACGCATTGGTGCAGCGCAGTGCCTGCTGATGCCCCCCCCCCCCCCTGTGTTGCCGCACCCTGGCGCGCGTGCCGCGCTGCTGGCCAGCTGGCCGCCCCTCCACAGCACCTCTCCCCGCCCTCCTCACTGCTGCCCTCTTCCCTGCCGTGCCCCCCTGCCCTGCCTGCTGCAGACGTAGGCCTGCCCAAGCCCGAGCCGGCGGGGCGGCCAGCCACGGTGACGGTCGTCCCCACAGACCCCCACGCCCTGCTGGCCTTCATGGGGCAGCACGCAGCGCCCTCGGCGGCGGCGGCACCCGCGGCGGCCTTCACCGGCGCGCCCGCGCCCGTGGCTGTGCAGCGCGCGGCGGCGGCGGCGGCGGAGCAGGACAGCGGCGACGACGAGGAGTACGTCCCCCCAGGGTCAGCGCGCGACTCCCAGTCTCATGGGTACGCCCACGCCCACAGCAATGGGTACCCGCACGGCCACGGCAGGCACCACGCGCACGCGGCGCACGGCCGCGGCGGGCACGCGCACCTCCACTGCTCGCACGCGCAAGCGCACGGCCACGCCAACGGCCGGCGGCGCGGCATGCTGGGCGTCGCTGGTGGGCGCGCGGTCAAGGCGGACGCGCGTCACCACCACCACCAGGCAGACCACTACCAGGCAGCCTACCAGGCAGCCTTGGGCGCCGAGGGCGAGGGCGAGGCGGCCGTTGGGCGCAGCCACTGTGCCAGTGCGGCGCTGCTGCCGCGCAACGGCGGCTACGCGCAGCAGCACTGGCAGCGCAGCATGTCCAGCCCGGCGCGCCCCACAGGCGCCAGCCTGGGCGGCCTCATGGCCGCCACCCGCCTGTTTGCCCCCATCCTGGGCGCGCTGGGGGGCCCGGCGGGCGCTGCGCACGCCGCCACGGCGGCTGCCGCCGTCGGCGCCACGTCTGCACTGGACGTGCAGGCCGCGCTGCATGCCTCCCCCTCCAAGCGACACCTTTTTGGTGCCAGCAGCGGCAACGGCAGGCTGAATGGCATGGTCAACGGCAGCACACGGCCCAGGTGCGGGAGTCGGAGGGTTTTGACCGCCGGCCAGGCTGGGATGTGGAGGGGTGCCGCCGCGGTGTGCTGCTGCGGCGGCGGCGGCGGCGGCGGCGGCGGCGGCGGCGCTCGGCCCACCTCACTTGTATGTCTTCCTGGACCCCTTTCCTGCTGCCCGCAGCCTGCTGGCCCTGAAGGATGAGCTCTTTGCTGCGGGCCTCAGTGGCAGCAACGGCACCTACAGCGGCGGCGCGCTCCCCACGGCCTTGTCGGCGCCGGTGTCGCTGCCCGGTGGCCGCGCGCCCGTGCCGCTCTTCTGCTGAGGCGCTGGCTGGCTGCCAGGGGGTCATCTTCAGACACCCGCCGATGCGACACTGTGTGGCCGCCCCTGTTTCTTGCATCCCTCTGTACGTTCCCCCTTCTGTGCTTTCACCCTCAGGTTGTTACCGCGGGCCGCTCTCCCTGTTGCCGTGCTAATGCCGGCCTTCTCCCTCGCCCGCACCCCACCGACACCCACCGACACACCCTGGCATGAACCCCACAATTGATACATAGCTCACCTGCCCCGCCCACCGGGTGCCCCTCCCCCCCTCTGCGAGTGCGGTGCGCCGCTGCATGCACCCCTCCCCCCGACTGGCCGCGGCGTGCGCTGAGGCAGCGCCGCCTGCCCAACTGACCTCCCCCTTTCTCCCCACTCTGATTTGTGCTCCTCTTTTGCTGCTGCCACGCACCCCAGCCTCACCCGCCAATTTAATGCGGGCCGACGGCGCCAAACCGCCGGCCGTCGGCCCGCCCTCTCTCCCTTCTCACCCTCCCCCTTCTGCTGCCTGGCCGGCATTGCCGGCGGCTAACTACACACTCTGGGAAGACGCATGGCGCCCCCGCTTCTCGGGCGCTGATCTGTAAGGGCTCATTGGACATTGAAAGGGGTGTCACAGGGCAAATGATGCCTTCCTTCACAGGCTGAAGGAGGGGCTTGAGAAGGTGCCGCCGTGGCTGGGGCCGGCGCGCCGCCGCCGCTCCGCTGCCAGCAGGCCATCCAGCTCATCCTCACCCAAGTCAAAGCCCAGCTGCCCTTGCCTGCCAGAATCGAGCGGTGCATGCCGCTCGTGCTGCCCAAAGCTGAACGCCGCCTGCCCTGGGCTGTCGACGCCCAGCGGAGCCTGTGGTGCAGCGTGAGAGAGATCATAGGGGTGGGCATGAGGGTGTGGTTGGGGTTCGATGTAGTTACCACAGGCCCTCCGCTGGCCTTTACAACGTGCCCACACACCTGGTGTGCATGCCACCCTTGGCGCCCAAAACTCAATGCTGCCTGTGCAGGGCTGCCAAAGCATGATGCCACCTGCACGTGCCGCTCCTGCTGCCGGCAGTCGATGGCCACTTGCCCTGGGCTGGCGAACCTGAACGCCTGCTGCTGCTGCTGCAGCGGCGGCGGCTGCCGTGACTGGTGCCCGACGCCCTGCGACGCATGCCCCTGCTGCTGCCCCAGCAGCTGCGTCAGCGCCGGCGGCTCTGCCTGCTCCAGCACCCCATCGGCACGCTGCTGCCAAGCTTCCTGCTCTTGGTGCCAGCTGCCCACACCGTCGCCCGCCTCGACACTGCTCAGCTGCTGCCAGGCCTCATCTGCTGCTGCAAGATCGCTGTCAGCGCCAGCGTGCCCACGGCGCCGCTTGTGCGACCGCATCAGGCGGTCCAGGCTGTTTGGTGCGCAGCCTGCCCGCTCTCCAAACGGCGCTGTTGCCAGCGAAGGGGAGGGCAGCAGGCCCCTGCCCAGCTGCTCTTGCCGCCAGCCAGCTGGCAGCATGGTTGTGCCGGGCAGAACAAGCGGCAGGCCGCCAACGAGGCTGGGGCTGCTGCAGAGAGCTGGAGGTGGCAGCGCATCAAGCCCTGCGCCGCCGCGATCGCCGCTGCCGCTGCGCATGCTGCCAGCTGCTAACGACCATGTCCGGGCGCCGCCCGCCGAGCGGCCGCGGATGTGGCGCTGAGGGCTCGGCCCGTCGCCGGCATTGCTTCCACGCAGCTGCTGGCTCGCCCTCCTCTCCTGCAGGAGGCCGCTGAGAAGTGGGCTGCCTGGCAGGTCAGGCAGCAAACAGCCAGAGGGCGGCGGCGAGACGCAACCATCCCTGGCGCCCTGCCAGCGCTGCTGACCAGGCTGCAGCGGCCGTGCCGACGGCTGGCCTCCGCGCTCAGCAGCGGCGCTGCCGCCGCCGCTCTGGCTGCGAAGCCCTGAGACACCGCTGGGCCGCCGTGACCCGCCACTTCCTGCACCCTGCGCCAGCCGCTGCAGGAAGGCGCTGGCATCAGCGAAGCTGCCTGGCAGAGCAAACTTGGGCGGCGGGGCCTGCTCGCGCTGCAACTGCTGTCTCCGCTGCTGCTGCTGCTGCTGCTGCTGCTGCTGCTGCTGCTGCTGCTGCTGCTGCTGCTGCTGCTGCTGCTGCTGCTGCTGCTGCTGCTGCTGCTGCTGCTGCTGCTGCTGCTGCTGCATAACTGCAGAGCTGCTTGTGTCCAGGCCTTCTGCTGCGGGCAAATCGACACTGTCTCCTGCACCGCTGTGCGTGCTGACCGCCGCCGCTGGGATGACAGGCGCTGCTGCCACCTGCGCTGCTGGTACGCTGCAAGCGCCCACGCTCTGCTGCCGTCGCTGCGCTGCTGCTATGCTTGCCGCTGGCGCCGCACCTCCTCCTGCAAGATTGTCGGGCAGCAGTGCGCCAGGCATGAGCACCGCCGCTGCCGCACCTCGCGCCGCACCCGCTGCCACAGGACGCAGCTTGAGCAGGCTGGCTGCACGGGCCAGCGCCTGCTGCCGCATGGAACCTGCCACTGCCGCGTGGCTGCCCAGCGCGTCGGCCAGCAGGACTGGCGCATCACGCCGTGCAGCGCGGGCTGGCGGGGCCGACGGCCGCTGTGCGACTGCATGTACAGCCAGGGGTGGGTGATTTACAGCAAGAGATCAGTACAACATATGTCATGATACGATCGTGCATTCACCCTTTGAATAGGGCGGCAGTGGCCGAACCAGCACCCACCTGCTGGAACAGCAGCAGCAGCAGCGGGGGCCGGCGCAGGAGCGGGCTCGCGTCCCGGCGGGTCGCTGCCGCCGCCGCCTCGGAGCGCCGCGGCTGGCGGCGCTGCTGCACATTCCGTCTTCCCCTCCACAGCTGGGCGAGAGAGCGGCTTGCCGGCGTGCTTCAAGCGGAACGCTGCGAAGGCGTCCCGCGCTTCGGCCATTTCAGGGCGCCTGGCCGCCTCGACGCGCCTTGGAAACACCACGGGGCGCCGCAGAGCCGCAAGCCGCGAGAATGCGAGTCCGGGCCGACAGCCAGCCTGCATGAGCTTTTTTTCTCCAACTTGTCGGCAGCTGCTCTACGCTTCAATGAACCGTCACCCTCTTCACGCGTTGCGGTGGCTACAATGCTGACAGGTCGGATGCGGAAGGCACAAAAGAGGCAGGCAGGTCACTCAAGGGAAGCGGGCAGCAGCAAGGAGGTGGACGCTGTGCTTGTGATGTGGCCGACCAGGCGCCGCCGGGTCAGCTGCTGTGCACCAGCACAGGCCGCTTGCAGTGGTGCACGCAGTAGTTGGTGACTGCGGGGGGATGGGTGGGGAGGGACAGGGACGGCATGGGGGACGTGGGGGGCGGGTTGACGCATGTTGAGGAGGGCGGCGAAGTAAAAACATCCGCACGCATTCCATAAGCGAAGGGTGGTACGAAGGAATGGTGTAGGGGCCTGCGCATGGCCCGGTCTGTCGCTGGTACCAGCCGAGCCAGCACACCCACCTGACCCAAGGAAGAACTCTTGGAGGCGCGACTTGCTGCAGGCAGGCAGGCAGGCGGGGCGACAGTGGGGATGCGCGCAGGCTGTGGGCGAAGGCACCCACCAGAAGCGTGCCGCCCCCACCAGGCCACCCCTCTCCGTCATCGATGCACCGTTCTTCCATCGCACCCACCCTCCGCTTGCGTGGCGCCAGCACCGCCGCCGCCGCCACTCCTGCCGCCACTCCTCGTCCCCCTATCAACCTCAACCTCTCTAACAGAGCACCCTCTCCTCATCGCGCCTGTGCCGCGCCAGCACCGTCACCGCCGCCTCCAGCTCCTCTGCCTTCTTGCACACCACGTTGCCGATCGAATCTGTGTCGATCTCGTACTGCAGGCAAAGGGGAAACACGGTTGGGTAGGGCGTGTTGCGCAGCGCACTCGCGCACAGGCTCGACCAGGCGGCACTCGAGCGCTGCGCAGCGCAAGCACACACGACCGACCACCCGCCAGCCCCCCTCCCCTTCACCCCACCTTGACGATGTGCACCACAGGCGACGGCAAGATGTCGCCGACGTGCGCCAGCGCACGCTTTGCGATGAAGTCCTCTGCGGGGCGGGCGGCGCAACGACAACGGTGGACGGCGCAACATGTGGCCGGCTGCTACTACCCGCTCCGCCCGCCGCCATAGGAGGCACATGTTCCAGAGCGCCACTCATCAGCTGGGCAGCAGGCCAGGATACAAAAGCCGGCCCGTGCACGCAGCAGGGAGGTGTCGTGGCGGGCAGCGGCCGCCGGCGCTCCCGCCAACTCGACACTCAATTCACTAGAGCTGTACGATAGGACTGATGGCAGCACGTGCCTGCGCTCATCAGCTGCTCACACGCGGTGGGCACGAGCTGTTATAGACATGAAATAAAAGACTATTTCATTGATAAAAAAACTACGTTTACAGACCAAAATGACATCTTTCAGGGAAAATTTTCTTGAAAAAAATCAGTTTATGTTAATCAGTTTATGTTAATGCGCAACGTTTAGGTCTTGCGCTTTCACTAGCTGCAGGTGGAACTGCTTATACTCTCATGGAAGAAAATGAGTCTCTAGTAACCGGTGAAACTGAAAGAACTCTTCCAGAGAGACTTGAAAGCTCTTCGCATACCAGTACAGAATTGACGCCAGAAAGTAGTTCACTGCCAGAAGGTTTTAAATGGCCTGAGGGTAAGGATCCTAGAATCAATTCGGTGGGTGAGCCTAGAGACCTCTCTAAAGGAAAACATCCACTTGGTTCTCTAGACCCTCAAGACGCGCAAAATGCAGCAGCTCAGTCTTCTTCTTCTGCTCGACCTCGTCCTTTAAGTGTACAATCAACGTCTCAAACTGATTCACCAGGGCACAATGCAGACCATACCTCGGCTTCCCCACCACTGGCCGACTGAACCGTCACGACATTGTGGCAGTACATTGTAACGTACAATACGTGCCTGCGGTCTTGATGAGCTGCTCATATGCGGTGGGGTCTTGGTAGGGCAGGAAGTCCACCTGCGGATCAAGCAGCAGCAAAGAGGCATCGAAGTGGGCACGCCTCGGCCAGCGCCAGCCGGCGCTGCAGCGCCGTCTGCCATGCTCTGCGCGCTGTGTCCAGTCCCTCGGTGGCGCACTTCACTCTGGCTGCCGCCTCCCCATTTTCACCCTTCCACACCAATAGTTTCCCTACACAAGCTGCGCAATGCCTGCTGGCTCGGCCGACTCCAAAGGTACTGTGCGCAAGCCCCAGGCTCACTGGCGGCGCCCCGTAGGTGGCGGCGAGCTGCAGGCGGGGGATGACGTGTATGAAGTGCACCTCATCCCCCTGTGCACCGGCAACCAGGGAAGGCAGGAGAGGCGTCTGTGAGGTCACGGGGCGTGCACGAGCAAGCACGGCGAAGGCGACTGCCGGCGGCGGCACGCTTCCTGCAGCCGCTGCGCCGCTGGGTCGCCGCTGCGCTGGTGCTGCGGCACGCTGGCGCAGAAGCCAGTACTGCTGCTCCATCAAACCCCTCGAAACGTCGAGCACTCGTCCCTCAGCTGCACCACTCTGGCACGGCCACGCCGGTCCCAGCTTGCACTCCCACCTCTTGATACCTACAGTGCGGGAGGGGTGGCGGTAGTGCGATGGGGCGGCAGAAACAAAGACCTGATGCTGCTGCTCAGGCCCTGAACAAGCCTGCAAAAGCTCGACAGCCTGCCCGCGACCAGCAAGCCTAGGCGTGGCCGCTGCTGGCGCCAGAGGGGGGGAGCGGGAAAAGCAGGGGCGGCGCGACGGGCGCCGCCACCGGCGCCGCTGCCGCCGCTGCAGCTGCTTGCACTTTCGTCGCGGGCGGTGCGCGCCTGAACCGGCCCTGCGGAACTCTAGGTGCGTTCACAGAGCGCCTCGCTTGCCCCGGGACGGCCCAGAGACTCTCCAGAGAGAGTGCAACTCACAGGTTGGCCATAGCCCAAGCGCAGGCATCCTCTGACGCGTCGCTGTTATCTACGCTGATCAACAAGCGGCGCGGCGCCATCCCGATACCTGCTGCAGTTCAGGGCTTGCGCAGGTGGGGCTGCTAGACAGGCTCGTGAAGAGGTGGATTTATAGCTACGTTCGAGAAAGGCGATAGGTGGAGCCAGGCGAGGAAGGAGAAGTTCTTGCGCTGGCCGCCCCCGCCGTGCAACTCGCGCTCGCCGCCGGCCGCCGACAGTGCAGGTCTGGCAGGCAAGGCGAGCAAGCGTGATGTCAGCCTGACTAAACCGTGAAATCACATTACGTGCTGCAGCAGATATGGTGTCCCATCGACTGCGTGGCCGCTCGTCGATTGCCTGGCCACCACGGTGCCAAGCGGTGCTGCAGCCGGAGGTGCGAGAGGTGCTGCACTCACGGCTCGATAGGAGACGGATAGTAGACGCGATCAGCTTATGCAGAACTCTCCACGGCCACAGTGTGATGTGCTTGTGCAAGTCAAGCAGGGCTTCTCCAGAAAGGCGGCCTTGGCGCCTTCACCAGCGTCGCAGCGCAGCGTGCCGGCAATCAGGGCTGGCGTTCAATTGGGAGCCTCTGCGAATTCCTGAGTGATTCACCTGCCTTGAAGGCATCTCCCGTTGCCGGCAAGCCCGCTAGAGCCTCGCAATTATGGCTGCCACTGCGGCCTGTCTGGGGAAGCCTGCCCGACCCTTCACCGCGCGTGCATCGCCGGCGCAAAGGTAAGAGATACGTCCAGGGAGCAGGCAAGCGCGCCAGCGTCAGCGCAGGCCGCGAGCACACTGCAACCCGTCAGCGCAGGCCGCGAGCCCGCTGCACCACCCCTGTGGCCGTTTGTTACACGTAGCGGGTGCTGCCAAGCGCTCTGGATGCGGCATAGATGCAAGCACTGGTGCTGCAGCTGCCGCCGCCGCCGCTCACCGCTGCCGCCGCCGCCGTCGCTCTCCGCCCGTGCAGGCGGCCGCGTCGCGCAGCTGCGCTGGCGTCCCGTGCGGAGGTCAGGACTGCTGAGCGCGGGCTGACCAGCGGCGTGGCGATCGACGGCATGCGTCCCACCTCCCCCAAGGTGGGTGGGTGGGTGCACATACATTCATTGGCTCCTTGAACCGCGCTGCAGCAGCACCAGCGCGTGTGCCGGATGCAGAGGTGGGTGGGTGCGCCGTATCGCGGCACGCCCACCTCGTGTGGCCGCCTGCTGAAGCTGGCGGCACCCTCCTCCCTGGCCATGCCGTGGGCGCCGGCATGGCCGACCCGCCTTCAGCCGTGCCGGCGCCCTCGCGCTGGCGCTGGGTGGAGGCGGCTTGTCGGCATGCCTGCAGCAGGAAGCTGCTGCACGTGATAATGCCGAGCCCAACCTCCTGCGAACCCTGCCCTTGCTTGCCGGCAGGCCTGGGAGATGATTAGTAAGAGCTTGAAGAAGGCCGGCGTCGCCTTTGTGACCCCCGACGCGGCAGCGCGCGCCCGCACCCCCGTCGTCGACATCCGCCCCGACAACGGTGCGCCGGCAGCGGTGCAGGCAGCCCCGCGGCACCGCTGGGTGTCAAAGGGCGGCGACCGGCCGAGGGCGGTGCACCGCCGGCTGCCCAGGCGGCAGCGCAGCGCCGAGTCGTGCCGAGGGCGGCGGAGCTCGAGAAGGCGGTGCCCAGCACTGCACCGAGCCGTGCGGGGCCACACGTGCGGGGCCACACGGCGAGGCACGGCCGGTGCAGTGCTGGGCCAAGCGTGGGCTGCGAGGCCTTCCTGGGCACGCGTCGCCTCTGCCCGCCCACCCGCGTCTCCCCTGCCTCTCCCTCTCCCTCTCCCTCTCCCTCTCCCTCTCCCTCTCCCTCTCCCTCTCGGTAGAGTACAAGAAAGGTCGGCTGCCCGGCGCCACAAACTGCCAGTACTATCGGTCAATCGAAGGTGGGTGGTGGCCACCGGCAGCAGCGGCACGCGCTGCGCAGCAGCGGCGGACCAACCCCCGCCTGCTGGCGCAGTGGTGGGTCGCTGGTGCCGGGGGGCAGGCCCCCCCCCCTCTGCACTGCTGGATACTTGCGTCGTGCTGCGTGAGGTGGGGCGCCCACCTGCAGCCCCTGCAGCGTTGCTGGCCAGCAGCCGCACGCATGTGTCGCCGCCCGCTGTGCCTGCCAGCCCAACGGCGCGTCGCCGCGGTCGACCAAGCAGCGCCCCCTCCCTGTGCACCAGCGGTGGCTGCTCCCACAGCGACGCACGTGCGTGCTGGATGTGCCCGACAGGTAGCGCCGCCCCCCGCCCCTCGCCAAAACTCTCCCCCCCCTGCTGCGCCAGGCTGGAGCCCCGACAAGATCATCCGCCGCCTGGGGTTCTCGTTCTTTGGCGTGTACGGCACAGAAGCAAACCCGGATTTCCTGGCACAGGTGGGGGCGCGGCGGAGGGGCGGGTGGAGGGGGCAGAGGAGGGGGGTGACAGCCAGCGGCGGGTGGGGCTCAGGGGTGGAGAGGCGGCGTGGAGGCGGCGGGGCCTGCCGTGGCGCGGCGGTGCGTGGCAACGGCGACGCCGCGCGCCGTGGTCCCTTTGCCTGGCTGCCTGCTCCTCTCACCCCTGCTCCCCCCTCCCCATCCCACGCAACCGTCCACCCGGCCCAGGTGGCGGCTGCGCAGCCCAAGAAGAACGGAGGCGTGATCCTGGTGTGCAACGTCGGCGGCAGCCTCACGCCCACAGGTGCGCCGCGCTGCAGCCGGGGCTGCCCCGCTCGCCTCTGCCTGCCGTGCTGGTAGATGGGGCGCGTCCCTGCTGCACAAGGCAAGCAGGTGTGGCGATGCATCGCAGGCCAGATGTGTGCGTTTGCCAGCGCACATGCCTCTGCGCCAGCCACTTGCTTTGCCCACATGGTGCACCCGCCCCTGCGCTTGCTCGCGCTGCCCTTGGCTCGCAGGCCCCTCTGAGTTTGGCCGCCAGAGCCGCTCCCTCACAGCTGCGTACGAGTTGGTGCAGGCTGGTTATAGCAACATCAAGGTGAAGACAATGTTAGCCCGCCCAGCACATGCGTGCGTGCCCGCCGGCTGGCTGCCGCGCAACCGCTCGGGTGCACCGCATCTACCATCTCACTAAACCTGCACCCATGCTCCGACGTGCTGATGCCAACAGACGGGCGGTGCCGGCAGGCCAGGCCGCGGAACTTGCATCCTTGGCACAACGCGGCATGCTCCCAATCCTTGCCGCGCAACGTTGCCTGTGGCAACTGCTTGGCTGCGCCTCCCTTCTGCGCAGGTGCTCGAAAATGGATACTACGGATGGTGCAAAGCAGACAAAGAGATCGAGATGGATGCTTGAACCTTCTGAGCAGCTTTCTCAGCAGCTTCTGAGTGGCTGCTGCGCAGCTGCAGCTGCGCCCCGCCGATCCCTCGCTCGCCTGCACGGCGGCCTGCACGGCCGCTGCAGCTGCTCAGCAGCTGCCGTGCCGGCCTGCTGCTGGTCCCCCCCGCCGGCCCTTGCCGGCTCCCTTGCCTGGTCCCGCTTGTCTCCCTTGCCACGCGCCGAAACGAACCCCCCCCTGCACTGCCATGTATGCCCTCACCTACTTATGTCCCTGGCCATTGCGCTTTGATTCCCAATCCCCTGCCGCCGCTGCAATTGAACGCAGAGTACGACACCGGGGCCGTGATTGCCAGGCAAGAGTGCGTTCAGTCAGGGGGATGATACAACGAGGGGGCGGCGTGTGACCACCTGCAAGAACCCCGCCATTTGCATGCGACCGCAGGCGGTCCGGCTGCCTACCATCGGGCTGCCACATCGCCCGCCCGAGCTGCCTCGGGTCGGTGGTGGGCTGGTGGCAGCTGGCGGCAGTGGGCGACGATGCCTTCTTGAAGCGCGAGCTGCTGCCCTTTCTGACTTGCCCAATTGATCCATAAGCTCGCTGTATTATAAGCTAGCGACTGACGATTAGCGAGCGGCAGGATGGAGGGGCCGTCGAGAGTGGACGGCACAAGCACTCGTGTGGTGCTGCACATCGACATGGACTCCTACTACACGCAAGTGAGCGCGCACGCGACGGGGCTCTCCGTGGCGCGAGTTGGGCTTTTGAGCAGCGCGCTGGGGCCGCCTCGCAGGCTGAACCGCCTCCTGATGCTCCCCGAAGCTCGTTGCATACAATCCGTGGGATACAAGCAGAGCGGGCCGCGCTTGCCCCGTTGAGGTGCCCCCGCCCGCCTGCCGTCCGCCGGCTTTGCATTGTTGCACTGCGCAGGTTTCGGTGTAGCGCCCTCGGTCTCTCCCTCGCACCCACCCTGTGGCAAAAGCGCCACTTTTGAAGCAACATTTATGAGCACCTGCTGATTTGTCGAGCCTTCACCTGCACTCGCATCGCACCCACCGTCGCTCTTGCTTCCACCGCTGCCGCCGCCGCGCGACCACCGCCGCCGCCTCCTCTCGCGGTCTGCAGGTTGAAATGAAGCGGCTAGGCATCCCTCGCGATACGCCCTGCGCCGTGCAACAGTGGGAGGGTCTCATCGCTGTCAACTACCCGGCACGGGCAAGAGGCATCACACGGCACATGCGGGTGGGTTCCCTGGCGGCGCTGCTGGCGCTTGCTGGCACCACTGCTTGGAACGGCCCTGTGGCCCTGCCTGCCACCTCCAGCCGAGGAAAGAATGCGCCGCAAGCACCTCTCCGCCCCCTTCCCGCACAGCTCAAAGAAGCAACGCAGGCGTGCCCTGACACAGCGCTGTCGTACGCACAAACCACCTCTCCTCCACCCCTTGTTGCCAGGTCAAAGAAGCGAAGAAGGTGTGCCCCGAGCTGGTGCTGGTGCACGTGGAGACCCTCGGGGCCGACGGCAGCAGCGACGACCCTGGCTCTGCTGCCGCGGCGGCGGCGGCGGCGGGCGGCGGCGGGCAGGAGAGCAGGAGGCTCACCCAGAAGGCTTGCCTGGAACGGTACCGGTGAGAGAGAGAGAGAGAGGCGTCTGGCGGCAGCTGGTGCATGACGCCGGAAGCTTTTTGTAGCGAGTCCGTAGCAGGACGGGAGACAGGCAGGGTGGGTGGTTGCTTGTTGAGTGAGCGCACACGTGCGCACGGCGCATCACCTTGCTCGCTGCCTGACGTGCAGGCGGGCGACAGCCGAAGTGCTGGCGCTGCTGCACCGCCTGGCGCCGGCGGCGGTGATAGAGAAGGCGTCCATCGACGAGGCGAGGCTCAGGGAGGAGGGGCAGGGCATGTATGTTGCCTGCTGGCTGCCTCCCCAGCTAGGCTGCCCTTGCCTGCTGTGCTCCCAGCCGATGCTTCCCTCTGTTGCTGCCGCCCGACAGGTTTACATGGATGTGACTTCACTGGTGGGCCAAGAAGTGCAGGCAAGAAAGGAAGCTGCAGGGGCGGCGCACCGGTCAACAGGCGCAGCCGCAAGCGTGCCCGCCCGCCTCCACCCATGCCCTGCTGCGAACGTGCACGCGCGGGCACCACCCCTCACGCCCGGCATCGACAGGTCTCGCTGCCTCCTGCTGCGCTGCTCCAACGCCCCTGTGCAGGGCCGTGCAGCCGCTCCCGTGGACGCCTTTGCTTGGGGCTCGATCGTGATTGGGGGCCCGCTGGATGTGGGCTCTGAGTTCGAGCGGCGCCTGGCCGTGGGGGCGGGCATCGCCTGCCGCCTGCGTGGCGCGCTGCAGAGCGAGCTGGGTGAGTCAGAGTCGAGCCTGCAGCATGCCGTCTGATGGGACGTGGCTGCGCAAGGTTTTTTGTAGCACGGGGCACATGCGCCGCCACGGCCACGCAGCGCCTGCCCCACATGGCCTGGGTCGCGCACCTGGCGGCCGCCCCTGGCGTCGCGTGCCCTATGTCGCTGCCAGCCCACGCCGCTCCCCCCCCCCCCCCCCCCCCCCCCCCGCTTCCCTCTCCTGCTTCCCTCTCCTGCTGAGCAGCCTTCACTGCCTCCACTGGCATTGCTGGGAACAAGCTGCTGGCCAAGATCGGTTCGGCCATGCACAAACCCAACCAGGCGAGCGCATGCTGGGAGGGGGAGGAGCAGCGCCCGCATCGCCGCAGAACTTGGCAGGCACTTGCAGACGCTGTGCGACGCTCAATCTCCGTCGTCAGCAGTTTCGCGCTGGCTGCTGGTGCGCGCGCCCGCCGCCTTGAGCCCTCCTACTAAACGCTGCCGCTCCCATGCCTGACGCGTGCAGCAAACGGTGATACCACAGCGCGGCGCGCTTCAGGTCATGCAGGCAAGCAGAGGCGCATGCATTGATTGGCCTGGGTTGCCCTGCTGACAGCCAGCCGCCTGGCCCCTCTGCGGTTGTTGCTGCAAGGGCTGCACATCCGTCGTCTGTCTGCGGTCGTCCGCAGAAGCTGACCCCGCTTTCTGTCCTGTGTGCTAGCCCTGCACACACTGCCTGCGTAGTACCTTGTCCTGCGCTCTCCTGCAGGACCTGCCCCTTGCCAAGCTGCGGGGCTTTGGAGGGAAGCTGGGAGAGCAGCTGGAGGAGCTGGGCTGCACGACAGCGGGGCAGGCGCGCGCGGGTTGCGCGAGGAGGGCCTGGCGGGCAGGCAGGCAGGCATGCAGGCACAGACACACAGACCGTGGTGAGGCAGCGGTCTTGCGGCGCGCATTCTCCGTCACACTCCGCCCCGCTGCGCATCCCTGATATCACCAACCAAAGCAGGTGCAGCAGCTGTCGCACGCCAGCCTGGCGGCTCGATTTGGCGCTGAGCGGGCGACCTACATCGAGCAGGCGGTGCGTCTGGGGTGCTGGGTCTTGTGGAGCAGCAATGTGCGTGCTTTTGGAAGCCTATTGGAGCCATGCTGAGCGTGCTTCTGGGCAGCACCAAGCATGCCTCGCGCTGGCCTCCTTGCTCGCCCTGGCGCCTGAGCACCTGCCCTCCTGTTCCCGGTGCTGCGTGCTCACACCCATCCAGCCCAACGCTCGGACCCCTCTTTCCCCACTGGGGCAGGCGCAATGCGTGGATCTACACCCGCCCGATGCTTGCCATCCCTCCTGCTTGCCCCCCCTTTCTCCCCCCCGCTCGCCAGGTGCGAGGCGTCAGCCACGAAGCAGTGCAGGAGCGGGAGCGGCCCAAGAGCATGCTGGCTGCCAAGTCCTTCAACCCCACGTATGATTTGGAGGCAATAAGAAAGTGGTGTGGCATCTTGGCGCAGGCAAGCCAGCAGGGGGGCTGTGGGCGCTGGGCAAAGCTGAGCGCTTGTCAGCGTGGCTCCTGCGCCTGCGTCCCTGCTGCGCATCCGACGCTGCTGCGCCTGCTTGCTGCGGGGTGGTGCTGAAGGCGGTGGGCGGAACTCGGCGTGGGTCGGCGCGGCTGCTGCCGGGGCGAGCCAGGGGCAGGGCTGCTGCGACCGTTCACCTTGCGCCTCGCCCTCGTTCTCGCACCCACGCCAGCCTACTTAATGGCAACCCGCTCCTGCTCTGGCCATGCGCAGGAGCTTGCGGGGCGCATGGCAGCAGACTCAACGCAGTTTCGACGGCGGCCAAAGAACCTGGTGGTGCACTACAGGTGGGCATGTGCACATTCAATGCTCTGTGGGGCAGCACACCTTGCTGAACACCAGCCACAATCAACTAACTACTTCACATTGCCGTGCATTAATTGTGGCTGGTGTTCAGCAAGGTGTGCTGCCCCGCGGAGTGTACCACAGACTGGCAGTTTGCTGCTGGGGCACAGCCCAGGCCCCACACCCCGCTGCCTTCCTCACGCGTCCCCATCCCCATCCACGCACCCATCCTCACCCGTCTCCCACCTCCTGTGTGCGCGCAGGCAGGGCGTCCCCCCCGCCAACCCCCGCCACCCGCCCGCCAGCTCTGAGCACAGCAAGAGCTGCCCCATGCCGCGCTTTACCTCCCACACCGAGCCCAGCGCCGAGGCGGTCGCTGACGCGGCGTTCAAGCTCTTCACCAGCAAGTGAGGGTTGCGCGCTGCGGATGCTGTGCTGTGCTGTGCTGCGCTGTGCTGCGCTGTGCTGCGCTGCGCTGTGGCGGTGCGGTCGCCGACGCGGCTTTCAAGCCTCACCAGCAAGTGAGGCGTGGGCCTGCTAGCAGCGCTGTGCTGTGCTGCGCCGTGCTCTTTCCTTTTGTTGTTGTTGGGGATGATTCATTTGCGGTTGCGAATGGTGGTGCTGCCAGTGTGTCGATGCAATGTGGGCGCAGCTGCAGCGACCACAGCGGCGGTGCAGCTGCTGCAGCAGCCCCAGCGGCTGCCCAGTGCCTGCCCGTCTCCCTCCCACGGCGCCCCGCAGGATTGCTGCCGAGGCGATGCCCTGCAGCCGCCTGGCCATCTCCGCTGCAGACTTCACGGAGCTCCCAGCGTCGGCAGGAGCCGCCATCACTCGCTTCCTGGTGCCCAAAGGCGCCGCCGGGAGCGGCAGCAGTGATGTGACCAGCGGCAGCGCGAGCGCAGCAATGCCTACCAAAGGCGGCGGTGCGGCTGCAGCGGGGGCGACAGCAGCAGGTGCTGACCGGCAGCAGCCGCCGTCGGCGCCGAGCCCTGGCCAGCAGCAGCAGCAGCAGCAGCAGCAGCAGCAGCCAGGTGGCAGGCAGCAGGGCGGCGGGCAGCAGGGCGGCACACACCAGGGCGCACGAGGTGGAGGACCCAGCATTGGTTCTCTCTTTGAGCGTGCGCAGAAGCGGCAGCGCCTTGCAGCAGGGCAGCAGGAGCAGGAGCAGCAGCAGCGCCATGAGCAACAGGCGCAGCAGCAGCAGCAGGAACCGCAGCAGCAGCAGCCCGCCAGTCCCGCTGGTGGTGCCGTGTGCCCTTCCCCAGTGCAGCCGCCGCCAATGCGGCAACCAGCGGGTGCGGCTGCGGCAGCGCCTGCAGCAGCAGCAGCCGACGAGCCGCCACAGTCACCGCTGCGTGGCGCAGCACCGCCTGCAGAGCCGTCGGCTGGCGGGCTGCAGGGGGAGCCTGGGGACGGCACAGAGGAGGGGGTTGCGGCAGTGCCAGCGGCGCACGAGGCGGCAGAGTCGGCGGCGGAGGCTTTGGGGGTAGACGTTGAGGAGCAGAAGCGCATTCTGCGTGAGATCCGCATGATGCAGCGCCTCGGCGGCAAACCCAAGCCTCCAGGGGCGGGCGGCGGCGGCGGCGGCGGCGGCGGCGGTGCAGGCGGCGGCGGTCGGCCGGCCGGCGGCGGGGCAGGCGCAGGCAAGCAGCAGGCAGGTGTCGGCCAGCGCGACATTTCTGCATTCTTCAAACGCCCTGGCAGCTGACACGCAACAAACGAACCCCATGAACGATGTTTCTCGCCGCCCGTGCACTGACATTCCTTACTCGTCTGCTGCTGCCGTGTGGTCGCGCGCTGCCACCTGTGGCGCAGGCTCCGCGGCAACTTGTATCACGCACGAACACACTTCATGACAACCATTGATAACTCGATGCACCTGGGCACAGGATGCAGCCGACGGGTCAGAAGCGGAGGGAAAGACCTTGGAGGGACCCAGCGGACAGCTCACATCAGAACGGCGCTGATTGTGGCGGCACAAACTGTGGACTGGAGTTGGACCGTCCCGCTCGTGGCGCGTTCCTGGCATCTCTGAGCTGCATTCCATGCCTGCTGCTGACTTACTGCTAACTGGCAGGAGTGGGAACCGAGCCTGCAGACTTTGCGTGCAGTACATCGCGGCTGATCCGAGGTGCCAGCAGGGCGTCAGTCGTTAGAGCCCCCCTCTCGGGTACAGCCGCAAACTGCCACCGGCGCGCATCCGACACCTCGCGTCGTGGTGCCTACAGGTTTAAGGCGCGCGTGGGCTGCCCCGGAGGGGGGTTGGCCCGCGAGCGACAACCGGGACGGGCAGCATCGGGCGCACAGCGGGGTTCTCCGGCTGGGGAATGCCGCGCTTGCGAGTTCAATGAGTCGGTGGCAGCTCCAGGCCGGCCTGTCTAAAGCATGCAGGACACCCTGTGCCTGGTCCTGCCACCGTCCCCTCGCCGCTCCCGTGCCGCTCGCCGCTCACCTTCGCCCTCGTGTGGCGTGCCTCCTGTCACGAGCCAAAGGTTCCCGCTGGTAAACCAAAGGACATCTCACGCTGAACACCACCCCTGCCACCCGCTCTCTACTGCCTTGCACGCAGTCTCTGCCAGCCTCCCGCCCACCCACCACCACCACGCCCCCCGCGAGCAACCACCCGTCCTAACATGCCGGCCGAGGTGGCTCGCACTGAAGCCAAGAGCGTGGGCGCTGGCGACGTGGTGCGCGGGCTGGGCCGCCGAGCCTTCAGCCTGCGGGCCATGCTGGCCGGTGAGTTACGCCGCCCTTCACCACCAGTGCAGGATGTGGCGGGGATCCCCCTCCGGAGGGATTGGCAGAGCGCCAGCCGTCTAGGCCCTGTGTGCATACGCCAGCATTAGGGATGAGGGGGAGAGATTGCTGCAGCAGCACGCGGTTCACGCCCGGTCTGCATGCCTGCCCCCCCCCCCCCCCCCCCCCCCCCAAACCCACCCAACCCACCCACACACACTCGTCACCCGCTCGTGAGCCCCGAGCCTCCCCCCTTTCCTCCCCTCGCGCCGTACGCATACAAGCCACACACCGACCCCCAAGTCTGCGGGGAACTGCGGGGAACCGCACAATTACAATCACAAGCAATCACCCACCCATCCACCCCATCCACGCAACCCCTCCCCAACCTCTTGCGCGCCACCGCAACAGAGCTGATCGGCATGACCTTCTTCGTGTTCACGGGCTGCGGTGCCGCCGTCTTCTTCTCCTCCACCCGCGTGTCTTCCTTTGCCACCGACACCGAGGAGGGCACCGGCCTGGGGAGCAGCACCGCGATAGACAGCGCGACGCTGCAGAAGGCGCTGGCCACCGGGCTGAGCGAGCTCGCCGCCATCCTGACCGTGAACGCGTCTTGGGGCATTGTGACCGCCACCGCCTTTGGTACGTGGCTCGCTGGGTGCGGGGGGAAGGGGGTGCGCCTGGGTGACGGTGGGGGGTGGCGGGGGTGAGGTGGGGGGGCGAGGTGGGGGGGGCGGCGAGGTGGGGGGGGGGGGGGTAGGGAAGGGATGGAAGGGGGGAGTACAGGGGAGAGCTACTGGCGTTGCCTGTACATGTTGTAGTAGCACCCCTGCCGCACGCTCGCCCCGCTCCTCAGCTCTGGGCCATGCCGCAGCCCCCGCCACCTGCAGGCTCTTTGTGTGTCAGGGTGGGTGCGTGTGTGGCTGGACGTCCCTTCAACCACTGTGGTTTGACGCCTCCTCGACCCCAAATCCTTTTGCAGGCTTCTCAATCATGGTCCTGGCCTACGGCATCGGCCACGTCAGCGGCTGCCAGCTCAACTGCGCCGTCACCGTCTCCCTCATGCTCTCCGGGAACTTGGCCTTGATCCAGGTGAGCCCTTTCTTGTTAGATCTCCTCTGCCAGAGGACTTGGCCCATGCCAAGGACTTGGCTCATGCCAAACGGTTTGGGCGGCGCGAGCGGTGCGCCTGCGGCAGTCGTTTTACGCCCGGGTGACCGCGCAGGTGGCGCTGCCGGTGGGGTTTGCTGCTCCGTGCGCATGAGGCTATCGCGAACTGCGCCCCCATCTACCCCTCCCTCCTGCACCGCCTCGCCCCAACCGCATCGCACCCCCCTACCACCCCCACCCCCACCCCGCCCTGCCCCACCCCATCCCGCCCCCTTCAGGCCGTGACCAACATCTGCGCCCAGCTGGCGGGGTCGCTGCTTGCGGCTGGACTGCTGTACGGCACCATCCCCAACCCTTCCAGCTCGTCCCTGGGATCCAACTCTGGTGCGTGGGGTGGGGTGGGGTGGGGGTGGCCCTTCCATCTGCCGGGGGGCTAAAGGGGGGAGGGAAGGGGAGGGAGGCGACCTTGCTTTCAAAGGGTGATAGCTGCCGGCTTGCAACGTTTGACCCTCTCTCCCTCCCCCTCCTCCCGTCCCCCCTCCCCTGCTGCCAGTGTCGGAGGGCTTCGCCAAGGGGCAGGTGCTGCTTGGCGAGGCGGTGAGTGGTCCACCCGCCAGCGGGATGACCTTCCTCGGGATGACGCGCCGCCTGCTGTTGATGCGCATGGGCAAGCTGCCAGCTGTTGATGCGTACGCTTGATGCCTGCACATGCATATACGCTTGCTAGCCTGCTGCTGGAACGCGCATCCCGCGTGCCGTGCCGTGGGGACATGGGAAATGCCTCCGCATCACTGGCGCACACTACCACATCTCCCTCTCCATGGCCGTGCCCGTGACACACACCACCCAGCCACCCGCCCACCTACCCATCTACCCACCCACCCCCAAGCAGGTGATGACCGCGTTCCTCTGTTACATCGTGCACATGACCGCCGTTGACATTCGCAGGTCAGCGCCAGCGCTAGTGGCGGGGGGGGGGGGGGGGGGGGATGCGCAAGGGAATAAGTGGGGCAGGAGGAGGACAGCTGTGGACCTGCGAATGTGAGGGGACAGCTGTGGTTGCAGTTACTAGGGAAGCGAGGGAGCGCCAAGCGGCACGTGCGCGCTGCTGCCTCGCAGCGCTGGCGCCCACCAGCCCGCTGCTACCCTCGGCTGCTCCCCCCACTTGGCGCAGCGTCGGCCAGAAGGGCTTTGCCCCGCTGGCGATCGGCGCCACCGTGCTTCTGGGACACGCCGTGCTGCTGCCCGTTGACGGCTGCTCCATCAACCCGACCCGCTCCTTCGGCCCCGCCGTCGTCAGCGGCACGTGAGTGGCATGGGTGTGTCGTGTCGCCGGGCCGGGGCGACAGTATGTGCAGCACACAATGGCTGTGCTGGCTCTCCGTTGGCTTGTCATGTGAATGATTGATTAAGCGCGCCTGGGCAGGAGGACTTGGGGTGGTGGCGGGTGGGGTGGGGGGTGCTGGGTGGTGGTGCGTGCGTGCGTGCGTGCGTGCGTGCGTGCGTGCGTGCGTGCGTGCGTGCGTGCGTGCGTGCGTGCGTGCGTGCGTGCGTGCGTGCGTGCGTGCGTGCGTGCGTGCCTGCCTGCGTGCGTGCATGTGTGTGGTGGTGGTGGTGGTGTGTGTGTGGGGTGGGTGGGTGGGTGGGTGGGTGGGTGGGTGGGTGGGTGGGGGGGGGGGGGGGGGGGGGGGGGATGGGGGGGCGCCACCAAGGCTTCACGCGGGGGACGGTCCCCCGCCCCTCGACATGCATGCAACACCTCACGCTGACCACTGGTTTTGTTAAAACTTGAACGCACACCCCTGTTCACCTCCCACAGCTGGGACAACTTCTGGATTTTCGTGGCGGGCCCGATGATCGGCGCCGTGGTGGCGGGTGCGAGGGCGCCGGGGTGGTGACAGGTGGCTATGCATTGGCTCCCGCCTGGGCGCCCGTACTACCCCTACAAGAGTGCACGCCCCAGTGACTTTCCAGACGTTGGACACGTACAGTAGTCGGATGTAAAATGGCATATCTTCTCTTCACGGGCGCGTTGTTACGTTCTTCCCTCTCCTCTCCTCCCCTCTCTTTGCAGTCCCCCTGTGGTGGCTGTCCACCCAGCCCGCCATGGACGCCATCGACATGGTGCCCGCCGCCCACAAGCGCGGGGCGCTGCCCGAGGTGCACGGCCCCGACTTCAAGGACTCCCCCACTTCTCCCACCGTCTGAGCGAGGCCCCCCGCCGGCCTCCACCGGTTGAGCGAGGGACCCTACCTGCTGCCTGGTGCCGACAAGCAGGAGGTGGAGGCAGCACACCATGCGTGCCCTGATTCAAGCTCAGCCCCCGTCGCTACACCGTTTGAGCGGGGGACCGTGCCCAGCTGCGGCGCGTGCATCAGGCGTGCATGCGCGCAAGGGTTGCAGCAAATGCTGTGCCACGCCTGACCATCATTGCAGCGTCGCCGCAGCAGCAAAGCACCCTCAAGCCCCGCACAGGGCTTCCAAGGGTAGCGGGCGAGTTGAGGCTGCCGCAGCCTGCCCCACCCGCACCCAACCCGACAGTCTCGAGTTCCCCCCTTTCCCCCTCAGCCTGCCACCGCAATTTTCGACCCACCAGCAGGCCTGTTGAAAGCCTCTGCTCCATGACGCACGGTATCGCTTTTCAGAACGCTTCAAC
This sequence comes from Micractinium conductrix, assembly GCA_002245815.2. Taxonomy (NCBI): domain Eukaryota; kingdom Viridiplantae; phylum Chlorophyta; class Trebouxiophyceae; order Chlorellales; family Chlorellaceae; genus Micractinium; species Micractinium conductrix. Next base: position 49,290 of record LHPF02000062.1, read on the forward strand.
TTTGTAAAGCAAGTAACGCAACCGAGGGCAGCGAAAGGGCTGGGGGATCGGCGGCAGCAGGGGCAGCAAGCCTTCCACAGCGCGCGGTGGCAGGGGCGGTGGCAGGGGCGGTGGCAGGGGCGGTGGCAGGGGCCCCGACTTCATGCGAGTGCGTGTATGCAAACTCCCTGCACCATACTGCACCACTGGGCAGCTGGTTGGGAGTTGCAGAGGATCAGGACAGGAGGCCGTTCATGCGGCAGGCAAGAAGCTGGCGGGCAGCGCAGCGGCGGCACCTGGCGAGCAGCCGCCCCTCTCCTCACGCATTCCAGTCCCCCCAATGCTGCCTGCAGCCCAGCGTGCACCATCCCGCTCGCCTCAAGCCCGCCTGCAGCCCGCCAGCCCTCGCCTGGGCCGCACAGCAGCGCCCCCAAACCGCCTGCCCTGCCCCTTGGCCGCCCTCTCTCAGCGCCGCTCAACCGCCAGCATGCCGCGCCGCCGGGGCACTGCACAGCCTTCCGCGGGTGCCGGTGAGGCGCACGCCGAAGCAGCGCCCTTCGAGGTCGGGCCGCCGCCCGCCGGCCCGCTCGATGCCGCCGCAGAAGCAGCGCGTGCCAAGCCCAACCTGCCGCCAGCACCGGACACCAGCAAAGCTGGCCTGGAGGGCAGCACCGGCTGGCTGCCGGGGCCGCTCCAGCCCGTTGCCATGTTTGCGGTGAGCCGCGGAGGGCGACGCAGGAGCAGGCGCAGCGGCCGCGGCGGGCGGGCTTTCATGGCGCCGCGTGCAGTGGCAGCACAGGGATGCTCTCCAGCTGAGAGCGTTTTACAAGCCGAGCACGTGGTTCCTTAAGATCCAGCTTGTCTGGTGCTGAGCACATGCAGCTGTTTCGCCGTGCCTACCGTGCTGCTCCTCTGCCCCTCCCGCGCGCCGGCAGGTGGGCATGGCCAAGGCGGCATGGACGGTGATCGTGCCAGTGGCCCGCGTCGCATACCGCCTGGCAGGTGAATGACTTCACGCAGCACAGCGCTGCGTACTGTCTGATTGCGCACCGCCTGTGGGCCGCATCGCGGCCCGCCTGGCAGCTCGCTGCCTGCTGCAGTAGCAGCAGGGCAGCGACTGTCGTCCCACCACCTTTCCCCGCCGGCTTGCGTCCATGCGCGCCGCCAGCACCTCTTGCCTCTCGCCACGCCTGTCCATCGCCAGCTACGCATCCATCAAGAGCTAGCTAGGTTTATTGAGGTGCCGGTGGGGCTCGCCACTCGTGCCAGCACCTCTGAATATGCCCCTTTGAGCACGACCCGTTTCTTCTGCAGTTTGGAGCTCGCCTGTATTGATTTGGGCTTTCTGGAAGTACATCAACTGGTACGGTGGGGTGTTGCTGCTGCGCCGAAGGTTGAGCTGTGTCTGCTCGCGCAGCAAGCATGCAACATCCCTCGCGACACCTCTGCTAACACGCCATCCGTCCGCTGCAGCCAGCAGCAGCTGCCACCGCGTTTGCCCGCGTCTCTGGCGCTTTGCCAGACGGCTCTCATGCTGAAGCCCTGCTGACTCCCTGCTTCTGGGCTGCCATGGGCTGTCAACTGCTGCCTGATCCTCCTCACTCCTGGCTGCTTCCCCTGTGCCCCACATGACATCCCCTGCACAGGTACTTCCTCGGCTGGCTGAGCAGGGCCTCCAAGGTGCTGAGCTGGGCCAAGTGGATCGCCAGCTTCTTCGCCAAGAGCGCGCCCGCCGCAGGTGCTTGACCACAGCGTGACCGCAGCGCACGCGTGGCGCCGGTGCGCCCGCTGCAACGAAGCGCCGCCCGCGCTGGCTGCAGCCCCGCGCTGCATGTGCCGTCAGCATTCTGCACGACGCGCAAACCGCGCGAAAGCCAGGGTCTGCTGGCCAGCAACTCGGTTCACCCGCAGCCCAGCTTCCCTGGACTCGCCATGATGCTCGTCCTCCCCCTGCAATCCTCTCGTCCCTGCTGTTGCTGCCCTGCTGATGCATCGCACCTCTTTGCCCGCACGCCACCGCTGCCGCGCCCGCATCCCCACCTCTGCTGTGCCCCCGACGTCCCTGCTGTGGCTTCCCTGTTGTGCTGTGAGAAACAACACCACTACACTACTGTCTGGCTACTGGGGCATCTGCTAGTAGAAAGGGCTCTTCGTGTAAGTGGGCGGGACTGGCTGGGAGGGGATCAACCACAAGAGGAAACGGGACGGATCGGGGACAAATCAGGGGGGTGGCGGGGCTCGAGAGCGGTAGGGTGGGTGGATGTGAGCGTGGGGAGGGTGGGGCCTGAGGGCCTGCTGCTTCGCAGCAGAGCACAAGGGTGAGGCTGCTGCAGGATAGGCGGCGGCACCGAGCGTGGTGTCGGCAACGCGCCTTCGGGGCATTTGCCCATTATGCCTTGGTTGGGGCGGGCTTCGCAGGCACGGCTGCTGTGGCAGGCGCAGCCTTGGCAGGGGCAAGCTTGGTGGGGAGAGGCTTGGTGTAAACAGGCTTGGCAGGGGTAGCCTTTGTGGGGGCAGGCTGCGGCGCCGCCTTGGCGGGGGCGGGAGCAGGAACCTCTTCGGCAGCTGCAGGGGCGGGTGCGGGCACGTCCTCGGCAGGAACGGGCGCCGCCGCCACGGCGGGAGCAACGGCGGGCGTCGTGGCGGAAGGGGCTGGTGCAGGCGACGCTGCAGCGTTGGGGTTAAGAGAGGGCCCTGCAAGGCGAGGAGGTGAGCCAGGCAAGGGACGCACAGTGAGCGCAGCAGCGGTAGCGGCAAAGGCGGCGGCGGCGGCGGCAGCAGCCACGGCAACAACAGTGGCAGCAACAGCAGCAGCACCGGCCGAGGTGCCATACTGTGCATCCCACGGTATTCTCTGTTTGGCACCTCTGGCGGCATGCTCATCGGTGGGGGCAGCAGCAACAGCAGCAGCAACGCAGCAGCAGCACGATGGCAATCGTGTATTGCGCTGTATGCTCACCGGCGCAGTTCACACGCACGATCAGCGCCTGCCCCAGCTCGCAGTTGTCAGGCTCCACAAAATAAAAGGTGCCGTCGACCAGCAGCTCCTGCAGCAGTCAACCAACCAATCCATCAATCGAGCAATCACGTTTAAGGCAATGCGATAAACAAATGTGCCGTCCCCCAGCAGCCCCTGCAGTGGCAGCAACGCCACTGAGTTCAGGCATTGCGCTGCAGCAGCGCATCATGCAAAGCAACCCCCAGCAGTGAAGCAGGGCCCAAGGAGGGTGAACGCAAGCGAGCGCCCACCCTTCGGCAGCGGCTCCTGCACACAGCCTTCCGGTCTCAAACACTCGCTCACCTCGGTGTACTCTCCAACAGGCACCGGTTCGGTGCGAGGCGCAGCGTCGCGGCAGTTGGCCAGCGCAGCAGACCCGTCAGCGGCCTCGATGACAGCCACGGTCTGGGGAGGGGAGGCAGGAGGGGGGACGGCGTGTAAGGATGGCGTGCAGGTGGGAAGCACGGCGGGCGTGGGGAGCGCAGGCGAATGCATGCATTCATGCAGGTCCGGCGCCGCGGAAAGGCGGGATGCGCGTGCAGCGTGCGCGTGCAGCGTCAAGCCCCCCGCAACAGTGCCGCCCACCTGCGGGCGGCGGCCGTCCCAGCGGAAGGTGATGAGGTCGCCGCACTGAGCCTCAACGAGAGGGTAGGGCACTGCATGCGATAGAGAGGCAGATCGTGAGGGAGGTTGGTGGGGGAGGAGGTGGGCGGGAGGTGACGGTAGGGCATGGGAGCAGCGAAGAAGGCAGGGGAGAAGGCCGCGGCTCGGGCGGCGCGCGAGCTGTGCCGCGCCTCGAGCTGGTCGGACGTTGCCGGCGAGGGGATGGGACGCTGCAATGCAGGGGCCAGCCCTGGTGGCATGACGAAGCCAGTGCACAGCACGGCCAGCGCCTACATATACTGAACCACCGTTCAAACGATGGAGGCTCACCGTAATCGACGTCCCAATCCACATTCCACGTGGTCATGACGCCAGCACCGTCCTGGGTGAGGCGGCGGCCGAGCAGCGGGCGAGCGGCGGCGATGCCAGCAGCGGCGGCGCACGCCAGCAAGGCCAGCAGGGCAGCGGCGGAGGTGGTGCGAAGCATGGCTGCGAGGTGGAGCCTGCTGCATCAGTTGGGTGAGTAGCATGGCGTGGACGAGGGACATGGACATCGCGGGAGTTACGCGCAGGCTGCGCCGTCTGTCTGCTTCAAAAGTCTAGGGAGCGCTTGCCCGTCCAACGCGCTCGTCAGGGACGCTCCTGAGAACATGTCGGTGCAACGGCGGCGCGCAGGAGCTCACGTGAAAGAGGGATGGCGCGGGCCAAGTGGTGCGGGAGCGCTCAACGCTTGCCGCTGCTGCTGCTGCTGCTGCTTTGCCGTCGCTCAGACGCTGTCAATGAATCAAGGAGGCACTGCAGCAAGCCAGCATGGGTGAGGATGGAGAGCTTTGTTGACTAGAGTAGAGCCCTCCTCGTGCAAGCATACATGGGCATTTGAGGCCTTGCGGTGCCCTGCCGACGCCCCCCACGCCGTGTTCGCGTTGATCACAGTCCTCGTCAATTTGTGCTGAGCGCACCCGGCGAACACAGCGCCGGCCCTTTGCGCCAACCCTTTTTGAGCAGGCCGCTCGCCTGGGCTCCCCGCTGACCCGCCCGCCGTCTCCCGACAGCCGTAGCAGCGATGCAGATTTTGCTAGCGCGCGGAGCGGCGCCTTGCGCGCGCCCGACGCCTCGGCCTGAGATGCCTACCAGACTGGCCGCTGTCCGTGCCTCCAGCAACGGCAGCGCGCCGAGCGTGGAGAACGGCAAGCCGGCAGCCACGGCGCAGCAAGGTGAGCGGCGAGAGCCGGCGGCGGCGGCACCGCGCGCCCGTGGGCGCTGCCGCTCCCGCCCCCCAGCACCCTCGCGACTGCCTCCGCCTCCCCGCCTCCCCATTTTCCCGTGCCTTGCAGTGGAGATGCTGGAGATGTTTGTGGCGAATGACCTGCGTCCGTTGCCGTCAAACGGGGCAGCAGGACCCACCAGGCGCCTCGTGCCAGCACCCCACAAGGCCTCCCCTTCCGTCGCCGCCCGCCCCGGCTCTGGCGCGCCCAACGGCGTGGCCGCGGCCGCCGCCGCTGCAGCCTCGAGCAGCGCAGTCACCGAGCCTGCGGCGCCGCCCGCTGAGCCGCGCCTCAACGGCATCAGCACTAGCAGCGCCCTGCTGGCGGGCGGCCGGCTGCCCGCGCCGCTAGCGCCCCTCAATGGCAGCGCGCCTCCCAGCGGCGCCAACGGCAGCGCCGCGCCCGGCGGCACCAACGGCGCCTCGGCCGTCGCGCCGCCCGCGGTGGTGCAGCAGCTGGTGTCGCTGCAGAGCAGCAACAAGATGGTCAGCGCCGAGCTGGTGACGGCGCAGCGCACGGTGGCGCAGCAGTCGCTGGAGATGAAGGGCATGCGCTCCGAGCTTGCGTGAGTGTGTTGCAGGGCTGCGTACGCATGCTGTTGGCTGCCGTGAGGCCTTTCGTGAGCCTTGCGTGAGCACGGCGAAGGCCTGCCACGAGGGCTGCTCTGCATCTGCTGGGTGGCGCAGCGCCGCCGCACACCTGGTGCCGTGGCGAAGATGTGCCGGCTGCCTCAGCGGCAAGTGAGCGCCCCGCCCCCCTGCCCTGTCCGCTCCGTGTCCCCTTTCTGACCTCCGTCTCGCCTCCTTCGTCGGGCGCTGTGCTTCCCCTGTGCAGCGCCAAGGATGCCGAGGTGGTCAGCCTGCGGCAGGAGCTGGCTGAGAAGGACGGCAAGCTCAAGGCGGCGCGCACCGACGCTTTGGAAAGCAAGATGCGGCTGCAGCAGAAGGACGTCGGTGCGTGCGCGCTCGTTCGCTCGTGCTTGTTGTCTCGGTTGCTTGCGCCTGTGGCCCAGCGCGCGCGCTCGTGGCGCGCGCCTCGTGCCATCTGTCCTGCGCTCCCGCGCTGCCTCTGGAGTCCCTGGCTCGACGCGAAGCGCCGCTGCAGCTGCGCCTGGCCACCCCTAACAGCGTGCCTTCTACCCCACCTTCCACTGGTTGTGTGTTGCAGAGCTCAAGGACGCGTACACGCAGCTCAGCGAAGCTGTGCGGGACCGCTCGGCGATGCGCAGCCAGCTGGCACAGGTGGGAAGCAGGGTGTGGGTGTGTGTGTGTGTGTGGGGGGGGGGGGGGGAGCCAGCGGGGGTGGAGGCTGCAGCAAGGCTGGCACACGTGGGAGCAAAGGAGAGAGATGCCGGCGGTGGCAGACAGCGGAGAATGGAGGCTGCAGCAGGTGGGGCGCCGCAGGAGCGCGCACGCTCGGCGAGATGCGGCAGCGTGCTCCGCGCCGCCTGGCAGCAGCCCAAGTGCAGTGCGGCCCTGCACTCGCTGCACGCGCCCCGGGCTCCCCCCGGCGCTCGCCCCACCGCTCACCCTGCTGCCCTCCCGGCGCCGCCCCTCAGACGCACTCTGAGCTGGCCGAAACGCGCGCTGAGCTGGAGCAGCTGGCAGACGACATCCTTGCCATCAAGCTGCTGATGGAGGACGAAGACGGGGAGGAGGAGGACGGCGCGGCAGCGTATGACGCCGCCGCGCCGTCGTATTACTACGACCGCAGCGCGTCCAGCAGCGGCAGCGAGGAGGACGCTTTGGACGTGCTGGAGAGCCTGGCGGCGCTGAGCCGCCAGCTGGCGGCCGACGCGGCAGAGGACGACGCGATAGTGCAGTCGCTGGCCGCTTGGCCAGAGGAGGGCGAGGAGCAGGGCAGCAGAGGGGCGCAGTGAGGCCGTCCCACGGCTGGTTTGCCCCAGGCCCCCGTCGCCGCCCTCGCTGTCCCCTGCAGCGCCTGCCTCGTTTCACCCGAGGCCCCGCCGCCCAAAACGTACGCACTAGCCGATGTGATGCATTGGCGCGCGCGCCGCCGCCGCGCGCGCGCCGCGCCTGCCGCCTTTGATGAATCCTCTCCCTTCATCCCGGCCTCACTCCCCTTTGATCCCTGCTACCACCTGTCGCCGCCCCAGGAGCCCTCGGTAGGGCCCCCCCACCCCAAACCTTCAAACCCCTTCCTCAAAATGAATGCGCGCCTGGCGCGGCCCTCCCACGCTGCACCCCTCCAACCGAAACGAACTTCCTCTCTGCTGGCCCCCGCCCTTCATACCCACCCCACCCACCCCTGAAGCACACGCCGAGCGGCGCCGCGCGTCGGCCCCCGCGGTCCGCGACCCCGTTGCTAATCCCCCGCCCCCCCCCCCGCCCCCCCCCCCCCCCGCCCTTTTGCTCCCCCTTGAACACCTGTCTTCCTTACGCTCAGCGCTCCCTAGCCACCCCCACCTGTATCCGCCCACCCACCCACCCAGGCACCTGCTCCCAACCCCTCCGTCCAAGATTGTGCGGTGTGGCTGCCGCTGCCGCCGCCGCCTGAACCCACGTTCACACGGAACCTGCTCCCTGCGGCCTGCTGCCAGTCCGATTCCTTCCCACCGCCTGCCCATGTCGCCCAGTAGCGTGCTTGCTCCATGTCCAACGATCTGATGCCGCCACTGTCCGCCGGCCCGGCCCAACACCCCTCCCTCCGCCCGCGCTGCCTCCGGCGCCGGCACCGGCGGGGGTTGCCCGTCGTGCCGCGCCCCCCCCCCCCCCACGTCCCCCCCCACGTAGCGTCCCCATTCCCCGTTTATGTCACACGCATGCACCCACATACAGCAGCCTTGCCACGTCAGCCCGTGTGATGAGAGAGTAGCGTTTCACAAGGCGGGGGAGCACTGGCCGAGGAGGCAGGAGACGCCAAGGGTACGGGTCGTAGGGAGCGATTGCTGTGAACAGCATGGTCGATCGCAAACAAGGAAGTGGCGAGCGAGAGAGCCGGTGCGCCGCCGCAAGTCAGGGAAAAAGGGGGGAAGACAGGCGGGAGCGCAGCAGGCGCCACGTCTTGGCCCACCCGCCCTCGGTCTGCTTTGCACAGGGCGGGTGCGGCACGCCGTCGCCGCTCTGCAGCACACCGCTCTGGCAGCCCAGCCGCAGTGCAACAGCAATGCCAGGCGCGGAGGCCGCGCCAGCCGGGGAAGCGTGGTGCGCCGACGCGAGCAGCGCGGTTTGTGCAGCGCCATCCCAGCGGACGCAGGTGCACCAGGGGTTGGCCAGGCAGGCCTGCAGCGCCGCCTGCGCACGGCGTGCATGGCACGTGGGGGACGAGAGGAGGCGTGAGGCGCGCGCAGCTAGCGCTCCCCCCGCACCGTGTGTGTGGCCCAGGTCAGACTGCTGCAGCACCTGCTGCGCCCAGCGGGGCCCTCACACAGCATGGCCGCCCCCGCGTGCACCGACACAACCTGCAGTGTCCAGTCGCCTCCCCCCTCCCGTCACCTGCGGCCCGGCGGCAGCCGTGGGCGGCCCCAGCGGCGCCGCACACTGCATGGCCCCCCCTGGATGAAGCGAAAACATGTGCGCGGCGGGCACGCGCCAGCCGGGGTCTGCGTGCAGGGCTGCTTCCGGGTGGGGGCCGCCCGCCAGCAGGGCGCGCCCCTCGCGCAGGGCGCGGTCCTGCAGGAGGTCGCTCCACGAGTTGAGCTGGCCGCCAAACAGGCTGAACAGCAGGCAGCCGTACAGGCCTGCAGGCAGGGCAGCAGCAGCAGCGGAAGGAAGGAAGGAAGGTCGGGCCAGCCCCTCGATCAATCAATCCATGTTGAGCGGTGCATAGCAAGGGCCAACCCCGCATGCGTTGGGACACGACTACATCATAGCAGCACGGTGTTGCCATGAAGGGAATATCATAGAGGGTCAAGCAGGAAGGCTGCTCCTCCAGCGCAGTGCTGCTGCTGCTTCTCCACCAAGGGGCTTGAGCCAGCCCACCTGCCGCCGCCGCCATCGGCGCCAGGCGGCGCAGCCGCTGCGCCATTGACCCTCTGCGCCGCATGGCGGCGCGCGCCAGGGCGGTCTGCAGCGTGAGAAGGTGGCCGAAGCATCGAGGGCACGTGAGAGCAAGGCAGGGGGCCTTTGCAAGCGCGCCGCTCGAGGCAGGCACCCTCTCCCTGCCCGGCTCCCCTCCCACGATGCCTACGCTTGCCTGCCTTCTTGCTCACGGCTCCTGTCGCCTTTCTGCGCCTTCCCGCGGCCACATGCGCGACTAGGAACGAACTGAGCGCCCCAGCTGCCTGCCTCGGTCTCCGCGCAGCAGGACAAGAGTGCAGCATGCGCAGCAGGATGCCGGCTGCCACGACACAGTTGCATGGCTGCAGGCCCACAATCCCTCAACTGCCTGCCACACGGGTCTCATTCGCATGGGTGCATCTGGTTAGCACGTGCGCAGCGAATGTCCGTGATTGTGCACGAGGATGCAGCGGTTGCCGGCACGGTGGCGCGACCAATGCACGGCCAAAGCACCGACCGCTCACGTGCCGGTTCGGAGGGTGTGTGCATGCGATGCCTGGCCCTCGACTGCAGTGTTGCATGCTCAATTAACGTGTGCCATGGCGTCCGGCGAAGTAGGCCAGGCCGCACCCGTGGATCAGATTTCGAGACAAGGCGGCAAACGGCAGATTCGGCCGCCGCCACGCGGGCGCCGCCGCTGGCCGCTGCCACCCTTCTGAATGGCCGCCATCACATTGCGCGTCCATCGCCAATTGTGAATTGATCCAACACAGCCCATAACCAGCGCTCCTCCCAGAAGGCTCCCAGGCAGCAACCCTCTTTGCGCCCGAGTCGTCCGCTCTTCTCAGACGCTCCTGCTCGTCGTACAGCATGCCCGCGGGGCACATGGCTCTGCAGGCGGCTCCCAGCGCCGCGGCCGGCAGGGTGCGCCGCCTTAGGGCGAGGGGGGCCCCTTGCGCCTCGTCGCCAGGCCTGCCCCTGTGCCCACCACCCCCGTTCTTCCTTGATCCGCATGCAGGCCCTCTACCGCGGCTTCCAGCGCCGGTCCGCACATGTCGTGCTGGCGGCGCCAGCACCCGGCGGCGGCGGTGGCGGCGGCGCCCCGCGCAGTGCCGCTGCAGCGGCCGCGTCGGGCCAGGCGCCCACCGTGGCATCGGCGGCCCCCGCTGCCAAGCGGATCACCGCGGCAGAGCTCATGGAAGAGGTGGAGCGGTTGCGGGTGGAGAATGAGACGCTGCGGCAACAGCTGGCCGGCTTGAAGGGCGGCGAGGCGGAGGCCGGCGCGGCAGCACCCACCACGCCCGCAGCACCCACCGAGGAGGCTGCTGACGTGGCAGGCAGCGAAGGTTTGGCGGAGCGGCTAGAGGCAGGCATCCAGTGGCCCAAGCCAGAGGAGGGCTCGTTCTGGGAGCGGCCGCCGCGCGTCGCGCCGCTGCCGCTGGCGCCGCCGGCGGCGGGGCCGGGCGGGGGCGTGCTCGACCCCCGCTCCTTCCACATCATGCACATCACGGGTGCGCAGCAGCCGCAGCAGTGGGCGGGGCTGGTGCGCCGGCATGCAGCGGGCCTGCTTCTTAGGTCGTCGTAAGGCGCCGCCCTGCATGGCTGCGACGCCCACCGCCGGCACTGCCCGCGCACGGTGCCTGCGTGCTCCACCCCCCACGAGTGGATTTGCCCCCGCTCTGCTGCAGCCGAGATGGCCCCCGTGGCCAAGGTGGGAGGCCTGGGAGATGTGGTGACTGGGCTGGCGCGGTCCTGCCTGGGACGCGGGCACAACGTCGAGATCATGCTGCCGGTAAGCTGATATGTTGAAACCTCTCCTTCAATCTGGCTCGTGTGGTGATTGTGCGTGGTAATACAGGAGGGGGTCGAGGGCATGGCGTGGACATGGCGTGGAGACCATGCTGCCGGTGAGCGTTACCCACCCTTCAGTGTGGGGCCAGGGCGCGGTGGAGGCGCTCGCCGCGCGCTGGGCAGGCTGGCACAGAGCCTGAAGTGCAATTGGCTCTGCGGGTCCGTGCCAACCGCCAATCCATCTGGCCACCCGTGCATCCTGCCACCCATTCGATGGCCGTCACGCGCTCGCCCTCCTGCCCCCCCCCCCCCTTTTGTCAGTTCTACGAGTGCCTGCCGGAGAGCGCGGTGGAGGATTTGAAGCACGAGCGCGACTTTGAGTGCCCCAAGGTGCGGCAGCACGCGGGGCGGCGCCGCCTCCAGAAGCTCTCCTCCCCACAGCTTGAGAGAAATCGCGGAGCCCGTGGCGAAGAGCACCGTGCATCAATGTTCATATGCAGTGTGAAGTGCCTGAAAAAACGGTGGGGGCCCACAGGAGCTGCTCGTTGTGGCCAGGCTCTGGACTTGCGCGTGTTGGGGCAAGGCTCGGGAGGGGGTCAACACGGCATGGCCTGCCCGCCGACTGCGGATGGGCCCCACCCTGCTTGCCCTGTTGCTCCCTTCTCCTCCTTTGCGTCTTCGAGCAGGGCAAGACTTGGGACGGCGTCTTTCAGAGTGGCACGCTGCGCACGCAGGCAAGCACAGCATGGCAGCGCTCCTGTGTGTACCTGCTGGCCTGCTCGCTCGGACGCACCGACCGCCTGCGTCTCCGGCTCTCTAGCACTTGCCTGTCGGCCTCGCACCTCTGCATGCCTGCCTGCTGGTCTCCCTGCTGCAGCGTGTGCCGTGCTGTTCCCCCTCCTGCTCAAGCTTAAGCTTGCCTGCGCTCAGTACGCTGCTGCGCACGCTGCCCCTCCAGGTGTTCACCGGCAAGATTGAGGGCTGCCCCGTGATTCTGATTCGCCCCGACTGGAACGACTCAAACCTGTTTCGCGGCGGCCGCATCTACGGCGGTGCGTGCGTCAAGGGAGGTCTGTGTTGGGCCGACGGTTGGTTGCAGTCAAACCTCTGCCGCGGCCGCCGCCGCATCTGCGGTGGCGCGTGGGCAGCCGAGGGGAGGGCTGCCGAGGGCGGGCGGGGGCAGCGGCGCGGGCGGCAGTGCTGCTTGCTACACGCTGCTCACTCACGTCTGCCGCCGACCAGCATCCCTTCCCGCTATCACCAGTACTGACGGCTGCTTCGTCCGCCTGCCATGCTCCAACGCCTGCAGGCAGCTACAACGAGGCAGAAGCGTACCTTTACTTCTCGCGGGCCTGCCTGGAGTATGTGCGGCAGAGCGGCCGGCAGCCCGACGTGCTGCACGTGCACGAGTGGCAGGTGCGTGCCCTGCTGGGCCGCCCGCCCGGCGTGGCTGGGCTTGCGGCGAGCGCGCGCACGCACGGCTGCTGCCAGGCGTTGCTTGCAGGGCCGGCGCCTGGCGTGCCGAGCAGCGCACGCTGCTCGCCAGCCCTGTGCCAACTGCCCCGGTGCTTGCGTCCCAGCTCCCCTGCCTCCCTCGTGCCTGCAGGCCGCCGCGGTGGCGATGCTGTTCTGGGATGCGCCGGCTCAGTTCAGTCAGGACATGCCGCGCACGCGCGTGATGATGACCATCCACAACTTTGACAGCAGCGGGGAGTGCAAGTGAGCTTTCAGGGGCGTTTCCGAGGGGCGTTCTGTAGGAAGGCATGCTGTTAGGAAGGCATGCTGTTAGGACGGGGGGGCGACTGGCGGATTGGGGTGGGCAGTCCGAACCTCTGCTCCTAGCCTCCGCCGTCCACTCAGGCCCCCCCTGCCCTGGCTTGCCTCCTCTGTGCTGCTCCTTGCAATGCTTGCCACGCCTTGCAGCAGCGCGGCTTTGATGGCATCGGCGGCAGTGGCGGGCTGGTGTCGCCTATCGACCGGCCTCTCTGAGAGCGCGACCTTCTGAACCCCTGCCTGCTGACATTTACCTACATGCGTGTGTGTGTGCAGGCAGGACGAGTTTGCGGCCACGGGCGTCAGCGGCGAGCTGTATGCCACGGTCGACAAAGCGCTGGATGAGCGGACCATCGGGCACAACCCCGAGCGCCTCTGCCTGCTCAAGGGAGGCATCGTGTACAGCAACGCCGTCACAACCGTGTCCCCTGGATACGCAAACGAGACGCTCAACGGCGGTGAGCGCTGCGTCGATTTCAGCCGTCGTGCTCGGCCTGGTGCTTTACGCGTGCAGCACCTGCCACGCTGCTGCCGACTGCCTCTCACACCCACCTTTCCTGGCTGTGCCCCTGCTGACCCCAGGCGCCGCGGGCTGGCTGAAGAGCTCGCTGGCTGCGCCTGCTGTGGCAGCCAAGTACAAGGGCGTGCTCAACGGCATCGGTAAGTGCGCGGCCCAGTGCTGCGCGGTTCTGCCAGGCCAGCCTGCACACGGCGTTTTGTACACTACGCGGTGGCAGCGGTGGCAGCAGCAGCAGCAGCACCTGCAGCGGCGCCGCGGCCCGCTGTGTTTATTGGCAGTGCAGGCAGGGCCTGCCCAGGCGTTCCTGCCCAGCGTTTTTTGCGCTGGTCCCCCCCCCCCCCCCCCCCCCCCCCCCTCTGTTGCTGCAGACACATCCCTTTTGGGACGCCTGCCACCGCTGCCCGCCTGCCGCCCCTCTGTCACAGCATCTTTGTTGCTTGCATCCCTCCCCTTCCACCGCAGACACTTCATTCTGGGACCCCGCCACCGACCCCCTCATCCCAGCCTGCTTCGACGCGCAGCGGCAGGAGGGCAAGGCCCTGTGCAAACGCTTCCTGCAGGAGGTCCGTGCAGCAGAAAGGGCGGTGCACAGGCAGAGCGAGCGGCGCAGCTGGGGCGTGCTGGCCTGGGCGCTGCCTCCCGACGCTCAAGCCTGCATACTCAGCGGCCACCTGACCTCCCTCTCCAATGCATCGCAGGGCCTGGGCTTGACAGTCGACCCCAGCAAGCCCCTGGTTGCCGTTGTGTCGCGCCTGGTGCCGCAGGTACGTGTCATCGATTATGCAAGCTGTACGCGCTCGTATGCCCCACCCGATCACACGGTCAATTCGCTGTGCTGCCTGCATTTTCCCGGCACCAAGTCTGCTCGATGTGGAAGAGGCCATGCGGCGCCAGCATTGCGAAGGCAATCAAAGGGTTGCCTCACTTGCATGCGCCGTCCACGCCCCCTGCTTCCCTCCCCTGTGTGAGCGCAGAAGGGCATCCACCTGATCGAGCACGCGGTGCACCGCACCATCCAGCAGGGCGGACAGGTGGTGGTGCTGGGCACTGGCCACGCGGACGGCGGGCTGCGCGGCCTGGCGGGCGGCCAGTACAGGTCAGTGCTGCACGTGCCCCTCGTTTCGGACGGTTCTTGTGCTGGCGGCAGTGGTGGTGGCAGTGGGTTGCAGACCGCTGGTTTCGTGGGCGTGCCAGGTGCAGGCACTGGGGGCCATTTCAAGGCTTGCCAGGTGCAGGCACTGGGGGGGCCATTTCAAGGCGTGTCAGGCTGGCTGCGTCACGATTTACAGTTCCTCTTCCGCGAACACACAAGGCCCACAGACCTTGGCCAACAAAGCTGGGGCTCCCCCCTGTCCTCTGGCCACTGCAGGGACAACCCCGACGTTCAGATGCGCTTCCTCTACAGCGAGCCCCTGGCGCACCAGATTTACGCGGCCGCAGACATGCTGCTCGTGCCCTCGATGTTTGAGCCGTGCGGCCTCACGCAGGTTGGTGGTGCAGGTCGTGCACAGCTGTCGCCTGATCGTTCAGTGGGCATCGAAAGGTGCTGCTGCTGCTGACTGGCACAGCTCCTGCTCTTTGCGGTGTGTCGGGGAGGGGCATTTGGTTCAAAGGGGGGAGGCAGGCCTGGCGCACCGGACCTACGCTGCTGCCCACCTGCTGCTCGTGCCCTCCCAAGTGTACCTCAGCGGCCGGCGTCACTTCATGTGCCTGCAAGCTTGCCCTGCGCGAACGACGGTGGTGTGCCGATCATACGTTCACTCGCTTGCACCTTGCATGACCCACTCTGCTACCCCTGCTCCCTGCTCTCCTGCAGATGATTGCGCTGCGGTACGGCACCGTGCCGGTTGTGCGCTCCACCGGCGGGCTGGCAGACACGGTCAAAGATGTGGACAACTACCAGGCGAGCGGCACACCTTTGTCACACATTCGTGCTGCTGCAGCGCTGCGGCACGAATGCTTGAGAGAAGCGGCACGCACGGCGGGTCCTGTGCTACGCTGCGGTTGGAAAGAGGGTCGCCATCTGCCTCCTTTGACCTCTCCAGGCCTTCTCCCCAGGCTGGGAAGGGGGGCACGAGGTGACAGAACTCTGCTCTGCCGGCATGTGCCGCTCTTGACCTGGCGTCACGTGCCGTGGTGTTGCCTCGATGCAGGGCACCGACCCGAAGCCCAACGGCTTTGTTTTCGACGGCATCGATGCTGGCTCGCTTGATTCTGGTGCGGACCTTTATCTGGGCGTGCATATTGAAGTGCTTTGCGGAGGTTGTGGCGGCACCCGATTGCTGCGTGGGAGCTGAGGAGGGTGTGGGGAGGCGTCGGCATACCTTGCGACCCACCGCGCCCTTACAGCGCCGCTGCTGTCGACGTCGACAGCACACCCCAGCTGCTGCCGAGACAATCCACAGCGGTGGGCTTGTTCTCCATGCACACCTTCAACACCGCGCTCACGGTCTGGCGTGTGCCCCTGTGCAACATGCAGCCCTGGACCGCGCGTTCCGCTACTACAAGGAGACGCCCGAGCGGTGGGCAGCGCTGCGGGGCAGCATCATGAGCGACGCCCCCCGGTGGAGCTGGGACACCGCCGCCGGCAGCTACGTCGATCTGTACCAGCAGGCCAGCCAGGTGTGAGGCGGATGTGGAGGCGCCTTGCCGGCGCTTGGAAGCTGCCTGGCAGCCAGGCGTGCATCTGGAACCCCAGAGGCCAGCAGCTGTGCACGGTTTGTGCGCAGCTGCTGCTCAGCTGCTGCATAAGCCCACTTGGGAGTGTGCCATGGTTGCATCGCTGGCGCCCTGCACGAGGCATCATGATGGCTCTCACCAGCGTGCACGCGTGCACTCTTCGCCCTTGCCCAGGCGTGAGCCGCCATGCCTGACGGCAGGCGGCCGCCACGGCAGGCTTGCGGCCAGCCCGCCACGGCGCGGTCCCGAACAGCCCTTCCGCGCCTGGCCGCACGTCGCTGCGCGGCCCGCTTGCGCCCTCCCCGCCCAGTATCCTCCCCTGCTTTCGAGTTGATTCCATGCCCTGATTTGATGTTTCTCGCTCCTTCTCCCCTCAAACCAACCCCTCCTGCCGCCGCCTCATGGCAGCAGCACCCCGCCCTCCCACTCTGCCCCTTGCCCATTCTTGCTGCTGCTCCATTGCACCCAGCCGCTGCGCGCCGCCGCCTCCCCCTCTGGTTGCCGCACACCCTTAAACGCACCCCTCCCGCGCACGCTGCTGCCTCCCACTGCCGCCTGCACATGTACCTTCTCACCCCTTGTACACCTTGCATGGTGCCCTGCTTTGCGCCCCTCCTCGTAAGCCTCAGCACGCGCGCCGGCAGTGGGAAGCCTCCCCGTGCTTGTGTCACATGAATCTTGGGCGCGTGGGATTACATGTGGGGGTATTCTGCCCAGCACAGGCAACGTGTCACGACGGAGCGCACCAGGTGGAGGGCGCTGGTGGGGCGTGCAGATGGATGGGGGGGAACCAGGGGGGCAGCATTGTGGAGGGGTCAACGGAGTGGAAGGGCGAATGCGCCAGGGTAGTGGAGAAGGGAAGGTTCCAGGGGTAGGGCGGGGGTGACGGGGGTTGGACGTAAGATCGACCGAGGATGGAAAAAATGGGAGGCGCCATCGGGCGGGCGCAAGATTGGGCAGGGCCATCGGGCGCGCTGCAAGCGCAAACAGGTGTACACACGCCAGCAGGCGCGTGGGCCGGGCAGGGGAGCGAGCGTTGGCGGCGGCAATGCGGGGCGCCGGCGGAGAAGCAATCGATCGGGGAGAGAGGCATACGCACAAGCTTGGGCTGGGAGTGCGCGACGTTGTATCGCGGTTGTGGGTAAGAGCTGCAGCGGACCCCAGCTGCATCGGCATCCAGGATTTTCTGCGGCGGGGGCCCAGTAGCTGCCAGCGCAGCGGTGGCGCCGCTCGTTCATGCGCAGGTGCTGCCGCGGGCAGCAACGAGCACCGACTGCCAACGAGCCAGCGCGTGTACTGGGGGCAAGTGCGAGCAGGGATGCACGTGAAGGTGCGCACTGAGCGCTGCGCGGCGCGTTGGCGCCGCTCAAGCGGGGCTTGGCACGCCCACGGGCGCCGTCACGGGTCCGGGGGCGGGGGAGGGTGCGCCGGCGCCGTTGTGTACCTCGGCGCAGATAGCAAGGAAGCGCGAGCCTGCGAGAAAAGTGGGGTGACGGGTCGGGTGTGCAGGTGCCTCCTCGGTGGGTGCTTTACCTGCGGGTGGGTGATGTCGGTTTGCCAGCATTTTTCAGGGGCCGGGCACTGGGCAGCTGCAGGGCTGCGCGGAGCAGCCCGCAGGTGGCGGACGGCGCTGCGTGCGACGGCCGCCACCGCCGCCCTTCGCCCCAGCGCACCCAGCACGCCGATGGGCGCGGGATCGAAGTTGAACTGCTCGGTCAGTCCGGTCAGGCAGTCGGGCGCCAGCTGCAATTTCGTGGGAAGGCGGCAAGGCGGGTGGGTGGGTGGGTGGGTGGGGTTCTTCGCCGACTCCTGCGTCCGTGCCGGGCCCCTGCACATTCATTTGATTTAGCAGGTGTGACCAGTTCAGTTCAGTCCAGTTCAGTGGATGAGCGGACAAGAGGTGGCCATCAGGGGCAGAGGGACACTGTGAAGCCAGGTGGGCGCGCCAGCCGGGCGCTCGGGCGTAAGGTGCAGTTGATGCGCGAGACAGCGGGGAGGTGGGTGGTTGAGCGGGGAGGGGTGGGCAGGAGGGCACACCGCCACATGCGTTGTGCAGGCACGGGCAGATGTGCAGGCGGATGCATTTGCCCTGGCCACCCCACGCTTACGGTGTAGAAGTTGTCGGCGCAGGCGGGCTCGCAATCAACCGGGTACTCGGTCTCGCCGGCATCGAGCGCATGCAGCATTTTGAGGAGGCTGGGGCAGAGGTCCAAATCAAACTGGCCGCTGTAAACGGAGGGGTCTGTAAGGCACACGCCGGCGGCAGAAGCCTGCACAGGTGGGGCGGGGGAGGCGGGGGAGGAGGGGTGAGGAGGGCCTGGCGCGGCAGCCTTCGCAAGGCTGCGGCGCCGCGCCGCCGCCGGCGCCCGGCCCAGCGGCAGGTCACACGGCCCGAGCCGCCTGGGTGCACGTCCTCCTGACCTTTTTGAGGAACGGCGCGTATTTTGGTTCGGTCAGGAACTCGCCAATGACGACTGCCCTCGCAGGCGCAGAAGCAAGGGCCAGCAGCAGCGTGGCGGCGAGAAACAGGCGTGCCATGGTATTGGTGACTCCAATCGAGCCGGCAAGCGGGCTGGGGGCCAAGGAGGAGGGAAAGGCGTAGGCGAACACAAGCCTGCAAGGCGTCAACCCTTGTCCCTTGCTGCTAGATCGAACAAGGTCTCACAAACAGGCGGATGGTGCCTTTTTGGCAAGCGGATGCGGCCGCCGAGGACTAAGGCAGCACGCGAACCGCGGGAGCCGTCTCGTAATCAGAGCCGGCTTCTCGTGGCCCCAAGAGCCCCTACTTCGCTTGCATGCTCTGTGGAACGCTGGGAAAAAGACTGTCCCAGGATCCCGATACCTCCCCCGCTCGTCGCCTCCCTCCCTCCCTCCCTCCCTTTGTGGCGCCTCCCCCGCCTCTTGCAGGCAAGCCCAGCCCTTCGGACCGGCGATTAGGCTGTTTGTGCCAGTGGAGGTGAGGCTGCAAGCCGTTAGTAATAGGCCAGGGTGCACGCTGCCCCCCCAAGCGGCTCTGGAGTTCTGCCGTGCGCCCCCGCAGGCGACTTTCCCTGCTCAATCAGGCACGATCGGAACCATTCAGAGCTGCCTGGCAGCGGTGGTGTGGGCGCTGCACCCCCTGCACCTTGCGCGCCGCGCCACCTGGCGGCGCCGCCACGCCGACTCGTGTCGACTGAGACGCCCTCGCTTCCACTCATCCCTCCTCCAACCCACCTCCCACACAGACCCGCCCACATTGATACAGAACAGACATGGCCTTTGCTCAGCGGCTGCGCGACAATGAGGACCGCGTGTGGCGGCTGCTGTTCGTCGCCGCGTTCATTGGCTCTGTCTGTTGCACCATTGTCGTGCTGGGCGGCCTTGCAGCCGTCACTGCCTACTGCTTCGACAACCAGCCCTCTGGCATAGCGGTGGGCATGAAGACGGAGATGGTGCGCATGGGGACGGCTGGGCGGGCAAGGGAGGCAGTGGAGGGTCCAGGAGGGGCGCGCTAGCGGCAGCACTGATCGTACCGCACGGCTGCCGCTTCCCCCCGCTACCGCAGCCGCTCACCCGGCTGACCAACGAAGTGATGAGCATTGAGAAAGCGAGGGTCACGGCGGCGGATGGTTCTTTCCAGTGCGACAAGTGAGTTGGAGGGCAGAGGCACTTTGTGGCGCTCGCTGCAGATCCATTGGTACGGGCGAGGCGAGGTGGCGGTGGGACAGGCGGGGAGCGGCCGGCAGCGGATGGTTGTGTTGCTGCATTAGCCCCCCCCCTACCCCACCCACCCACACACCCACACCCACACCCCACCCCCACCACTACCACGCCTTCACTCTCCCCCAGGTTCTTTCGCTACGACTGGACGCTGTGGGCCCTGCAGGCCTTCTGGCTGATCGTGTTTGGCACGCTGTGGTACCTCGGATGCATTCGCCGCTTCCTGGTGAGCAACGCCTGCCCGTGTCCTAGCGTGCTTTCTGGCGCAGAATACAAGCTGGTGCAGCAGCAGCGGCAGCAGCGGCGGCAGCGGCAGCAGCAGCAGCGGCAGCGGCAGCAGCAGCGGCCCACCCGAAAGGGACCTCCGATGTGCTGCCCGCGCTCCCCACCATCCCTGCTTGAGGCCATGCCCGCCCTGCATTGCATTTGCTCTGCCCACCACGCCGCGTGGCTCCTGCCCAGCAATTCGCCGCTGGCGCCGGCAGGCGCGCGCGCAGGCGCATGCACCGTGCAAATGTTTTCCCTGCATTCCTGTTCCCCCCCTGCCCCACAGCACGGCCTCGTGACCCTCGGCGCCTGCGTGACAGCGTGGCACATGTGGAAAGCTGATTAAACCATTTCCATGGAGCAGTGGACCAAGGTGGGCAACGCAAGAAGTGCTGTCGCAGCTCGTCGCAGCGGCGGCGCCGCGATCGCTGGGCTGCGCCTCCACGGCTGCCGCACCCGCATCCCTCAAGCGCCTCAACTTTCACTCCCTGTCTGTGCAGGACGAGCTGCACACCGACGGCTTTGTCATCGGGCTGGGCCTCATCGGCTGCTGCATCGCCAACTTTTCCCTCATGTGCGCAAACGCTGAAGAAGCGGAGGCAGCCCCTGGCTGGCCCCTGCTCGGAGCATCCCGAAGTGCTCTAGAGATCTCAGAGACCTCAGGAAACCACCACCTACATCTTTTGACAGCGGGAAGGGGCCGCGCCGTGACCGCCCGCCTCCTGCCCCACCCAGCCCCCTCCCCGTGTCTCCTCCTCTACGAGCAGGTTCCTTGCCGGCCCCTACTCGGAGCGTGAGGCGCGCCAGGGCTCGCGACGCATTAACTCCCTGGGCAGCAACCACACCCCTGGCTCAAGCGACGCGGCATTCGACAAGGCAGCCAACTCTATGCACACCGGCGTTGCCGCCGAGGTGTGACGCATGCCCGCGAGCTCAGCGCAGTGCGCAGCCGCCGAGGCGCGCCACCGCTAAATCGGCGCCCAACACTGGCGCGCATGCTCCGAGCGCTGATCCGGCAGGCTGGTGCCGTTTCCAGCCGCTGGGAGCGCGAGTGCCTCTGCCACAGCTGCTGCGCGCACAATCAAGCAATCCCCCAACCCAGCTCTGCGAGCCCCGGCTTTTCCCTGAACTCAACCGCCACACACCCCACCCCAATCCCCCCGATCCCCCTCAGCGCAACTGTCATTCTTGGCATTCTTGGCATTCTTGGCATTTTCCCTCACGTACTACACATGCACCACCGCCGCACGCACAGCAACCTCACCACCCTACGCCACGCTGCCTCCTCGCCTGAGCGCTGCCGGCGCACGTTGCCTGCCCTTTTTCGTGCCCAGTTTGTGCCGAGTGTTCGCACCGTGCCCGCTGCGTTGTCGCGACCGCCCTCCTTGCTCCTCCCCCTTAGTTGAGTGTTGCAGACCCACCCAACTCCTCTTCCCGCTGCAAACCCCAACGCCCCTGGGTCCCCCCCCTGCGTCCCCCTGGGCCCCCTGGCTCTCCCCTGGGGTGCCCCATTTCCGTGCCCTTTCGACTTTTTTCCGCACCGCTGCTTGCACACCCATGGCCGCCCCCATCCTTTCATGTGCACGCACTTTTCCACATCCTCCCTTGGCCAGGGCTCTTCTCGACGGGAGCAAAGCAAACCGGCGCTGCCCTTGCGTCTGGCTCTCGGACGTCTCCCTCTCTCTGCCCTTTGTTGGCACCTCTCTCTCTCCCTCTGCCCTTTGTTGACACCTTTACAAGCCACCGACACCCTCCGTGGCTTCACCGCCGACCCCCGGCACCCCCTCTGCGACCCCCTCTATGTCAGCCTCCCCTGTGCCCCTCTTCATTCTACACATTGTGCCGTTGAGCCGAACAAGAATGCACTCTGAAAGAAAGGACTTTGACGCAGCGTAAACAAGAGCAGCCGCTGGCAGCTGCCGGCAAGCGCGCGCCCTGCTTCCGCCGCCACCACGCCGTGCTCAGCGCAGCTGCTGCAAGCCGTTGCCGGCCCTGGTTGGGGATCGTTTCTAAGCGAGCACCTGTAGGAGACATTCCAGGAGGCCATGCGGCAGCGCTGGCGGTCGTTGGCGCCTACAACATTTACAGGGGGCTGGCGGTGCCAGCACGAAATGAAGGCATGTGCAGAGAGCTGAGCAATGTGAGAGTAGATAAACCGAGGGCCAGGCGATTCAAGGGGGCATTCATTGACAAATGTGCACGCTGTACATGCGCTGCGTCGTAACTGAATTGTGGAGCTAAGTTGTCCCCTTTACTGCGCCGGCGCCGCCGCGCCGCCCGGCTGCTGCGGCTGCGCCACCGTCGCCGCCCGGCGTGCACGGTAGGAAAGATTCGTGGACCAGCGGGCGTAGTCGTCGCCTAGCTTTGCCAGAAACACAGGCAGCAGGGCCTTCATCATTGCACCCATCACTGCGTTGCCGGTGGCCTGCGTGCAAGGGCAAAGGGCAGGCAGGAGGGGCCAGGGGTGAGCAGGGACAACACCGTTTTGTGCGCAAAGGGACTACCGCATGCCTGCAGAGCAGGGCAGCGAGCGTTCCTGGACGTGCCGCTGCAAACAGGCAGTGCCCTCGGGCTCACGACATAGTATACCACTGCTCACCTGCAGCATGGGGCGTGGGATGACCCGGAAAGGCCCCACCACCTCGCTCCAAACCTGAACGTCAGCCATTGCATTGATGCTCCCCTGCCCGGCAGCGGCGACAGCGCCGCCGCCGTTGCCGCCGCCGCCGTTGCTGCCGTGGCCGCCGTTTGCGCTGCTGCTGCCGCCGCCGCCGCCGCCGCCGCCAGACGGCTGCCACGTCAGCGCGGTGTGAAAGTAGAGCACGAAGCGCTTGTCCAGCTCCAAGCTCTGCAGCAGCTCGCTGCCTTTTAGCCTGAGGGAAGGAAGGGATGTGGGACGGAAGGGCTGGACGAGCGAGGGACGGAGGGCCTGTGGCGAATGCACAGCCAAAGCAGGGCGGTGGTAAATTTACTTTAAAGTGGTAAGCAAAGCACGTGCCAACATCCTAGGCGCTGCAGCAGTTCCCTGACCCCCCCCCCCCCCCGACTCAAAGCACACGGGCACCACCTCAAGTCACAGCGCACCTGCATTCCCCAGACTCGAAGACGACGCTGTCCGGGCCGCCGGCGCCGCCGCCCAGGCTGACGTGCACCACCACCTCTGGCTCCACCCACACGTCAAACAGCTGCAGGGGGAGCAACGCAGAGAAGGGAACGGGTGGGTGGGTGGGCAGGCGAGCTGCGCAGCAGGCAAAGGGGGGGGCGGCCCAGGCTGACGTGCGCCGCCACTTCTGCTCAGCCCGCACGTCAAACAGCTGCCGGTGGGGAGCGGCGGGTAGGCGGAGCAGGCACGTGAGCTCGGCAGGGAAGGTGGGAAGGGTTGGGGCAAGGTGGCGATCAGCAGGCGAGGTGGACCCGCTGACACGTGGCGGCAGGCGAGCTGCACGCGCAGCAAGCGGGAGCTGCATCAGGCGAGGCAATAACTTCACAGACCCACCCCCAAGATGGCGCCCCACTCAGCTGCCAGGGCCCCTTCCTCAGCGCCCCCGTCTTTCCGACACGTGCGGCACCGCGCAGCAGGAAGGCGCCGGCCCCCAGCGAGCTGTCCACCCCTCAGAGCCATCCCCCAAGGCGGTGCCCCACTCGGCTGCCGGGGCCCCTCCCTCCTCCCCTTACCGACACACGCGGCACGCGCAGCAGGAAGGCGCTGCCCCCCAGCGAGCTGATCATTGCGGGGTCCAGCTCGTGGTACTGCTCCGTGGGAAGGCGCATGTAGGCGTCGAGCGACAGCGCGCCGCCGCGGTCCTGCAACACACGACACACACGGGACGGAGGGTGCAAGCGGCGCACTGGTGATGCGTGGGAAGGCGCATGCAGACGAGCGACAGCGTGCCGCCGCGGCCGCGCTGCTGCTGCTGCACTGTCTACACTGTAATGAATGAGATCACGAGTTGCCAGCACCCACCTGCACTGTGACGCTGGCCTTGGAGGCGCCGCTGAGTTTGGCAGGGTCTTGCAGCCGCTCGTGCGCCTGCTGCCCTGTGCGCTGCTGCTGCCCGGCCTGCTGCTGCCCTGCTGCCGCGCAGACGGCTGGCCTGCTGCTGCGGATGGTGCTGCGCTGCGGCACGGGGAGCGCGCGGCGCGTCCCAAGCACGCCGCGGGGAGCTGCACCGACCCGGCACGAGCGGGCGGCGGCGGGCGACGGTGCAGCCGACCCTGCAGCGGGGAGCTGGGCATCTGTAAGCGGCGGCGAGACTCCTACAAACGACACGGGGTGGGCCCTTGCCGCACAGACTCACTGAGGCGCGACATGGTGGTCGGAGAACCTCTACTCTGGCGCGCCACGCCAATCGGGACGCTGCTCGACTGCCAGAGCGATGTGCGGAGCCAGCAGAGAGAGGGGGCAAAGTGCGTTGAGTTTGCTCTTCACTCCCCTTCCGCCACCGCCACCGCACCCCACCACGCATGCAGCGTGCGGCCTCCCAGTCTCTCTCCCACGTGTGTGACTGACTGCTGGCAGCGCCAAGAGTTACAACAGAAGGGTGTTCCGCCTTAAAGACGTACAGGAGGGCAGGAGCCAGGGCAGTGCAAGAGGATGGATGGTGGCGGGGTGTGCGGGTCTCTTCTCAAAGGCGGGTGCTGACGGCGTGCCGTCCGCCGGCGCGACAGCTACCATGCCAGCCCAGCGGCACCGCCGCCCGCGAGCGTGGCTGCTCCTTCAGTTGAAGTAGCCCTGCGGAGCGACGGCGGGAGGCGGGAAGCAGCGGTGAGGCAGCTAGTGCGAGGGGCGCCGCAGCCGGCGCGCCTGCCCGATTTCAGCTGCCCCTCTGCTGCAACAGTGACCACGCCATATATGCGTGCTGGTGCAGCTCACCTGCTTGCGCGCCTGCACTCCAATCTGCCCCCAGAAAAGGCAGGCAAACAGGCCCATGTGCTGCACAGGGACGGGGGCGGGCGCGGTGGGGGTCAGGGGAGCGGCACGGGAGGAGGCGCGGCAGGCGGGGGCAGGCCCCCGGAGGGGGTTAGCACGGGGGGGGCTGGGCGTGGGGGGGGGAGGCCGCGCCGACTGCCGGCGCGGCGCCGCTGCAGCCGTGCAATGCCAGCGTGCGCCGCACGCCAACCCGCGGCGACCAACCGCAGGAACCACCGCTGCGGCACGTCCCCGTCTCGGTCTGTGCTCCCCCGTCATTTGAGTGCTGCTCCCTTTGTGCTCCCTTTGTGTCTTTGCAAGCCTCACCCAGGTGACCATCAGGATCCAGAAGCTGTCGGTGAGGGCGGGGCCCTGCGGGCAAGCGGGGAGGGGGGGCCGGGGAGGATCGATCAAGTCGGTCGTAGGGTTGCATGTGCGGAGCTGCGCTGCACAGAGAGGTACCTTCTTCAAGGCCGAGCACCGCAGGCGGCAGGGCGCGCGCGAGTGCAGTCTGCAGCGCCAGGCGTGCAGCAGCAGCATGTGAACGCGGCAACCGAATGTTTTGTGCCAACAACAGGCTACGACCGAATTCGTGTGTTGCAGGCTCACGGTGGGGAAGTGCGCCAGCTCCTCGCCGATGGACTGGGTGAAGGCGCCAAACAGGCTCTGGCCGCCAAAGGCGGGCACGGCAATGTTGGAGGGCGCAAACCTGGGGGAGAGGGGGGCGCAGCAGGGGCGGGGCGAGGCTCGGAACGACGCCACGTGGCAGGCAGCGGCAGCGGCGGCGTCGCTTTGGACGGCATGCGGCACGATGCATCCGTGACGACGCACTCAGCGGGCAGCCGCTCGCCCTGCAAACGCCTCCCGCCGGCCCCCTTCTGTCCCTCCCTTCTCACCAGCCCAGGAAGCCGGCTATGAGGGCAAGGGGCTCCCTGCAGGCAGGCAACAGATGGGAGGGCGCGTGAGTTCAGGGGGTGAGCCCGGCGGGCAAGAGGCAGGCAGGCAGGGAGTTTTGAAGCAGACGCCCTGCAGGGGCAGGGGCATCCAGCCGGGCCCAGCATGCGACGCAGGCATGCCGCCGCCGGCTGCCTGTCGCCCGGCCGCCTGCGCTCACTTGTTCAGCCACTGGTAGTTGCTGCCGGCAGC
Organism: Micractinium conductrix; assembly: GCA_002245815.2. Classification (NCBI taxonomy): domain Eukaryota; kingdom Viridiplantae; phylum Chlorophyta; class Trebouxiophyceae; order Chlorellales; family Chlorellaceae; genus Micractinium; species Micractinium conductrix. The sequence goes on from LHPF02000062.1 coordinate 74,878, forward strand.
CATCACGCGCACGCCGGCGCGGGCGGACTGCACGCGGGTGGTGCGGGCGGAGCGCGCCGCCAGGCGGCTGCCGGCCAGGCCTGCTTTGGGCGGGCACGAATAGGGGTGAGGATGAGCAGAGCAGGCCACACTGCAATCCAGCTGGTAATCGAACGGCCAGCCGGCGGCGTTGCGCGGGCCGTCGGCGCCGGCGTCCCCAGCCAACAGCCTTTGCGTGCCGTCGGAGCGTTTGCCGCCGCCCGGCTGCACCGCTCGCTGGCGGCCTGGCGCTCCCCTGGCCCGCTAGATGGCGCATTTATGCGACCGTCAATCGCAACACGAGCAAGCGACGGGTTCTGGGAGCACCGAGCGGTGTCTGGCCGAACCCCACCACCCCAAGCTGCTCACCGCGGCTCTGGGTCATGGCGGACTGCATGGCTGTGGCTGCTAGTGGTCTGTTGGGGGCACCGGGAGGGGAGCGGAGCAACAGCAGACAGGTGTGGAGGGCGCGCCATCGCCGATTTCACCCCCTACCCGGCACCCTGGGGGAATGCAGGGTCATCGGAGCGCGGCTGGTCGGTCTGCCACGCATTTTTGCTAACTTCACCCGGGACTCCTCCCTTCATGCTGGACGCCCGGCGCGAGCCGATGCTGCCACCGGCAGAAACTCTTCCGAGGCTCCGCCTCCCGGCGCCTCCCGCAAAGCGGCACAAGCCTCTGGCCGCGCAGCGGCCCGCACACGAGCAGCAACAGACAGAGCAGGCGCCGCCGCCTGAACAGGCTGTGGTGGCGGCGGCGCCGCCGCTGCCGCCTGCAGGCGAGGCCGACGCGTTCGAGGCGGCAGCGGCAGAGCTCGACTGCGACGCAGACGAGCTGCCCAATGACACGCTGGCGGCGCTGCAGCTCCTCAAGTCCCGCTTCCCTCCAGAGGTGCGTGGCGCTGGGGAGCCGCTGCCGCTGGCTGCTTGCAAACTGCGATGCATCAGACCGCAGCCCACCGCCCCGCCGACCGACCCGCCTCACCAGCCATCTCTCTGGCCCCGCCCCTGCCCCGCAGGCGCGCGTGCTGCCCTTTGCCACGCGGGCGCAGCTGTACAGCCTGCTTTCCGACCGCACAACAGCAGACCGACAGCTTGAGGAGCTGCGGCGGCGCAACGCCGTCCGCCTGCTGCAGCTGCCCACGAGCGGGCGCGGCGACGAGCAGCACGCCATCATGCTGACGTCAGACTACGAAGCCGCGCTGCGCGGCTGCCAGCAAGACCTGGCCGGCAGCGCCACGAACGGCGGCGGCGGCGGCAGCGGCCCGTCGCCGGCGATCGTCTTCGAGTGGTTTGCGCGCCGCGTGCTGCCTGTGTGCACAGACACGATGGTCACGCACGGAGACCTTGTGGCGTTGCTGAGCGGCGCACGCGTCGGTGCAGGGTAAGCTCGTGTGCTGCTGGGCCCGCTTTGCCACTCTGTGATGCTGCATGCATTGCTGCAGTAATGCCTGCCTGCTGCCTGCATAAGAACGCCATGGTTTTGCATGGAGGGGGGTGCCGCTGCCGTACCAAAGCGGCGGTGGGTAAGCAACAGAGCCCAGAGCCTGCCATGCTGCTCTGATGCTGCCAACCTGCCTGCGTGCTGCGCTGCGTGCCTGCTGCTGGCTGGCACGCCAGTTGCTTACAGCCTGCCCAGCCTCTGCTGCTTTCCGGCACTCGACCCCGTTGGTTGGCACTGACCCTGCTTTGCCCCGTGCGACGCGGCAAGTACGCCTTGCTTGCCGGCGTCTCTGCTGCCGCGCATCCTGTTGCCTGTACTGCACTTGTTCCTGGCACTAAAATCATCGCGCCCGAGCCCCTCTAGCCTTGCTCGCGACAATCATTGTGCCCACAGCCACCCCCGCCGGCCTTTGCTTTACATGGCTGCCCGCCCGCCGCCCCGTGCGGCAGGCCAGGTGGCAGCCCGTGTCAGTGGCCCCGCGGACATTTCCCCCACGCTCCCTTCGTCTTCTTTTTTTCGTTTTTGATTTATTCCAATTGACGCACTGGTTGAATCACTCACATTCCAAGGCTGCCTCCAGCGCTCATCTCAGTTTGAACAGCCTGTTGCACACTAGCTGCTGACCAGCCCCCTCTCTGCCTGCCTCCCCGCCTGCTCGCCCCCGCGCAGGTCGGCCCGCAGCAGCGGCCCGGCCGCCGCCGCCGCCGCCCGCGCCACCGGTGCGGGCGGCGGCGGCGTGACCGAAGCGCACGTGTCTCTGCTGCTCAACCGGGGCTTCCTCACGCGGCACACCGCCAGCGCCGACAGCTACCTGTTCAGGTGGGGACGCTGCCGGCGGCCGATCGCACTGGGCGACGCAACCCACCAGCTGCCTTGCTCCCCGCTGCTGCCTGCCGCCCCCCCCCCCCCCCCCCCCCCGAGGGCCCGCCTCCCTCCTGCCAACCTACACATGCCTTCCCCTCTCCCCCGCTCTGCTGGTACCAGCATGCATGCCCAATGCCTGCAGCTGTCCTGCAACCACCCTCTCAGCATGTGATCCCTCCCCGTCTGCTCCCCTCCCCGCCTGCAGCATGCCCAGCGCAGGGGCCGCCGTGCGCAGCGTGGCGGCCGGCCGCCAGGAGATCCTCTCGCTGCTGCAGCGCCGCCGCCACCCGGAGGTCCTAGAATCAGGTGTGCAGCATTGCGCTGCCGTGCTCCCTATCTCTCTCGTTGATCGCTCTTACCGAGTCCCTTGAATTCTCGCTGCTGCCACCACTCTTTCTCCTGCGCGTGCCTCCTCTGACCCACCGTCACTCTCCGCCCACCCACGCTGCTGCTGCTGTGCTGCAGAGCTGGAGAAGAAGAAGCTGCAGCGGTCGGTGCTGGGGGTGCGCTGGCACGTGGCCGACATGGCGGGGGGCGGCGTGCTGCTGCGGCTGCCCACCGCCGTCGGGCCGCTGCTGCGCGTCGCAAAGCGCGGCGGGTGACGCTGCGTTCGCGACATCTGCCCTCCCTGGAACCCCGTCCCTGCCGGGCCCCCAGCCGCGAACTTGCTGGCAAGCGCCGTGTGGCCGTGATGTATGCACGTGCAACTCCCAAACTCACATCCTTGCTGGAACGAATGTTCCCCTTGATCAATTATTATCATCATTTATTATCACCCCCTCGCTTGCGCACCGTCGCCCCGTCAACCCTGCCTGTACTCGCCCCCTGTGCCCACGCCGTCCCTCCGCCAATTCTTTCTCCCTAATCTCTTGTGCCGCCATGCTGCGCCCCAACCCTCTCCTTGTGGCGCTGCCCCCAACACTCTCCTTGTACACTGCACCTGCCTCCCCCTGTGCGAGCAGTCTGGAGGACTTTGCAAAGTTTCTGGCAGCAAACAACGTTCATGAACAACTCGGTGCAACGTGCAGTTTGGAAGGGTGGCAGCTGAGCAGCGCAGGGCCCTGAGGCGCCACGCGCACTGCCGGGCGCCACGCGCCGCCAGCCGTCACCAGCCAGCCGTCACCAGCCAGCCCTGTAAGCGCAGCAGACCGGAACGACAGCTGGAGCAGGCAGGAGCCCCGGCGACAGTGTGCACACACCAGCCTGCGCTGCCGCGTGCTGCGCCCCCCAGGCAGCGCCTTGTTGGAAGGCGCCGTCGTGAAGCATCTCATGCGCCGTCGTGCGGCGTCTCAAGCGGTGTCGGGGAACTTCTGCTCCCACGCCTCTGCAGCGCCGCCGGGTTGCAGGGGGTGCAGGGGAGGGAGGGGAGGTGGGTTGCGCGTCAGCCTCTGCTGCTGCTGCTGCTGCCTGGAGAGGCGTGCCCCGGGGCCCGCCAGCGCCCAGCCCATCCCAGAGTCATTTCGTTGAATCCACCAATCCATCAACCTGCTGCAAGCCTCCCTGCACACCCCTGGAGCCCCTGCTCGCCACCCCGCCGCCCCGGCACCGCGGCGCCCCTGCCCCATGCCGGGCGGCTGAAAGGAACTGGCACAGCTTGCTGACAACTTGGCAAACCAATCAAACATTCGGTGGGTCGTGCATTCTGCCACCGTCGGTCGATCAGTCAACCTTGTTGACGCAAAACGACCCACCTGCGTCCTGGTCGGAGTCCGAGTCGGAGCTGTCCATTTCGTCAATGTCCATGGGCTTGATCTGTGTGCGGTGGTGTCGAGAGGGGGAGAGAAGTGTGCGTCAGAACGGGGACAGAAGGTTCGTGCATGTGCATCAACGTCCAGGGCTGATCTGCGGGTGGTGGTGTCGTGGCGGTGCAGCGGGGAGACAATTGAGCAGGTTCTATAGTGGGCCGGCCAGCCAAGCCGCACAGCGGGCGGGCACGAGCGCGTATGCAGGCGGGCAGGTACGTGGGCAGGCACGACGGTTGACAGGTGGTGGGCAGTCGGCAGATGACGCAGAAGCGAGACGCGGCTGCCCCGCACGCCATGCAGCATCCTTTCGTTGCAAAGACCCAACTTCCAGCGCGCACGGCGAGCGCCCTGCGGCACAGCGCGCTGCTCCGCATGCTCTGCCGCTCACGCTTTGTTTCTATGTGTCAGTCAACACATCAAACCAATGGGCACCCACCTTCCAGCCGTCGGCCACCAGCACGCGGCGCACCGCGGTCAGCGTCGCGCCCTGCGGCACGCCCTGCTCCACCAGGCTTGCACCCGCCTTCAGGTCACGCCCCTTGAACAGCAGCCGCTCCCAGGCGTCCTCAAACCCTGCAAAAAAACCGGAGCGCATACATGTGGCGTGAGTGAGTGCGGGGCAGTGCCATGAAGAGCACGCGCCCCTTGAGCAGCAGTACCAGCAGCTGCTCGTGGAAGCTTACAGGAAGCATGGGGGGGGGGGGGGGGGGGGGGGGGGTCGTTCATTTTCAGGGTAAGCGCTCCCCTCGAAAGCACTCCATCTGAAAGGGGATTCTTGGATGCGCTGTTCATGCTTCCTCAACGCATGCACAGGCGCTGCAAAGACCTCAAAGTGCCTCCACTGCTCCCCTGCTCACCCTCCACCCTCCACTATTGGCTGCCCTCCCCCCTCCCCCTTCCTTTCCCTCCTCGCCTGCCTCTCCCACCCCAGGCGTGCAGCGCGACTGCTGCCAACTCCTTCAGTCGGCTCCCTCTCTTCTTGATGAGTTCCCCCCCATCCCCACTTCCCCTCGCTCACCCTCCAGTCGCAGCAGGGAGTCCGCTGGCTGCCAGCCCAGCTTCTCAGCCAGCGCCTTCAACACCTCCTCGGGAGTGGCTGCACAGGAGAGGTGGGGTGGGGTGGGGTGGGTGGGGTCGGGTGGGGTGGGGTGGGGTCGGGTGGGGTGGAGTGGGTGGGGTGGGGGTGGGGGTGGCGGTGTTGGGGTTGGGGAGGACTACCAAGCATGTCGACAAAACTCAACAGCCCTTGACAGGGCCCCACCCCTCCCACTGCTGCCGTCAAGGGGTGACCTCCCACAGGTGCAGCGCAGCAGCGCGCGCGGCAAAGGCGGAGACAGCAGCGGCGTGGCGGCGACTGCAGCGGCAGCACGGCAGCACAGGCATTGAGCGCGCCTTCTGCGTCCACCTCCAGGGCGCACTCCTCCCCCATCTCCGTGACGGTCGCCATGCTTTCCTTCCAGTACAGGCTCCACTTGTCGCGCTGCACCCGCGGCTGCACGCGCAGCTGCAGGGCCTCGGTGGCGCCTGCGGGCGTGTGCGGAGGGAGGGCAGCGCAACAGGGGGGGGTGTCAAGACAGGTGGCTGGTTTGGCAATGCTGGCAGATGCTGGGTGACCGAGGCGGCAGCCGGGCCAAGTGTGCGTAACGCCAGTGCAGCGGTTGCGGCAGCAGCGGCGGCGGTGGCAGCTGCAGCGCATGCATGCCGCAGCAGGCAACCCAAGCGCACCTCCGCGCAGGCGCAGCACCAGGTGCAGGGTGGACTCCTTCTGGATGTTGTAGTCCGCCAGCGTGCGGCCGTCCTCCAGCTGCTTGCCCGCGAAGATCAGGCGCTGCTGGTCGGGCGGGATGCCTGCTCCGGGTCGTGACGCAGCGTGAAAGGGAGGATTAGGGATGCGGAGGTGTGCGCCCGCAGCGCCGCTGCCGCAGCAGCCAGCGGAACAGGCGCATGTGCGCCGGCATCAATGAAGGCGGCGTCGGGACGGCGTGGCGGCCCTGCTCACCCTCCTTATCCTGGATCTTGGCCTTCACGTTCTCGATGGTGTCGCTGGACTCCACCTCGAGGGTGATGGTCTTGCCTGCGCAGAAACGAGGGCGGGAGCGAGGGGGCGGCGTAAGGGCGGCAGGCGGGGCGCCGGCACGGCGGCAGTCTCCTGCGCTTCCCGAGTGCGGCCCGAGCCTGCCGCCCGATAGCCACTCGCCCGTGAGTGTCTTGACGAAGATCTGCATGGCGGAGGGCTGCGGGAGCGCGGCTGAAGGCGGAGAGCCACCGAAAGTAGCCGGCCGTGATCGGGCGCTCGCCGCGCTTTCTGGAAGGCTCGATGATGCTGGAGGGTGGCACTGAAGCGAGACAGAGCGCCAGGTCAACCGAGGCGCCAATCGAGGAGCTCAGCACGCACACCGCGGAACGCAGCGCGCCAAAACCCCAACCCACGCGCCCATTGACGTCCGCCCGTGCCTCCCTGTCGTTTGCACTCCCTTCCTGCACATCTCCGAAGCCAGACGTTCTTGCACCCTTCCTGTCGTCCGCTCCGTGCAGCGCCGAGGCGTTCCCCGCCCGCCCCGAGCAGCAGGCAGCTCTTGCAGCTCGATCTTTCGCCCTCAGAGCATCCCATTCAGCAGCGGCCCACAGCAGCATGTCGCGGCGAGGCGTCTGGCAGCTGCGTCGCCTGCTGGTGCACTACTGCGACCAAGGTGGCAGCAGCAGGGGCACGCGGTGAGCGCAGCCAGAGGCATGAACAGCGCTGTGGCACGCCGCCGCCGCCGCCGCCGCCGCCGCCGTGCTGCCGTGCTTCGGAGCAGCTCTCTGCCTTGCTGGCCTCGCGTGTCTGCCAGCGCATTGCGACGTCCTGCATTGCATTTTCGCGCACCCAACTCCATGTTCATCATCGATGAGTGCCCCGCTTCCACGCTGCAGGGAGTTTGTTGAAACGATGATGCCTCAGTTTGCCGCCGACAACCCGCAGCTGGCGGTGGAGGCGGCGGTGCGGCGGGGCCAGCACCCGGGGCTGCTTGCAGAATACTGTGAGTGCCGCTGGGGAGCACACTGGCGGGACGCGCAGACCAGGGCGGGTTGGTACGTAGGAAGTGTGCTGGGGCTGGCCAAGTAGCCGGCGCAGCAGCACGGCAACGGCGGCACTCCTCAAAACAGAGGAACTGAACCGCGCGCTGCACACGGCACTCCATGCTGCTCGCGTCGTGTCGCTTGTGTGCACCTTCGCTGCCCTGCCACGCAGTGCACGCCCTGACGCGCCTCCCGAGCGGCCTGTGTGTGTGCATATGCCGACGGTCAGCTGTCTGCGTGACCGTTCCCTTCCCTTTCGTGTGCAGTGAACAAGACCACCCGGCACGTCGACACCAAGAACGCGCCCGCTGAAGAAGTCCTGCGACAAGCGGTCTACCTGCGCAGCAGCCTGGGCCGCAAGGCCAGCTTGCAGGTGTGCAGGGGCGTGGGCATGCGGGGCTTGAGGCGGGGCCAACGCCTGCGAGTGCTGCTGCCTCCGTGCGTGGGGCTGCGCCAAGCAGCGGCGCAGGAGAGTGATGGCTGCTTCGGTACGGTGCCACTGAGCCAGTTGAACTTTTGGCTCCCCTTCCACAGGTAAAGCAGCGCACACGCAGCAGCACGCCCAGCATCCAGGGGGCGTGGAGCCATGAGGTGCAGGAGGCGCTCAAGGCGCAGGCGTGAGGCGGGGCAGGCGGCGCGGCGGCCGCGGCGGCGCAGCCGAGGGGCAACCGCATCGCTGGTGCCTTCTTGCCGCCCGTCGCCGTGCCGCTGCCTCTGCAGTGTAGCTGTCTAGGTCATGTAACATAGCTTGCTAGAGAGAGAAAAGAGGATCGTGAGCTTGCCTGCGTTTGATGGCGACCGAGTAAGCGGCGAGCGGCAGGGCCAGCACGCCCAGCACTGCCAACACAGGCCACAGCCAGACTTTTGTTTACTCTCGGCTCGCCTCTCGGGCCAGCTGATCTCTGAGGCGCTGACCATCGATGGCTTCGTGGCCTCGGGAGCTCGGTGGCCGCTACAGCCGTTCTCGAGAGTAAAGGTGCGCTCCCAGTCCTAGCCACGCGGACCAAAGGACAGCCTCGTAGTCGAGTAGTGCGGACGGATGCTATTGGCGAGCGTGCGATCGCCCTCCTGCCCTGGTTGGCCGCTGCCGCCTCCGCCGCCGCCCCCGCCGCCGCCCTGGATCGGATCACACCTGCACCTCACGGCCCTGCTCTCGTGCAGCCTGCTTTGTACATTGCACCCCCACTCTGATGTCCAGTGCTGGTGCCTGCTGTCACTCCTGCTGTCATTCCTGCTTGCCTGCCCATCGCCTATCCCTCACCCTGTCTCACATTTGCCACAGCGCAATGGCAGACTTTGCTGCCGAGCTGCAGCAGCTGCTGGGGGCAAACGGCGGCCGGATAGAGGTGTCCGACCTGCCTGCTGCCTACCAACGCCGCTTCGGGCGGCCGCTGCAGGTAGCCGGGCCGCCGCAGCTGCCATGCTTGGGCGGCGACCCGCCTGCCTCGCAGCCGCAGCCGCGCTGCAGCGCCTCGAGTGCGACATGCCTGGTGCTTCCTCATTGCTGGCTGCAGCCAACCTTGTTTGGCGCTCGCAACGTGCAAGAACTGGTGCAGAAATGCGCGGGTCAGGTGAACGCAGGGGGAAAACAGCACATCCCGACGTCTGGTTCTCTCTTCAGACGCGCAATGCTCCTTTGGGTCTGGCTCGACGGCTGCAGCGCGCCGGGGGGCGCCTCGCCGCCGCTGCGCCGCGCTCCCTCATTCGCCTGCTCCCCCTGTTTTGAGCCAACGCAGCCGCGCGCGACACTCACACCAATGGGCGGCAAACGCTGGTGACAGTCTACCCTCGCGAGGTCTGCGGGGAGGCCTTGTTCTATACTATACTATATTCTTCTGAACACGAGCCCAGTGGGACCTGACGACATTGAGAGGGGATGGGTGCACGCTTGCAGAAGCACACGTATGTCGCACACACCCTTGCAGCACCCAGCTCCGAGGCCACGGCATGTGCTGTGTCTTGCCGAGCGCCTTGAGCGCTGCACAGCCACCACCCCCGCCCCCCCGCCCCCTGCCCGTAAAACACATTCCGGCAGGTGGTGGAGCGCTTTCTGAAAGACCTGCGCAAGAGCTACTGCCAGCAGGGTGCGGGGCGTGAGGCGGGGGAGGACGGCGCCTGCACCGGCCCGGGCTGCGCCGGCAGTGCTGCACGCTGAGCTGCGGCGCTGGCCCCTGTGCCCCCCCCTCACCCCGCGGCTGCCTGCCTCCGGCCACGCTCGGGCGTCGTGCCCACCCAAGTTCCAAGCTCACCACGCAACACCCATCCCATGCCGCGCCGCGGGTCCCCTGCACGCAGGCAAGCATGTCAGCGTGGCGGCACTCACCGCCGGCCTCTGCGCGCAGCTGGGAGTGGCGCGGTTTGAGGACCTGGGCTGCGGCAAACCCAAGGACGTGGCGACCCTGCGGGTGAGCGGCAGCCCCGGTGGCAAGCTGGCAAGGGGGGGCGGTCGGCAGCGGCGAGCGCACTTAGGAGAAACTGTTGTGAAGGATGTGACGGGATAGGGCACTCATAACATGAGCGCAATGTGTGTCCGCCACGTGTCCGCCCACGTGTCCCCCGCGTGTCCAGCCCCTGCCCTCAACGCAACGCCACGCCTCGGCTCCCACTTCTGAACCAGCACCCCTCGCCCACGGGTGCTCACGACCCAGCGACCTCGACATGCGCCCACAGTGCCTCTTTCATTCCTCTTTCTTTCTTTCTTTCTTCCACAGGTGCTCACTGAATTAGAGCGCCGTGTGGCCGCCCACGTAGCCGCCTACCCTGCCACGCGGTGGGCAGGGAGGGCGGCGAGGGTGGCACGGCCGGCGCGGCGGGGCGCGAGGGGAAGCTGTGCAGGGGCTTGTGAAGCACACGCGAAGGAGGTTGGTGCGCCGCAGGCGGCCGCGCGTGGGAGAACCCTCGCGCTGTGCCCCTCGGGCCGGTCGCACCTCGTTCCCATTGCTGCTGGCCCGCTCTCACCCGCCGCCGCTCCACCCTTCAACGCGCTGTGTCCCCCGGTAATTGAACGCACCTCCCCCTCTGCTGCAGAGCCGTGGGCACCCTGTGGGACCTCGAACGCATCATTTGTGCCGCAGAAAAAGTGGAGGCCTACGCGGGTGGGTGGTTGCGACGGGCAGTCCCCCCTGCCCCCCTTGCCGCCGCCGCTGCAGCGTGCCAACTTGGCCCGCAGCCATCGCCCGCTTCCCCACCCCTCCCTCACCCTCCCCCATACCCTCAACCTCCCCCATGTCCTCACATCCACTGTGTTTGGCCACGTCAGACCTGAAGCTGGGTCCGCTGTTGAAGAACCCACTGACAGTGCACATCTTCTCGCCGGCGGCCACCCTGACAGAAACGCCACAGGTCGGACGGGGCGGTGCAGGGAGCGGGGCGCGGGGCGGGCACGGCGTTCGGATGCGCGTTCCCTCCCTGCCTGCCTGCCTGTCCGCCTGGCTGCCTGCACGCCGCCAGTGCTGCCTGTCGCAGCTGCGTGCCACCCCAGGGCGGATGCACCCTCCCTGCGCACAGGTCGCCTGCCTGGATGCAATTAAAGCGATAGCGACACCCCTTGCCGCCACGCCAGCTCCCAACAAGGGCAGTCCTTTGAGCACACACACCCTCCCCCCCCCCCCCCGCCACAACAGATCGCGTGCTCGGATGTGATGAAGGCGATCGCGGCATGCCTGGCCGCCACGGCGCCGCCACGCGGTGGAGGCGCCTACAAGCGCATGGGTATGGATGACGTTCTGCGGGAGCTGTGCCGCCGGTTTAGGAAGGAGGAACCCCTGGTGAGTGAGCGCGAGGGGGCTGCGAGTGCGTTGCAAGGGCGTGCAGCAAACGATTCCGCTCAACAGCATACGCACCTGGCCCTCGTGGCGGGGCCTGGCGTTATGTGTCTGTGTTGCTGCCAGCCCTGGCCGCGAGCTGCCGCTGTACGCTTTTTTTTCGTGGCTCGGCAGCGCTGCACCCGCGTTCAGGTCCCCAGGTGCTGCCCAGGGCTGCCCCAGCATAGCTCCTTCCTGCCGTGGTTCTCTGCGCAGGAGCTGTGCGTGCGCATCACTTCCCTGGGCTACCCGATCAGCCTGCTGAGCACGATGCGGTGCGAGGAGAAGGCAGCGCTTGAGGGCGCGACACGGGTGGGTGCGCAGGGCGGCTCCCTAGTTAGGTTGGGGAGTGTGCGTACCGCTCCATGCTCGTGCTGCGCGCTGCTCCCTCCCGCCCTCCCTGCTGCGGCCCCCGGCAACCATTTCCACGAAGCATGGACAGGGATTGCGTACAGCAGCAGCAGAGAAGCAGTGCCGGGGAGAGAAAAGGCGCGCCTGCACTGCACCGCCAGACCGCCTCCGGCCGCCAAATTCCCCTCTTTGCTTGTGTTTGCGGCAGGAGATGAAGGCTGCTGCAGAGAAGGAGCAGCGGGAGGAGGTGGAGCGCATGCGCAAGGCACACGAAGAGCGGCAGCAGGCAGCTGCACAGCAGGTGAGCAGCACGGGGGGGGGTTGAGAGCCATGGCGCAGTGGGCATGCGCATGCCGCGGTGTCGCTTTCTGGGTTGCACCTCTGCATTGAGTCAGTCCCTGGTGGTACATCTCCCCCCAGCATACTTGTGGAGGGGCAACGGCGGCCAGCGTTCTAAGCCCGCTGTTCTGCATGCCACCGCAACGTGCAGCACGGCAGCTGTTTTCCGCTCCACAAGCGCGCCTCTAGACCTGCTCTCATCTTCGTCCCTCTTCCGTCTGCCTGCCTGCTGCACACAGCAAAAGGAGGAGCTCAGCGCGGCGCTGGCCAGAGCGCAGGCGGAGCACCAGCTGCGCCTGCAGTCGCTAGCAGGTGCGCTTTCGGGCAGAGCGTGCAATTATCTGGCAGCTTGCTCATTCGCCAGCCGGCCGCCCTTTCAGCGCAAACCGAAAGCCTGGTTGCACCGCCCCTCCCTCGTGTGCCCCCTGCCGCAGCAGCCAAGTGCCTGCCTCTCCCCTCTTTTGACATCCCCCCCCCCCCCCCCAAACAATTTGTTAGGGGGACCCGAACATGGGGGTGTTTTCGCTGCGGCCGCTCCTCCGGAGCATCGATTCGGCCTTCATGCTAGTTCAAAAGGCTTTTTGGCTCCAGGGACCGGGGCGAGGCGCGGACATGTCGCCCGCGCGATGTTGAAGTCCGGCTGGGAGGCCCGGGCGCCTCTGTGCGCGCTCCTACACGCGCTATACTACGTGCATGTAAGGCTGGGATGCGCGGCGCTGCGTTCCGTTGACCCTGCGGCGCCCCCACCGGCACCGCCACCTGGTGCCAGCAGCGGCACTGCGGCAGAGTTGCAGCGGCACTCTGGTGGCCAGCAGCGCGAACTCCACACTCTCAGACTGCATCGGCAGTTCAGACCCCTATCAATAGATTGCCTGCAAACCCCGTTCAGTGTTTCCAGGGCCACGGCCAGCAGCACAACAGTGCTGCCGGTCGCGCGCCGCCGCTCCCGCCATGCGCGCCGCAGTGCAGGCGAAACTGCCTCTTGTGACGCCGCACGCTGGCCATAAACTGCCCAGCTGCATATCAGGTGTCCCTAGCACGGACATGCGACTTTTTGCAGCTGGACTGGCAGCAGAGCTGGGCACAGCAAGGCTGCCTGGCCGCTCGCCGGCGACAGCGGGCAGTGCCGCCGCTGCAGCGTCGATGGCACGAACAGCGCCCAGGGGCTTTGGCGGCCCCTCCATTTCAGCCTCCAGCACCAAACATGGCAAGTTTGCGTTTGCCAGGCTCCCTGAGGGTCTCTGGGGCCAGTCCTCAGTCGCGAGCTCGCGATAGGCAAGCGCAGAGTCGGCCCGCCTCGGCGTGCCCTGTGCCTGTCTCTGAGAGCGACCCAGAGGTTTTGCGCGATAAGAAGCGGGCCAAAGAGCCGAGGAAGGGCACTTCGGAAAGTGGTCGCGACAGGCGGGCCCTTCAAGGGGAATGTTCTTGCCGCCAAATGCGACTAGTGAGATGTACAAACGATTGAGAAAGACCCGACAGTCTTTGCTGCGCTGTGCAGTGAGGGAGTGCCTATCGTGGGTTTTTGCTCAGATTGTTTGTACGCCCCCCCCCCTGCTGCAGCGGCGCCTCTGGCAGGCCCTGGGTTCGCCTTTGCAAACCCCATGCTTCAAGACTTCAGAGAAAGGGCGCCGCCATCGAAAGACGGCATCCCCCCGCCTGTGGGCATCGTAACCGAGACCCCGGTGCGACCTTTGAATATAAAAAGCTATTTCAAACACCGTTTGGGCGCATACTCTACATGATGCATGCGCCTGCATCACACGCGGGCGGCCTGCCTGTGGTCGAGCCTCTGCATCACGCACGGACGCCGCGTGCGGCACCCCTGTCTGCCCTTTGCATGCGCCAGCATCCCACGAACACTCGCCCTGCTGCCCTGTGCTCATCCTGGGGCAGGGCTCCGAGCTGCCGGCTCCCAGCAGCCCGGAAACAATGGCGGTGGCCTACCCGCTCATTGAGGAAATGCTGACAGGTGCGGCTGACCTGTCTGTGCGCGTGTGTGCCTCTGTCTGCCTGCTGCGAGCACTGCTGCGAGCACTGCTGCGAGCACGGGGTGCACCTAGGCTCTGCATTCTATGGGGCTGTCGGCTGCCTTGCCTGCACGCCGCAGCAATCGCGCAGCACCACCTGCGCACCACCTGCGATGCAGCCCACGCCCCGACTGCAGGACTGCTCGTGAAGGGGGGCGCGGCAGGCACACCGGCAGGGAGCGGTCTCCCCGAGGACCTCAGCCACATGGTGTGTGCGGCCATGCATGAGGGACCCAGGTGGGTGGCTGGCTGGTGTGTGTGTGTGTGGTGGTGGTGTGTGGGTGGGTGTGTGGGTGGGGTGGGGTGGGGGGTGGGGTGGGGGTGGGGGGGGGCACCGCGGATGCGGAACACGGAGAAGTGACCAGGCATGCGGGAGGGGGAGTGCCGTCTCTTTTATAAGGCGGGCGTTGGAGGAGGTCGGTCGGGTGCCGAGGTCGGGAGGCGCGTGCTGCGGCTTGCGACACAGCAGCGGCTCGTGCGCATGCTGATGCTCTCTGCATCTCAACCAAACCTCACGTGCAGCATGGAGGCGGGCGCAACGTTCTTCCGCCAAGATGCCGTGGCGGGCCTGGTGCTCCACAGCGCGGCATGCGCGGCATGGGGGCACGCCCACGGGTGAGCCAGGCGTGTGCTGTGTCGCATGGGGGCACACACATGGGTGAGCCCGCCCCGCTGCACCAGCTGCAGCGACGGCCGCCGCTCCGCCTGCCCCCGCTGACCTCGCCGCACATCATGGCGCTGGCAGCCCTCTGCAGGGCCCGCTGCCGCACACGTGACACCGCAGGCTTGCGAGGCGCCGACGCTCCCCCGCCTCATGAGACCGCTGCGGGCTCCCGTGGACTGTTGATGTAACTAATCGACTGATTTGATGGGCCTGACGTGGGCCTCCCCCGCCTTCTGCAGGTCCCCGTGGATGCCCCCCTTGGTGCACTGCTCGGCGGACCTGGAAGACGCCATTCGGGGCCGCGTGCCTGGTCCCAAGCAGGGCAGCTGGGAGGAGCTGCGCTCCCACTTTGCCTTCCTGCACGGCCAGGTGCGTGCCCTGACGGCAGCCGCTGCAAAGGGTGCTGCACTCCCATCAGCGCAGGCTGCAGAGTGCACTGGGGTGGTGGGCAGCAGCGCTGCTTCTGTTGATTGGCCGTGACCGTTCGCTGATGATCGACGAGGTTGCAGCTGCCAGGCGCCTCGACCATGCCGCCCCCCTTAATTTCCCACGCGCTGCAGTCGCGCGCGGCCACGCCGGCGACCCCCAAGGGCCGTGCAGCAGCGGCCCTGCAGGTGGCGGATCTCCTGATGACGGGGCGGCGAAAGAAGGACTGCATCAATGCCGTGCACCACTTTTGGGAGACGGACATGCCGGCGCAGTGCCTGCAGGAGCTGCTGTGGCGCCACGGCGTGCCGCCAGACGTCACGTAGCTGCCGGCGCCGCCGCCGCTGCATGCGTCGCCGGCAGCCGCAACCCCCGCAGGCACTGGGCAGGCAGGCGGCCAGGGGGCGCCTGACGCTGAGGGCGCTGTGCTCGCCAGCCTGGCCAGGCGGCTGCGCAACCTCGAGAGACGGCTGCGAATTGCGGAGGAGATCGAGGCAAAACAGGCCACCGGGTGGCAGCTGAACGCAGACCAGGTGCGGCGGGGTTCTTGTCAGGCAGCACTTTTGGGGTGGTGGCAGCCCTGCAGCAGCGAGGCAGCTGCAGAACGTGAAGGGGATAGAGGCGAGGCAGGCCACCGGTTGGTAGCTGAATGTAGATCAGGTGGGTTGCAGAGGAGGCATGCATGCTCCACCCCCGGCACAGCTGCCTCAGCCTGGGCGTGGTCGGCGATGCGGTTGTCGGTACCGGCCTTACCATGCCGCGATGCTTGTTCTGCATCTCATTCGCCGCCCTTGCCTGCGTTGTCTCTGTGGCGTGCAGGCGGTGACGCTGGCCAACAAGCCCGCCCTTCAGCTGGCAGTCGATGAACTAGAGGAGGCACTTGCGGCGGCTCGTGAGTATCCCGGCGCAGCAGCCACTGCAGCGCAAGCGGCGGCGCAAGCTGAGGCGGAGGCTGGCGAGCAGGCAGGCGCGGCGGCGCCCGGCGACAACCTGCAGGCCCATGCCGGCAGCACTGCGGCGCAGCCCGCCGGCGAGCGGCCGCGGAGGCCCCCGCTTCCGAGGCAGGAGTTGGAGGCTGCACTGCACGCCGCGGCACGTGGCGCCTCTGTGCGCAGCCTGGCGGGCGTGGAGGCGGCGCTGCTGCAGCGCTTTGAGGCTGATAGGTTTGAGACGCTCGGGCACGGCTCCTCCCTGCTCCAGGCGCTGGCTGGTGATGAACAGCTGCTGCTGGCAGCCTGCGGCAGCACAGGCGGCGGCGTGGCGGCGTGGCCAGAGGTCGCGGCGGTGGTGCGTCAGGCGGCGCGCGCCTGCGCGGCGCCTGCTGGGGGAAGCAGCGGCACGGGCGCGCAGGGCTGCGAGGCGGCAGAGGCAGGGGCAGAGGTGCAGGCGGCTGTGGCAGCAGCCCTCTGCACACACTTCGGGGTGCCTGTCCCGAGGCTCTAGGCCATGGCAGCATCAGCCGCATCCTGGCAGAGTGCCAGCAGGACCAGGCGGCTGCACCAGGTCCAGCAGAGCCCGCCCTGGCCTGCGCCGCCCTCTGCGCCCCCTCGCTGAGCCAGCACGCTGCGCGCGCCGCGGCGGCCGCGGTGGCAGAGGATGCCGCGGCGGCGGCGGCGCTGGCGGCGGCGCCTTGGCTGGTGGAGGTTGGCGCCTGGTGCAGTTGGGATGCTGCGTTCGAGCCTGTGCTGGGCAGCCTGCGCCAGTTTGCTGCTGCAGGAGGTGCGCTGGCTTGGGGGGGGGGGGGGGGGGGGGGGGTCCGTCGGGCATGCACGTCGCAGCTGCTGTGGCCTGCCTCGGACCGCAGCTTTCCTCGGGCTGCAGCTGCAAGCAATGTGCCACGTCTGGCCCATGTTGCGTTTGCCCGTCCGCCCTGCAGGCACCGGCGCCGCAGCGCAGCACTGCCTGCTGCAGCTGCCAGGCGGCGGCCTGTGCAAGGTGCCCGCCGACGCGACGCCAGGTCACTTGGTTGACGCCATGACAGCTGGCCAGCCGGACGATGCGGCGGCAGTGCTGGCCTCGCTGCTGTCCCAGGCTGGCGGTCTGGCGCACGCCCCGCTGCGCCTGCTTGAGAGCCATGCGCGAGCTTGCTACTGCGCCATGCTCAGCGCAGCAGGCGGCGACGACAGCCTTGCTGGCAGCGACCGCGGCAGCGCGGCTGGGGCGGCGAGTGCTTGGGCATCGGAGTCGCTGGATACTGCAACGGCGTTCGCGTTGGCGACGCTGGCAGCGCTGCCAACTACGCCGCGCAGGCAGGAGAGGGAAGCAGCAGCGTGTTGGGCAGCCTTGCGCAGCTGGTGCGGCCGACGCAGCCGCAGGCAGAGGAGGGAGCGGGTCGCGTAATGGCGGGCGAAGCAGGGGTAGCCACTAGCGAGCAACCACCAGGAGCAGCCCAGGAGGCGTCTGGCACTGACACGGGCTCTCCTGCGGCAGCAGGCGTCCCCGAGACCCGCCCCACTGCTGAGCGGGCGCCTGAGGCGGCGGCAGCGGCGGCAGGCTCGGCATCGGCGTCTGCCAGCAGCCGAGGAGATGAGTGCAAGGCGCTGGTGGAGGCCATCAGGCAGGAGGAGTTTGGATTCGGTGAGTCGGGCTGGGCTGGCAGCGTCAGGTGTGAAGCTCGCGGGGGCAGCAGCATGTGATTGCAATGTCGGGCGGCCAATGCGGAGCCGGGTGAGGGACTCCGGCTGGCTGGGAGGGCTGCATGCTGCGGCAATATGCACTGCAAAGGCGGCCATGCCGTTCACGCCTTCAATCTGCTGCCCCGCCCCGCTCCTGCCCCTCTCCCGCCCGCCCGCAGGCCTGATGATCGAGGGGGAGGGCCGCCAGCTCACAGGTGGGTGCTGGGAAGCGCAGCAAGACACGGCGCACCGCCTGCCCTCACCTTGCCCAGACGCCGTCCACACGCTGCGTCCGCTGTTTGTGCGCTGCCCTGCGCACCCTCTGCCAGAGCTGTGCACCCTGCTGCACCCCGCGCCGCGTGCCCTTTACCTTGCCCTCTCCCCTTCCCTCCCCTCCCCTCCTCCCGTCCGCTGCGCCGTGGCAGAGAGGATGAACGAGCGCATGGGGCGCGCCCTGAAACGCCTGAGCCACGAGCTTTACTCAAAGGATGCCTTCTTCGTGCTGAAGTTGGTGCAGGCAAGGGGGTGCGGGGGAGGCGTGCGCGCAGCAGGGCAGGACGTGGCAGTGGCAAGCACCAGCCAGCCAGGTGGCGCTCGCCCGCGCCGCCTACGCTAGCACAGCCGCCACCGCCGCCGGCTTGCCATGCCCATCCCCTCCCTGCTTAATCAATTAATCAATCAATCAATGCTGTGACAGAACGCCGACGACAACGCGTACCCAGCGGGCGTGATGCCTGCTCTGGAGTTCATCCTCTCCCCTCGAGGCGTACTGGTGCTCAACAACGAGCCTGGGTTTGCGGAGCGCGACGTGGGCGCGCTGTGCGACGTGGGGCGATCGACAAAGGAGCACAAAGCGGGGTGAGGGGGGGGGGGGGGGCACCTGGTGCGGGGGCGGGGCACGGCGGGGCGGGGCAGGGGTGGGCGAGGGCGAGGGCGAGGGCCAGCGTGCCCTCCTGCAGTGTATGCGAGCCTCCTGCAGCTCCTGCTGCCGTGTGCCATGCCGCCCGCCCGTGTGACCTCTCGTCCTGCCTTTGCCCCCCTCTTGCTCTTGTCCAGGCTCATTGGCGCCAAGGGCATCGGCTTCAAGGCGGTGTTCCGAGTGTCGGACGCGCCAGAGGTCCACTCCGCCGGGTACCACATCACCTTTGATCTGGCTCAGGTGAGTCAGAATCGGGCAAGCAATGAAGCAATCAATCGATCAATGAGCCGGACAACTGAATCGATCAATAAATCGATGAAGCTCGACCATACGGGAAGCGGCGTCAGGTGGTGCTCACGCGCATGCTTCGACGCTGCTGCACCGGGCCCCGCAGCTGGACCCCGCTGCTTTCCCCGCGTGTGCACGCTCCTAGGATGCAGATGCGCTTCGCAGCCTCTCCTCTCACATGCGCTTCTCAGCCTCTCCTCTCACATGTGTTCCCTGCTCCCTTCCACCCCACTCTTTCGTTTATGCCGTGCAGAACGGCGCGCTGGGCTACATTCTCCCCGCCTGGATCCCCGCCGAGGCGCGGGCCGCTCTGGCGGACCCAGGCAGCCAGCTGGGGCTCGACCCCGCTGCCTGCACCGCCATCGCCCTGCCCTTCAAAGAGGTACTGCAGGGCACGTGTGTTGGCTGGCTTGGGTGGCGCGGGAGGGCAGCCGGGCTTGCCGGATGAAGACTGACCGTAGCGCATGTGTTGCAGGGGCGGCCGCACCAGGGCTGTTTCCAGGATCGGCGCACCGAGCGCCGCTGCTCCGCTTGCCCCCGCCCTTGCAGACGCTGCGCGGTCGGGGGGGGGGGGGCGGCAGCCTGCGGCGGCGCTTCGAGGACTTGCACACTTCTCTGCTGCTCTTCCTTCAGGCGCGAACCGCCTGTACAACTTGCACGGCCTGCATGTACTGCTTGTACAGCCAGCATCCGCTGCGTGTACAGCCAGCCTGCACAGTCGGTGCAGCGCCGAGGGAGCGTGCGAGCGCAGCTCAGTGGGGGCCTCACTACCGCAGCATGCGTTTGACAGCTGCAGCAAGCAGGCGGTCCACCCTTTTGCGTCGCGCTCACCGTAGAGGGACGCGACCCTGCCCAATGAGTTTCCCCTGGTGCAGAAGCTGCATTGCACAGTGGTGACTGGAAAAGGAGCAAGGCGCCAGGTGAGGTGTGGCACGGAGACGGTGCCTGGGCGGGTGTGCCAGCGGTTGCAGCGCCGCTGGCGGCCAGGGGCATGCGCATTTCGCAACACGATCGCAACTTGCAAGCGGAATGCAACCTCGAATTTTATAGTCAACAGCATTCAAACATTTATACTTGTGCCTTGCAGCAACGTGATGGTCAAGCAGCGGCTGGGGGGCGGCCTTGTGGAGCTTCGCCACGGCAGCCAGGCAGGGAGGGCTGGCATGACTGGGGTGCTAAAACGCAGCAGCTGCAGCGCCCAGGCTGCAATGCAGCAGTGGCAGACGCCCAGGCTGCAAGGAACGGTGCCTGCCCGCACCCCCCTCCCGCTGCGCCTGCCCCTCCTACTCCTGGGGACGACAGTGCACCCACCCGCAAGCTCCCCCATCTGCCCTGCGCTGCAGGCCCAGCATGCGGCGCGCTGGCTGGTCGTCTCCCGCCAGCTCGCCGGCATCACTGTGCCGCGCAAGGAGGACCGGGTGGAAAGCACGGTGGTCGCGCTGGGCTTCTGCCTGGAAGGACAGGTGAGGAACAGCGCATAGCCATGATGTACAGCATGATGCACATCGTTATTATAATTTGTATACCGTGGTGGTTTCTTCACCCAGCACGTCTCTATGTCGACCTGTGCCCTCTCTGGCGTCCCGGCCACGCTTCAGCGCATGCTGGCGGTGCCGGCAGTTCCGTCCGGCGCCGCCGCGCCACCTGCCCCCATCGCGCGATGCAACGCGAGCCCTCGATGCCCGCTTCCCCGACCTGCTGCCCCCTCCCCTTGGGCACGCAGGTGCCAGGCCAGCAGCAGGTGTTTGCTTTCCTGCCCCTTTGCTCCTACGGGCTGCGCTTCATTGTGCAAGCAGACTTCATCTTGCCTTCCAGCCGCGAAGCAGGCGAGCGCGTGCAGCGCAGAGCTGGCGCAGGCGGGCGCAGCATCCGGTGCAGCAGCGCTCGCACGGCCACGCACACCCGCGATGTGGAGGCGCTGCCGGTGCCCCGTCCACCCTCACCCTCCCCGGTGTGTTTTGCAGCAGCGGACACATTCAACCTCCCCTGTGTGCGTTGCAGCAGCGGACACCTCCCTTCACTTTGCCGCCTCGTCCCCCGCTGCGCAGGACAGCGATTCCCCCTGGAACGAGCTGCTGCGCTCCGAGGTGCCGGCGCTCTTCCTGCAAAGCCTTGAGGAGTTCAAAGCGCTGCCGCCGCCCGAAGGTGCGAGCCACGCGGGGCCTGTCATGCTGCACGCGCACGCGCTGACGCATGCAGCGCTGCACTCGATTGCACGTATGCACGCGTGAACGATCGAATGGGTGAATCCTCCCAGAGGGTTGACTCGTTGATTTCCCCCACTTGTCGTCGTTTCACCGCCCCCCCCGTGCTGTGCCTGCTGTCCCTGCTTCTCCCCATGCGCAGGCGGCCCGCCGGAGCTGTGGGTGGATCGCTGGTACCGCTCCATACCGCTTGAGGGAGAGGCACAAGGGTTTTTCGCACCCCTGCCCGCCAGCATAGGCAAGGCCAGAGTGGGACAGTGTGGGTGGGTGGGTGGTGTGTGTGGTGGTGTGTGGGTGGGTGGGGGTGGGTGGTGGGGGGGGGCAGCTTGTGGGCTGGCGGCAGTGCCGCCGCCGTGCAGCACGCACACATGTCGTGGCCTGACCCATCCAGCGATTAGCGACGCACCCCCCTCTCGACTTGTATGTGCAGCCGCCAAGCTGCGAGGTGCGCGCTGCGTGCTGGCGGGAGATGGCAGCTGGGTGCTGCCGCACGAAGCCCTCACCTGCACCAACGAGGAGGTGGGTGGATGGGAAAGCCCTCGCCGCCGCCGTGGGCGTGTAGGCCGGACCGAGAAGCATGAACCAGAGGAGGAGGCAGGACGCCGAGGAAGGCCACACCTCGGCTGCCTGCTGCGCTGCCCCCGACGCTCCCTCGGTCCTTCCCAATTCTCGCCCCTCAACCGAGGCAGGTGCGCCGCCTGGTCAGCCCGGAGCAGCTGGCCCAGTTTGCGGGCCTGCACTACGTGCACGCCGGCCTGCGCGCCGTGCACGCCTCGCCGCCGCTGCGCGCTGCGCTGGGCGTGGCGGAGCTTTCAGGTGACCATGGCTGGGTGTATAAGGGTTTCCTGTTGCACGTACGCGGCTGCCTGCCGTGTCTGTTCAAACCGCCATGTCTGTTCAAACCGCGAGCATGCGGCACGCCTACACGCACCATCGCCCGGCTTCTCACCGCCCTGCCCATGACCAAGCCCCCCCCCCCCCCCCCCCCCTCCCCCCCCCCGTGCAGGCACCCACCTGGTGCAGCTGCTGCGTGGCATGCACAGCCAGGGCCAGCTGGCCAGCGCCGACCGCGCCTGGCTTGCCAGCCTCCTGGCAGCGCTCGGCTCCCTGCCGGCGGCTCCAACGGTGCAGCACGCGCACGCCGCCGCTGGGCTCGTCCTGGATGCAGCAGGGCGGGCGGCGCTGGCAGAGCTGCGGCAGCTGCCCGTGCTGCCGCTGGCAGGCGGGGACAGGGCGGCAGCAAGCACCCAGGATGGTCGTCACATTACTTCCCCGCTGCCGGCGAGGGTGGCGCGCGCGGCACGCCAGCGGCGGCCGCTCTGGCGGCGCTGGATGTCCAGGCCTTGGGAATCCAGGTGATGTGGCATGGGGCCATTGGGCTGAGTACCTGGCTGGGAAGGCAGCCATTCGACTGAAGCGTGCCACCGGCTGGCACGCTGACAACCGCCACCGCCGCAGCCGCAGCCGCAGCCGCAGCCGCAGCCGCAGCAGCAGCTGATTCCCGGCCAGGCTGTGCTTGCCCCTTGCACGTCCTTTGTGTGACCTGCCGCCAACCCTTCCCCGCCTCCCTCCCTGCCCCCTTGTGTTGCACAGCTGCTGGACTCTTCGTTCCTGGCCGCTGTGGACGCTCGGCGTCGCCCCCTGCTGACAGCACTGCTGCAGGTGAGGTGGTGTGGTGCTGTGGTCGGGCTTCGGATCAGGAGGACCACAAAAACTTGTGGAGGCAGCTGCCGAGCTCCTCTCTGCTGATCCCGCTGCCCAAAATATCCCCCCCTCCACACGCACACGCACACCCACCCACCCACACCACCTCCGCCCCACCACCACCCACGCTAACCCACCCACCCACCACCCACTCACCACCCCACCCCAGTCTCTGGGCGTGCGCGAGATCAGCCCCCAGGGCGTGGCGGAGGAGCACATCCTCCCCATGCTCGAGTCGGAAGCTGCGCTGCAGCTGCCGCCGACCACCCTTGTGGCGTTCACAGGGTACTGTATCTCGTCTGGCCTGCTGCCAGCGGCGCGCGGTCAGGGTGGCGTGCGCAGCGGCGGCGCTGGCAGCGGCGGGCAGCTGTGGGAGCGGCTTCGCGGCGCGGCGGTGGTGGTGACGCGGGAGGGGCCGGTTCGGCTGCGCGCCGCGCCGCGCCCGCTGCACCTGCCGCTCTCGCTTGGCAACAAGGCGAGACGCGTGGGGGAGGCGGTGCAACAACGGGGGGAGTTCTTCTGCCAAGACGCGCATGCTCTGTGCCCGTCACTACTATCAATGCTGCTGGGTGCCTTTCCAGTGCGGCCGCCACTTGTCTCGCTACCGCCTCAGGGGGATGAATCCTTCTTGTGTGCTTACCTGCCCTTCCCTGCCCTGCCCTGCCCTGCTCCGCCGGCCTCCAGCTGGACTTGGCGACGCTGTTCCCCCACCACCCCTGGCTGCTGCTGTCGGACGCCTACGCTCGGCACAAGGGCGTCAGCCCCGCCGCCTGGGGCGCCCTGTTCCAACGCTGGGGGGCCACGCCCTTCCTGCACGTCCGGTGAGGCTGCAGGCCAGCCGCACCACGCGTGTGTGCTGCTGCAGCGCTGTGAATGTACGATTCAATGGATGATGATGGCAGAATGCAGCCAGTTGCTGTGCTTTTGAGCAAGGAAGACGGCGAGCAAGGCAAGGCCCCCCTAAAAAGGGGGATCCCCCCACGCGCCTGTCCAGCACACCAAGCCGCGCCACCTTAACCAAGCCTTCGGCATCATGCCACCCATAATACCTGTTACACAGGAAGGAACGGCGACAGCTGTCGGCTGATGACCTCGCGGGCAGCAGCTGGGGGCGGGCGGTGCTCGAGGCGCTGCGGCAGCACGGCAGCGCGGCGCCGGAACAGGGCCAGCTGACGGTCGAGGACTGGGTGTGCCCAGAGTTCGACGCGCTGCTCGGCTCGATTGAAAAGGTAGGATGCGAGACCACCACAGAGCCTCTGGCCGCGGCGGTATAGATATAAAGCCTGCATGTTAACGTGCGCATGCCGCAGTATAGTCGCCACACCCTTTCACCCGTGATCCCCCCACCCCACGCTGCACGGGTTGAAGGTGCACACGCAGGATTGCATGCCAGGGCTGCCGACGCCCTCCCTGC
Source organism: Micractinium conductrix (assembly GCA_002245815.2). Lineage (NCBI taxonomy): Eukaryota > Viridiplantae > Chlorophyta > Trebouxiophyceae > Chlorellales > Chlorellaceae > Micractinium > Micractinium conductrix. The sequence continues at coordinate 98,762 of LHPF02000062.1, forward strand.
CCCACACCCTGTCCCAACCCACAGGCCACCACGCCCAACAGTGAGCAGCACATGGTGCAGCTGACGCGGCTGGCGGCTGCGCTGGACTCAAGCTGGGAGGAGCACTTTGCTGCAGCAGCACATGCGCAGGCCTGGCATGGGCCGCCCGAGCAGGGAGCAGGTGTGCAGGGGTTTGTCCCGGGGGCCGCGGCAGGCGTCTGCGCAGCATTCACTCGTTAGACAGCGCTGCAGCAGCACATACCTGTGTGCAGCAGCCCTCCAGCCGTGATCCCCTTTGCTTCCCTTCCGCGCTGCCCTGTGCTCCTGTTCTCTTGCGCGCCCCCCCCCCCCCCCCCCCCCCCCCCCCCCCCCCACACACACACACACACCCACCCACACCCCACCCACACACCCACACACCCACACACCCACACACACCCACGCACGCACGCACGCACGCACGCACGCACGCACGCACGCACGCACGCACGCACGCACGCACGCACGCACGCACGCACGCACGCACGCACGCACGCACGCACGCACACACGCACGCACGCACGCACGCACGCACGCCACCCCATCCACCTACCACCACGACCGCCACCCCAGCAGGCACTCCCGAGCTGGTCCCAAGCAGCTTTGCCCACGCCCTGCGGCACTCAGCCTGGCTGTCCTCCACCCTGGGAGGCGCCGCTGCCCCCGCTGACCTGTTTGCGTCGCATCGCGGCATCTCCGCCCTCCTTGGGAGCCACGTGGCCTACCCCGCTGTGCAGCTGCGCAGCAGCAGTGGGCGCTGCGGAGGCGGAGGCTGGGGGGAGGGCGCACGACTGCGCCACGGCTTGGCTCCCCCCTTCAAGATTAGATCATATTGACACTGAGCACACACCTGGGCCTCCCTGCCCGCGCATCGCTCCCTGCACCCTCTCCCGCTGGGTGGGGCAGCCTCCGGTGGGGCAGCTCCGGGTGCTGAGGTGCAATCCCTCGGCGCAGGCTCAGCGCAGCGCAGCACGGCCTTCCGCTGCCTTACAGTACCCCCCCCCCCCCGGCTGTGCAGGTTGCTGCACGTCCTGGGCTCCTGGATCCGCTGCGGTTTTACGACAGTGCGCGCGTCATCGAGTCGCTGCCTGCAGGCAATCGGAGGAGGGAGGGGTGTGGGGGTGGGTGGGGTGGGTGGGGGGGTGGGGGGTGGGGTGGGGTGGGTGGGGGGTGGGGGGGGGGGCTGTGTGTATGTGGGGGTGGGGTGGGGGGGGGGGGGTTGCGCGGCGGGCGGCGGATGGTCGCAAGCCTTTCTCGCTTACCATATTGCGGCAGCTCGCGCGCGTGCCGGAGTGCAACATGCGTGCACTTCTGCCCTGCCTTTGCCTGCAGCACAGCGGCAGCGCCTGGGCCTGCGCGTGCTGGCGCTGTACTATGGAGGAGACGCCTTTGTCCTACTTCTTTCTGCAACAGCTGGCGGCACCCACCGAACTGCTGGCTGCGCAGCGCCCACAGCTGGAAGTGGAGGCTGCTGCGCAGCGGGGCAGCAGGCAGGCTGTGGTGCTGCTAGCCAACCACCGACCAAGCAACGCAACCAACCCCGCAAGGGCAGCTGTCACTCTTGCCTGTTCGTCGCGGGCAAGCGTGGTGAGGCGCTGCCCTTCTGTCATGTCGGCAGTCCTGGGGGGGATCACGTGCGGGGGGCAGGCACGCCCCGGGGGGTGTCGTAGTGACCGCGAGTTGGGCAGCGCACGGCAGGCAGGCGGGCGGGGTCATGCTGACTGTTGTGTCGTAGTGTGCCACCCTTCGCCCGCGTGCCTGCCTGCCTCCTTCCTCCCCCTCCCCCCCTCCAAACTCCCTGGTGAACACACCTGTACACCCCGTCCAGCATGTGGTAGGCTGCCAGCGCCGACAGAGCGCGCCTGCTCAGCAGCAGCGCCTGCAGGGGGCCAGGCAGGCAGAGTGAATTTTTCGAGAGGGCACGCTCCCACGCACGTATCTGCCGCGGCTCGCTGGCCCTGGCAGCCACGGGGCGCTATCATCTCAGCCCCTCCCGCCCCGCGGCAAGCAGGCTGCAAACACTGCCCGCCTCACTTCGGCGGTGGCGGGGGACACGCGGGCCAGGAAGGCGTTGAGGGCGGAGTCAGTGGGGACCAGGTAGGTGGTGTTGCCCGCCGACGGCACCACATCCTGCACGCACGGCAGCGGTGGGACAGAGGCGCGAGTGGGGCATGTGGGCTGGCGGGGACACCGATGTGCCAATGTGCGCTTGGCAAGGAGTAGCAGCACAAGCCTGCTGTCACCCGGCGCCACCCCCCCCCCGAGCCCCTCACCCATCCAAACTGCGTCACCAGCTGGGCCACGCGAGCAAACAGCTGGGGCTGCGTCTCCACAAAGGTGCGAAGGGTTACGCAGGCGCCGCCCGCAGGAGGCTGTGGCGCAGCCGCCGTCAGCAGTGGCGGCTGTGGGGCCGGCGACGCCGGCGGCGGCGCAGGCGGTGCAGGTGCAGCAGGCGCGGCGGGCTGAGGTGACGGCAGCGGCAGCGCGACGGTGCCAGGCGAGGTGGCCACGCCTGGCGAGCCTCCCAGCAGAACACCCAGTGCCCCACCGTCGGTGGGCGCGGGCGCCCCGGGCGGCGGCGCCGCCACAGGGGGAGCGCCGGGCAGGGCAACGGTGCCCGGGGTCGCAGGACTTGCGCCGGTGGCGGCCACAGCCAGGGCGCCGCTGGCATTGCTCCAGACGCCAGTCACGCCTGGCGCGCCTGCGCATACAAGGGAGGGAGAGGGCGGTCAGCCTCGCTCTGAGAGCGATCAGGGAGGCAGCGATCAGGGAGGCCGCGGCGGCGGTGCTTGCCGCCTGGCCACCGATCAGCATTGCAGCCATGGCATGGGCACCATCCCGCTGCTGCTCTGCCACGTGCCTGCTATGCCCTCAGGTGCCTGCAGCGCAAATGCGCTGGGCGCCTGCACCTCTGGCAGCGCAGGAGCGCCGGCCTGCGACGCCGGCGGCGCGCTGAGCGAGGCACCCTGGGGGGCCGTCGCAGGGGCGGCAGGCATTGGGGCAGGTGCCGCCAGCGCCAGCGTTGACGGTGCCGCCGGCTCGGCGCCAGGCGGCAGCGGCTTGCCCGCTGCTGTGGCGTCTGCCTCTGCCTGCGCATCCGCGACGTTGTACCCTTCATAGCCAGCCAGCAGGTCGGTGATTGGCTGTCTTGCCTCGTACTGCTCGGCGGCGGGGGTGCGTGCGGAGAGGGCACCATCCACCAGGTGCAGCACTGCGCCGAGTGCGGGAAGGGGAGGCGGGGAGGCACGGGCGTCAGCAGATATCATGCAGTGCATGCGCATCAGCGCTCCCATCTGCCCGTCCGCCTGCCTGCCTGCCTGCCACCTGCGCCCCCTGCGGCTCACCGCTGCCGCCGCACGTGCGGATGCTCTCCACCACATCAGCCGTCACGTTGTACACCTCACCCTCCACTGCCGCTGGGGCGGACTGTTGTTGCAGACGTGCCAACGGATATGGGATGAGTGGGTGGTCGTGAGAGACAAGCGGAGGAAGGCGGCAAAGAGGAGGCCGGCAAAGAGGAGGCCGGCCGTGGCATGCATGCACAGGCGGACAACTGACTGCAGCTGCAGGGCGGGTACCCCACGGCTGCCCACCTGATCCTCCGGTTCGCCGACAGAAAGGAAGTGGCCAGGGAACAGGGTGGGCAGCTGCTCGCCAGCCAACTGCAGGAGACAGGGGCAGGGGGAAACGAAATCCGGCTGCAATGTGGACAGGTGGCAGCCAAAACGCTTAGAGCAGGTACCCGTGCCAGCAGCGAACCTGCGGCCCCCACCCACCACCCTCCTACCCTCCTCCCCACTTACCTGGCTGAGCTGCTCTGCGCTCAGCCCTCCCTCTCCCACCACCATGCCGTACGAGATGCCGGCATGCAGCAGGCGGGAGTCGCGGGCCGCCTCGCCAAGCACCTGTTGGGCAGGGAAGTGCAGCGGGGGGGCAATTTCAATGGTTTAAAAGTGCCGGCTTCGGAAGCACCTGCCACAGGCGTACGCTCAGCTGCATCAGGATTGGGTGCAGGTTGCTGCAGCTGGTGGTGGCGGTGAGCCCAGCAAGCCATTGCTAGCAGGCAGGCGAGCGCCTCCTTCCCGCCGCTCCCTGCCGCCTTGCCCTGCTCCCTGACCACCCTCCGTACCCCCTTGGCCCACCTTCTGTATCTCCTCCTGCCCCGGCTGCAGCAGCGAGGCCAGGGAGATTTGCTGCGCCGTGTCTGCGGGGGTGCAGCCGGGGTGGCGGCAGCAGTGAGTGGAAGGCGGGGGGGGGGCCGCTGCCAGGCAGCATCGGACGTCGGTGGCCGTTGTGCACGCCAACTGCATCACATGCATGGCATGCCCCCCTCTCCTTCATCCTTCCCGCAGCCACGCCCCCTGGTGCCACCGGCCGGTACCGACCAGTAGCGGCGAACATCGTCAGGTTGAGGCGCGGGTCGGTCAGGTTCCACTGCAGAAGGCAGGGAGGCGGGCGCATGGCAGAGGGGAAGACCTGGGCCGCTCGCCGCGCCGCGGGTCGCCGCAAGCCCCCACTCACTGAGTGCCAGCCAACTGCAGGGCCACCCGCCCACCCCTGGAATCCCCCCCCCCCCCCCCCCCCCCGACCCTCACCCCCGACAGCCCCAGCGTTGTGCGCAGCACTGTGAGCTGGGGGTTGGTGGCAATGATGTCTGCCAGGCTGCGGGCGCAGGTGGGCTGCGCGCCTGGGGCGGGCGGTGCACCAGGCGCCGTTGCGGGTGCGCCGCCGCTGCTGCCGGGCACGGGCTGGCCGCCCGCCGCGGCGCCGTCCTGGTGCAGTCCCCCCACCGCCTGGGGGTATGGCAGCACCTGGGGCAGGGCGCGCGCAGGCATGAGCACCGCATCTACGACGTGCACGACTGCAGGTTGGCGGGGGGGGGGGGGGGGGGCTGTTGAGGGGTGCCGTCACGGCGTGCATGCGCACAGCGCAGGTCGACGTGCGCCGCGGGGCGGGTGCCGTCACGGCCGTGCACTGAGCAGTGGAGCCAGCCTTGTTTCGTCTGGTCCCTGCCGCCCACAGCCAGCCGTCAGCTCCCGCCAATCCGACCCCCCACCACACGTGGCCGCCCACCTGTCTTGCACAGCAGCAGGTTGGCGCGCACCAGGCTGGCAAAGTTGTAGGGGCCCTCCAGGCGCAGCTGCAGCCCCCCGGAAAGAAGGCAGCCGGGCGTGATGGAGGGCTGTCAACACCAACGAGACTGCCAGTGCCCGACAGGCAGGCGTGGTCGCAAGGTGCCCTACCCCACCCCAGCCCGCCCTCCTTCCGCCCAACCCCTACCCCGCCGGCACATTCCCCACCCACCGACGTGGCATTGACAGGGGTGGGTCGCAGCGTGGAGCCGGGCAGGGCCGTGGGGAGCTGCATGCCAGCGGTGCCGGAGCGGGCCAGGTCGGCATAGCTGCATGCACCGGGGGCATTGATGCAGAGGCGGGAGGGGAGCATGCGCATCTCAGACGGCCTGCGCACCGCCACCTCCCCACCTCCCAGCCAGTGCTCGCCAGGCGGCCCAGGTCGCCACGCGCGGCAGCCCACTCCACGCCGCGCCCCCGATAGGCATGGCTCGCCTGAGGGGCTGCAGCAGCGTGTGGTATGCCAGCACGCTCTCCAGCTGAGGGGTGTACGCGTAGATGGTGGCAGGGGTGAGGCCCTGCGGTGGCAAAGGTAGGTTGCAGGGGGGGGTGGAGGCCTGTGCCCACGCCCCCAGCCCACTCCCCCATGGATGTCCGGAGGGTGTGCAGCGGCGGATGTGCAGACGCTAGCGGCGGGCCGCTCACTGAGCTGGCAGCCCTTAGTGTTCCCCCCTGCGTTCGTCAGCGTGCCTGACGCCCGCCCACCTGCCCAACACTGCCCCCCGCTATCCAGGCATCCCCCTGCCGTCCCCCCCCCGCCCCTGCCCCCCCCCCCCCCCCCACACCCTCCCACCTGCTCCTGCAAGAACGCTCTGAAGGCGGCATCGGTGGGCAGCAGCAGCGTCACCGCCAGGTCGGGGCTGCTCAGCGACGCCTGCGTGTGTGGAGGGAGGATTGAGGGAGGGCCAGGAGGTAGGCAGCACAGGGAGGTGTGGCAACTGCCCAACGACGGGGTGCCAGGGAAGAGAGGACCTGGCGCGCCCTGCGCTCACCCGCGCCCCTTCCATCGCCACGCACGGCAGCCGCCCCGCTGTTGCCCACCCACCCACCCACCCACCCACCCACTTGCCGCCCCCCCACCCCCCCACCCACCTCGTGGTAGCCCGTCAGCACAGCCAGGGAGAGGTAGAGGGTGAGGTCGGGGGCGCCTCTGCATGGCAGTGGTGTGACGGAGGGGCTAGGGACGGAAGCTGAAGCACTTGACAAGCGGGCTGCCATGGAAGGGCATCACGGCGCTGGCGCCTCCCCCTCCGGCACTGTCTAAGTGTCCCCCCCCCCACACACAACCACCCACTGCGCAGCCCGTGGGCATGTCGCTGCCCCGCGTCGCCTCGTGAGCTCACCTGACAAAATTAATGACATCGGTGCGGCAGCTGCCAGCGCTGCCCGCCGCCGGCTGCGCCCCGCCGGCGGACGTCCCAGTGCCGCCCAGGGAACTGAACAGCGGCCGCAGAAGCTCGTCCTGGGTCACCCCCTGGGTCACCCCGGTGCCAGTGGCAGTGCCACTGGCAGCGGCGGCGGCAGGGGCGGCGGCAGGGGGGGCGGGCGGAGCGGCGGCGGGCGTAGCGGCGGCAGGGGGAGATGGGGAGGCACCAGGTGCGGCAGGGCTGGGCTCAGGGCTGGGGCTGGCTCCCGCCAGCGGCGGCGCAGGCGCGGTGGCGTTGGCGGCACCGCAGGTGCAGCGGTCGCACGACTCCTGGCACTGCCCCAGCATCCACCCTTCGGCGCACTTGCCCCATTCGGCCTGTGAAGGGGAGGGAGGGAGGAGGCGGCGCTGAGCTGCGGCATGTCGCGCGTGAATTGAACAGGGGTGACGGTGGCGGTGCTGCCAGGACTGCCGGCTCGATGCGAATGATGCATGCCGCCTTGCTGCTTCCTGAGTTCCTCCCGCAACACCCTCCCCTCTTGCTTGCCTGCTGTGCGCAATTGTATTTGCCATCTGGCGGCACATCGGTGCACGCGCAGGGCTGGTCGGGGCAGGCGCAGCGACCGCAGGTCAGCGTGCAGAAGTCCTGTGTTGAGAGAAGAGGCGGCGGCGGGAGAGTGTTCTGTGGCAAACGAGACGAGCGCGCCTCTTGAGGGGCCGGCTGCCCTGGACGTGCGGCCGCTCACTTGCGCCACGGCCCACGCGGCAAAGCAGTTGCCGGCGTCACGCAGCGTGGTGCAGTTGGAGGTCGAAGGGGCTGTGTCGTTGCAGGGGCATGCTGGCGACACCGGCGCCGCAGCTGACGCCACGCCTCCGCCGGCCGCCGGCGTCGCCACCGCCAACGGCGGCAGTGCCGGTGACTTGGCGGCCGGCGGGCCTTGGAAGGCCATGACAGCTGGTTCGACTGCCAAGGAGGCGTGAGCGGCGCCGTGGGAGGGCTGGAGAGCGCTGCCGGCGCTAGCCGCCAGCAGCTCGGCCGCGCTGGGGCCGCTCAGCAGCGCCTGCAGTGCCGGTGGCTGTGGGGGGCCCGCGCCTTGGGCGGTGGCAATGCAAGCGACGGCCGCAGCGAATAGGGCGGCCAGCAGCGGTGCTGCACGCGGCCAGGCAGGCTTCGCCGGCATTGGACGGCCCGCCATGGCGACCATGTGCGGTCCAGAAGCGGGAGGACAGGAGGAGGGCAGGAGGAGGATGTGGTGGGCACGCTGTTACGTCGTCGACGGCGACATAATCGTCCCTAGGGCGTGCGTGTGATAGCGCATGGTTGGGAGAAGCGCATGCGCCGGCCGTGCTGCTCACTCTTAAAAACTGGGGACAGGGATGTAACTGAGAAATGAGTGCAACAAGCACTGATTGTGGATGCTGCCATGCTGCGTGTCCAGGGGAAGGTTTGCACGACCGCGCCGCGTCTGCGCCACCGCCGCCGCCCCCTTGCATGGTAGGCGTGCTGCAAGCTCATGGCTCCCGAGCAGTCCTCAAGTGTGGGTTGGTGTTAAGGAACACCGGCGGGGGTGCCCGGAGGGCGGGGAGGAGCGGGGGAGGGCTGGCCAGGCGGGGAAGACGGTGCACGCAACGCCCCCTTGCATGTGTTGCGTGCGTGAGTGGCGGTGTGCCACCACGCCACCATGCGTAGCAGGTAGCGCAATCAATGTACGCGTAACTTGTTTAAAAATAGTTCTGTTCACGACGGGTCCCCGGCCGTGCGCCTTCCTACACTCATGAGGCATGCTGGTGCACCGGCAGACAGCTCGACAGCTGGCGCCGGCGCCAGCAGAGCGCCAGCTGCTAGGAACAATGTTCGGAACATTTGGCCAGCTCAAGCGTCTCTGCCAGCATTTCAAGCGCATCTGTTTCTCACTGCACTAACACTCCTGAAGTCGCCAACACCGTGCCAGGAGCACTGTGCATCTTGAACGGGATACAACCATGTCGGAGGTGCCGGCGAACGAAAAGACAGGCGCGCTACAGTTTGCGTGCTCTCACAGTGCTCTAGCAGCAGCGGCGAGCTTGCAAGCCAAACTGGCCCGCGCCCCGTTGCCCTAGCTGTTCCGACGTCGCACGCTGGAGTCCCAACGCGGTGACAGTCGGGTCAGCTGCGCCGGCCCGCGATGGCGGCGGTTGCGCCACACGCACGGCTACATCCGTCACCGCCGCCGCTGCCGTCCAGAGAACAGCCTGCCCGCCGCCGTCCCGCCACTTGTTTAGGGAGGAGGCACCACCGCCGCCTCCTCTGGACCCGTTAGTTGCTGCCCTTCCGCTCCCGTTCCAAGCATGCCACACCCCTGTACCGCTGCTGTTGCGCGCGTGCGCGCGCCCCCCCTTCCCCCGCCCCGCCCCCCCCTCGCCCGCCCCCCCCCAAGTGCGCCGCCCTCACCGCCGTGCTCCGCCTCCCCCACCCGTCGCCCGTGCTGCAGGCACGCTGTTCACGGCGGTGTCCCACATCTTCTGCGCGGTCGTGGGAGCTGGAGTGCTGGGCCTGCCCAACTCGCTGGCTTGGGTGCGCTCGCTCGCCGCAGCACCGCCGCCGCCATCTTGCTGCCGCCGTGCCTGCCGCAGGAGATGCCGCTGCGCACACCCACGCCCCCCCCGCTGCCGGTCCTGCGTGCAGCTCGGTTGGATCGCCGGGCCGATCTGCCTGCTGGCCTTTTTCGTGATATCGCTGTGGAGCGCGCACCTGATGGCACAGCTCTACCTCGTGGACGGCATTGAGTTCAGCAGATACCACCATGCGGTGTCGCACGTGCTGGTGGGTGGGTGGGTGGGGGTGGGGGAACGATTGGTGGGCAGAGGGGCAGTGCGTGGCGGCACGTGTGCACCTGCTGCCGCAGCGTCAGGGCTCCTCACCCCTCGGCGCAGCGCCACTGCATTTTCCACAAGCGTAGGACCCCAGCGGCGTCAGTGCCTACCTGCTCGACAATCCGTCGCTGCTCACGCCGTCACGCCTGCCGCTCCGTTGCCCGCTGCAGGGTCGTGGCAACGCGATTGCAATCGCCATTTGCCAGCTGGCCAGCCTGGTGCTTTCGTGCATTGGTGCGGGCGGCGCAGGGGCGGCCAGCTGGGGGGAGGAGGGGCGTGGGTGCCGGGGCGGCAGCAGCGTGTGTGCGGCGGGCAGCGCACCTCGGAGGAGCGCTGCCCGCCTGCTGCAGAGGGCTTGCTGCAAGCCCCGGCCCGCCCCTCCACATCCATCCCGTCTCCAATCTCGATCAACTGCAGCCTACAGCATCACGGGCGCCATTGCCATGGGCACCGTAGCCAAGTACCTGGGCAGCGAGCCCAGCGCAACGTGGCAGCTTGTGCTGCTGATGGGAGGGATTGAGGTGGTGCTGTCGCAGGTGGGTGCGCACAGGGCATGTGGTGCAGGAAACGCACGAGTGGGGCTGGCAACGGGCGAGCCTTGGCGTGGAGGAGCCGCAACCATTGACGCCTGCGTGCTGCGCATGGTGGGGTGGTGCTCCTTTAAAGTTGTAGCATGGCTGGCGCTGCCCCACCCCACCCCGCCCCGCCTGCTCCCCGCCCGCAGCTGCCCAGCCTTGAGGAGATCTGGTGGGTGTCAGGTGCGTGGGTGCTGGCAAGGGTCCAGTTGGGGCGCTGGAGGGAATGGTTAAAGGCTGCCGGCGCCACCGCCGGCCGCCCTGCCTCATGCCACCACCCACTGCTGCTGCCCACCCTCCACCCTCCCCCCGCCCCACCCTCTGCCCCTTGTTTTGCCAGCTTTGGGCACGTTGTCATCCCTTGGCTACGTGTTCATTGCCCTGGGGCTGGGCTTGGCCTACTGTGGGGCAGGGCAGGGCAGCTTGGGCGGCCGGCCAGGCAGCTCGGACGCGAACAAGGCCTTTGGAGTCATGAACAGGTGTGCAGGTGTGGGTGCAGAAACCGCCACGGTCGGGGCCTGGGTGGGCAGCGGCGGCTGACGGGGGGACAGAAGAGGGCGGGGCGGGGCAGGGCAAACGGAAGCGGGGGCTGTGCACGCTGCATCCACGCATGCCTGCCAACTTGCCGCTGCCCCCGCCTGGCCCCCACTGCAGCCTGGGCAACATTGCGTTTGCGTTTGGCTTTGCCCAGGTGCTGATGGAAATCCAAGACACCCTGCGCCAGCCCCCCAAGGCAGAGAAAACCATGCGCAAGGTGAGTCGGGTCTGCTGCCGCCGCCTCTCGTGCCGCTGCCGCTGCCCGCTGCAGCAGGTGCCCAGCTTGCACTCTGCTGCCGCTGTCGACCCCCCCCCCTTGCCTCACACGATGCGCCCCTTCAACCGCTCACTGTCTCATAGGCAGTGAGCGTTGCATCCATTGGCTCGTTCGTCCTGTATCTCTCTTCCGCGGTTGCCTGCTATGCTGCGCTGGGCAATGGCGTGCCTGGCGAAGTGCTGGAGGGCTTTGAGGATGCGCCAGACTGGTGCGCCGGTGGGGCGAGCGGGCGGGCGGATAGAGGGTAAGGCAGGAGGCGGGCAGGGCGCGGCACATGCGTGGTGTTGCCGTGTCGCGCTGCTGCTACCTGCTTCCCTGCCATGCCTCGCCCCACCCTCGCCGGCCCCTGTTTGCCCCCTCTGCCTCTTGTCTCCGCCTCTGCCTGCAGGCTACTGATCGTTGCCAACCTATTGATCTGTGTTCACATGATCACAGCCTGGCAGGTGGGGTGCCGGGTGCGGGCGTCAGCCAGGCAAAACTGGCAGGCAGTGGCAGGGCGGTGCGCTCCGCTGGACAGTGTGGGGCTCTGCACTGCTGCTGCCGTCCTGCAACAATTCCCGCCCCCCCTCGCCGGCAGGTGTGGGCGCAGCCCGTGTTTGATACCATTGAATCACACCTCAAGGCTCGCCGCATCCGCAAGCAGAGCGCCGCAGCAGGGTTGCCCCCAGCCGGCGGCGGCATCTTCGCCGACGCAGAGCCCAGCGCCAGCGCCGGCGGCAGCATGGCCAAGGAGCACCAGGAGCACCAGCCCTCGCCCTTTGACGTTGCCGCTCCCAAGGCAGAGGCAAGCGGCGCAGGTGCCCACCCGCCGCAACCTTACGTCCACTGGGAGCCTCCGCTGGTGGTGGTGGCAGAGGCGAGCCAGTCTGGCGAGGACATGGCTGCACCAAGCATCGACCTGGAGGCGCACGGGTCGCAGGCGCTGGCGCTGGCGCTCAGCTACAAGGGCAAGCTGCGCAGCGGGCAGCTGTCAGCGCGTGGCTCCGGTGCCTCTCTGGTCTTCAACACCAACCCGCTGCCAGACCTGTTGCCGCCGGGGGGTGAGCGGGGCAGGGGAGAGGCGGCGGCAGTGGCTGTGCAAGCGGGGGCGGCAACGGTAGCAGGTGATGCAGCGCCGCTGCGCGCTGGCCTCAAGGGGGGAGGAGCGCGCGCCTGTCAGTGCTGCACGCTGCCCTCCCATCTCCTCTCTGCCCTGCCCTGCCCTGCCCTGCCCCGTCCTGCCCCAGGCTGGACCTCGTCGCGCCGCCTTGCTCACGCCGACCTGGAGCGGCGCAGCAGCAGGCTGAGCAGCGTGGGCAGCAGGCTGGGCTCGCAGGCAATGTACCACCTGGACACAGGTCGGTGTGGAGGGGCGGGGCCGCCGCTGCTGCTGCTGCCCAGAGGCGCAGTGCGGCGTGCCTGCATGGCTGGGAAACAGCTCCTCGTCACCCGCGCGCATCCCGGCCCTTCTGTGTCACGCTGCCTCCCCGCTTGCCCGCAGGCGCCGCCAACGAGCACGTCCCCGCCAACGACGCCGGATACCTGCTGCCCTTCTGGCAGCGCTTCCTGGTCCGCACCTCATACGTGCTTGTGTGCACTCTGGTGGCCTGCGTCATGGTGCGCGGGGCAGGGGACGGCGGGCAGCGCGGCGCTGGTGGCGGCAGCAGAGGCGTCGTATGCATGCACCAGCTGCACAAGTGCTGCAGCCCCGATGGACCAAGTCCGGTGCGGCCGCCTCTGCGGCGCCTTCCCAAACCCCTCTCCTCCCCTGATCCAACCACCCATCCCCTTGAAGCCCTTCTTCAATTCTGTGGTGGGGTTGGTGGGCGCGCTGACGTTCTGGCCCATCACCATCTACTTCCCCTTCGCAATGTACTGCAAGGTGGGTGGGAGCCGGTGGAGCTGGTGGGTGTGTGTGTGTGTGGAGTGGAGCACGCATGTGCACGCGGCGCTGGGAGGTGTGGTGTGACGGCAACCCACTGAAGTGTGCACGCAACGGTCACTCGCACTCGCGCGTACGGTCCTGTGTGGTCCGGCCCACTGCCCCCCCTTGATGCCCCCCCCGCCCCTGCCCCCCCGCCCCCCCCCCCCCCCCCCCTTCGTCCCATGTCCCATGACAGGTGTACAAACCCAGTGGGCGCGTGGTGGCGGCGATGAAGGGCGTGGGCGGGGTCATGCTGCTGGTCTGCCTGGCAGGTGGGTGGTCAGAATCAGTGGCTGGGTGGAAGGCCAGTGGTAAAAACGGCCAAGCTCGGCTGCAGCACTCAGGCAGGGACTCTGTCCTAGAGCCTGAGGGTGCCTGCAGAGCGCTGCCTGGTGCTTCGCTGGTAAAACTGTGATGTAGGCAGGCATCCACGCAGTGCCCCGCCTCCAGCCGCCACACGCTCCAACAATCTGTTGACAAACACCACCCTCACCCAAGCTGGCCTCTGCCCCCCCCCCCCCCCCCCCGCCCGCGCCCCCGCAGCCGCGGTGGGCAGCGTGGTGAACGTCATCGACTCGCTCATCCACGTGGAATTCTTCAGCAGCTAGCCAGCTCAACCTTAGGGCCCTGCGAGCAGCACGACTCACCCACGGGAGCAAGCGGCGCCGGCGCGAGGCGCTGGCACGGTGGCGCCAGCACCCTCTGCGGGTGCCATGGAAAGCAGGCAACCGCTGTAGCAGCACGCCCAGCCCCGCAGGATTGACCAGCCAGCAGCCAAGCACCCACTCTGTATTGTTCATGGCGGCGCTGCCCCGACCTGGCGCCTGCTGCGGCGCTTCCCGACCCGTTACCCGCCTTCTCTTTTCCGCACGCCTAAATTTATTGCACACGGCTATTGCTACCGTGCCTATGTATTTTATGAACGCAAACAGGTGTAAAAATAGCTGCCTTGCAATCAGGTGTGCGCATGGTTCACGGTGTTGGTGTGAACCCAGGGAGCAGCGCCAGCGGCGGCAGCGGGGTGACGCAGGATGCGCGCATCCATGAAGCCGTCACCTCTGGTCGCCCCCGAAGTAGGAGTATGCTTAGCTGTCGAATGCACTTGTAAGCTTTGCTGCTGACTGCTGACTACTTGCCATCCCTGCATGCCCTGCCAGCCAACCGTACGCACCGCATGCCGTGCCAAAGCGGCGGGACTCCCGCCCAACGTCGCCGCCCCATCACGCACGTCGCCTGCCATTAGACCTGATCTTCGCTCTTTATACATCGCTCATCCAATCGGCCGACAGGCTGCTTGCCTCCACGTCGCTTAGCGGTCGCCCCTTCTGGCGCGTTTTCCGGGAGGCCTCCTGCACGATCAGCAGGGCAGTGTTGCATCGAGGAGTTGCGCGCGGCCGCAGGGCCGACTGCAGGCACCACCCCTGCTGCCACCGCCGCCGCCGTCAGTCGCCGGCGATGCCGCAGCGGCACATGGCCGCCAGCCTGCTGGCTCTGCCACAGGCTGTGCAGGAAGCCATCTTCATGCAGTGCGACCAGCAGACTAGGTGGGAGATGCACGTGTATGCACCGTGCTGCCTGCATTCTTGCACCAACATGCTGGGACGGGGATGTGTCCGCCTGCACCGCTTTGCCCCAACGACACACACGATGCCTTGTGCCGCTCCACACCCACGCAGGGCGGGCGTGCTGCCGCGTGTCTGCCGCTCCCTGCACGCCCTGCTGTCTGGACCCAACGCGTGCCTGTGGCGGGACATCTGCTGGGAGACGGACCTGTGCCAGCCGGGGCAGGCCGAGCGCGCCGCTGCCTTCCTGTCATGGTGGGTGGGGTGGCCGCAGGGGCAAGAGGGGTGGGCTGCTGCGTCTGGGGTGCTGCAGCCGCTGCTCCTCCACGTGGTTGCCATCTGGGGCTGCAGTGCGCTGCACCGCACCCTGACTTCTGCAGGCTGGCAAGCCGGGGAGGCAGCACGTGCACGCTGCAGCTCGACATGTGGAGCAGCGGGGCCGTGCCGCTGCCGGTGCCGCCCGGCCTGGCGCTTGCGGCACAGCTGGAGAGCACGCTGGGGGGTGAGGCAAGGGCTCCGACTTGATTTGCGTTTGCGGAGCAGTGGGAGCCGGCGTGCAAGGCCAGCAGGTGGCCGCTGTTCGGCCGCGCTGCTTTTCCCTGTCGGCCTGCAGTTTACTATCGCCTGTCTGCTGTCCCAAACTTGCTCCAACCACCCCCCCTGCGCCTTGCTCAAACCCTCCCTGTCATCCCCCCAGCCTGCCTCTCCCGTTGCGAGTTCCTCCGCCTGCGCTGGGCCGGGCAGGTGGGGGGCTGGTGGGGCAACCGGTGGGCCAAGGGGCAACAACCCCCGCCGCTGGCCTGCTGGGCGGTTGGTGCGTAGCAGGCCTGGGCTGCCAGACCACACTCTCTACGCCTGGCTGCGTGGCTGGGGCAACAGGCAGCGCAGCGGCTTGCCCTTTGAGACTGGCCCCGCCCTGTGTGGTCAGCACGCCCCCCCCCCCCCCCCCCCCTGCAGGAGTTCGTGGTTGGTGATTGGGTGGCAGGGGCGCAAGCCCTCACGTGCCTGGCACTCAGGTGCGGCAGGCAGGCCGGCAGGCCGGCAGGGCCTGCGCTGCTGCGGCGGGCAGGTGGCGGGGCGCCTGCATGGCGAATGTCGATGTGTGCATCTGTGATGATTGCAGCAGCTGCGCTACCTCAGCTCCCGCTCTGTCAACACATCGGGGGCCACCGTGGCCCGGTCGTGCGCCGATCTGCCTCCCCTTCGCCTGATCCCCTCCTCCGCCGGCGCCACGCAGCGCCAACGAGCTGACGGTGCGCAGCAGCCTGACCCACGCCACCGCCCTGGCACACCTGGAGCTGTCGACTCTGTCGGGTGCGTGCGGCACAGTGCACGCCTGGTCTGTGGGCAGAGGAGCTGCATGATGCGGAGGGGGTGTGCCTCTGCCTGCCCGCCTGCCTGCCTGGGCATGCCCTCCCCTCTCAGCCAGGCTCTCCCCTCATCCTGCCCCCCCGCCCGCCCTCAGACTCGGGCCCGCACCTGCACCCCGGCTGCCTCCCCGCCAGCATCACCCGCCTCTGCTCCGTCCCTGCGCCCGGAGAGATCGTCAACGTGGCGGTGCTTCCGGCGGGGGCTGTGCAGGTCACGGCAGCGCTGCCCGCCCAGCTGCTGGGCCTCCCCCGCTTGGCCTACCTGGATGTGTCGGGTGGGTGGGTGGGTGCGTGCGTGGGGAGCACTGGTGCTGGGCAGCCAGAGCTGTGCGCAAGAGTGATGTGGAGTGGGGGAGGGCTGGGGGACCACTGGGGAGGGCCGACCGGTGCCAGCAGGACGTGCAGCACCACACGTGTGCTCAGCCAGGCTGGCACTCGCCGTGGGGGGGGACATGATGACAGTTGCCAAGGTCGAGCATGCACGGGTGGGTGGGTCGGGTTCTAGGTCGGTGCGGTGCATGCTGCGCTTGCGGTGCAGTCCTGTAGCGCACGTGCACATGCATGTGCATGCCAGCCACCGACCGCTCCTCCCCCCCTGCATGCAGAGTCGTGGTTCGACGCGGCACACATGGCGGCCGCGCTGCCGTGCCTCACCCGCCTCACCTCGCTGGCGCTGGACAAGTGCGAGCTGCCGGGTGAGGGAGGGCGGGCGTGGTGGTGGTGGTGGTGGTGGTGGTGGTGCAAGGTGGTTACAGGGCACGTGGACGGCTGCTGATGTACCGACCATTCACATCCCTCCGCCATCCCCGGCCCTGCCGCGGCTTCCCTGTGGGCGTGCCAGGCGGTGCTCACCCAGCACGACTCACTCTGTACCTGGGCACCCGCCCCGCTCACCTTGCCCCCCGCAGACGGGCTGCCCAGCGAGCTGACCCTCCTCACACGCTTGCGCGTGCTCAGCTTTGACGGGATTTCGGTGTCCGTGGACGGAGTGCCGGTGCCTGTCGCTGCGTGGTCGGGTGAGCGGCAGGGGCGCTGGGCAGCTGCAGCTTGGTGCAGACAAGGCGGCTGCGGCGGTGCCCGTGGGCCGCCCCAACCTGCAGTCAGCCTCCTCGTGCGCATTCCAATCTGGCTGCCCTCTCCGCCTTGCCCTTCCCTCCACCACCCCTGTCTGCAGCCATGCTGAGCAGCCTGACACGGCTGGTCTCCCTGTCCCTCAGCAACATACACCTGCCTGAGCTGCCGCCTGCTGTGGAGCACCTGCCCCGCCTGCAGGTGGGCGGGCGCCGTGCTCAGTCGGGGCAGCACCGCAGCCGAGCACAGCGGCGCAGCGGCCTGCACCGCCGGGGCGCTGCCGTTGCATGCTATGCTCGTCTTGGTGGTGGGTGCGCGTTTGATGGCTTGCCTGCCTGCGCCCCCTCTGCCGGCGTGGAGACGTACCAAGTGCATGCATCTTGCCCTCCCTCCCCCCTGCACTGCAGAACCTGTATTTGGAGCACAACGCGCTGCGCTGCCTGCCGCCTGGCCCGTTCTGGAAGCAGCTGAGGGTGCTGTCCACGGATTGGGAGCCGCTGCTGCAAAGCCACAGGCTGCTGCTCGAGGTGCGCGCAGCAACCACCTCCACGCTCCTTCACCGAAAGGTTCCTCGGCTGTGCCTGCTGCGTGTGTTTCCAGTCGCCTGGCCCACCGTTCAGCCAACAGATGCACCGAAGGGCACCGTCAGCAGCAGCTGATGTGGGTGGTGGCTGTCAGTGAAACAATGGTTTGGCCGAGGTAGCTAGGTGCTGTCCGCCGGCCGGGCTGCAGATGGGTGTGGTGCTGCGGAGGCGCTTCTTTTGTGTGACGCTCCTGGCAGCTAACTGTGGGTGCGCCCGCTGCCGACGACCGGCCTGCGTGTTGAGCGGACCTCTCGCGCCTGCGCACCCCCCACCCTCCCCTCCTCCCTGCAGGCCCCCCACCTGCACAAGTTGGCCTTGGGCGACATGTCTGTGTCGTGAGTGCCAGGGGGGCGGTGGTGAACTGGCTGGGAAGTACCAAGCGGTGCTGCTGCCAGGCATGCACCATGGTGGTGTAGTGCAGAGATGGCCTGCTGCCGTGATCGCCGGCCTGCCACCTGCGCCTGCGGACGTGGCTGCTCTCTCCCAGGGCCCCCCAGCTCCTCGCCCTCATTCTCTTCGCCCCTCCCAACCTGCAGCACAAACTTTGCCGATGGCCTGCCCCCCATCAGCGCCGTCAACCCGCTGCTCGACACCCTGCGCAGCCACCCCTCACTGACCCAGGTCATCCTGGTGGTGCGGCCCTCGCAGCTGCATGGGGTGAGAGGGCGGCGGCGGCGACGGCGGTGGTGATGGCGCTGAGTGGGGTGGTGCCGCAGCAGGTGGTGGTGTTGCGGTGTTGCAAGGTGATTCGCGTAGCGGGTGCGACACAGGGTGCTGCCTACAAGGCTTCTTCTCCCCTGCGCCCCACCCCCCAGGCCTTCTCTCCGGTGCTGGATGCCATCCTGCAGCTGCGCACCCTGCGCCCCACCCTGCACGCCCAGTCGGTGGAGCATGACGCCTTTTTCGTGGAGGACAGCGTGGAGGTGCTGGGGCCGGGGGAGGGGGAGGGGAGGAGGCCGAGGACGCGGCATTGTCGGACGATGATGTGGCGGGGCCGGGTGCGGAGGAGCAGGCCGCTGCAGAGGGCGCGCAAGCGGCACAAGGCACCGGCGGCGGCGACGTCTAGCCCTCCTGCTTTCCTCTCCTGCTCTGCCCCTGCTCTTCGTGCTCCCTCTCCTGCTGCCACCTCTCCCTCGTCTCGTGCACTTCCTGCTCAGTTTACAAATGAGTGCATTGGTGATGAAATGTCAGGGGTGTGGAAGGGGAGTGCGGGGGGCTCTTCTCGGGTTGGCAGGGTGGCACGCATCTGCAGCAGGCGTGCTGCTGGCCACCGTTCCAGGCGGCCAGGCGGGCGCGACCCCGCTGCTTGTGCAGCAGGAGGGAAGAGAGGCTGAAGGGAATAGGAGCAAGAGTGTGCAGGAGGGCGAGGCGCAAGCGCGGACGGCTGCGCAGCGCGGGCGGCTGCGCAGCGCAGGTGGGACGCGCTCTGCCCGCAAGCTTCAGCTGGCGGCAGCGCATGTAAGTCTGGATAGCGCAAGCGTGGGAGGGATGAAGGTAGGAGGCAAGTATATACATTGTGTGTCGACATGCAGCGCAGCGGCAGGCCACATAAGGGGGAAGCGGCGGTGCCGACCAAGGAATGGAGGTGGATGGGGGGTTCAGGCGCGGGGGAAGGGTTCGGGGGTGGCGGAGGAGCGCTGCTGCTAGGCTACTAGTAAGACGAGAGAGGAGAGGTCACTGCACTGGGAAGGGGCGCTGGTGGTACAGTCGACCGGCACGTGCTACCAAGCTACTATCGGGGGGCAGCGGCGATTCACTCAGGCGGGCTACCTGTGGCGTCACCACCGATTAACATGGGACTCACACACACACACAGGAGGGGAGGGGACGGGCGAGGGAAGGTTGAGTGACATGGTGGATGGGTTTGCTGTTCAGTCTGACCTGCGAAGCCCGAGCAGGGGCTGGGCCAGGAGGCCTACCGGCGCGTGGCCGCTGTGATGGCCAGGGCAAGGCGCTGCGAGCGGTCTGCCGCGCGGTAGGAGGGCAGCGAGGCGCGCGGCGGGCTGGCAGGCGCACCAAGCCGTCCCTCTAGCATGGGACGGCCAGCCATCAAGCCTGCAGCGCCGCGCGACGCAGCCCCCGCCAGGCTGCCCGCCAGCACGGCTGCCTGGCTGGTGGTCTGCCGAGTGGCTGCAGAGGCACGGGAGACGGCTGTGCTGGTGGCAGCCAGCGCCGCCTGCGCCGCAGTGCGCAGCCCGCTGGCCACGCGTGC
The DNA here is from genome assembly GCA_002245815.2 of Micractinium conductrix. Lineage (NCBI taxonomy): Eukaryota > Viridiplantae > Chlorophyta > Trebouxiophyceae > Chlorellales > Chlorellaceae > Micractinium > Micractinium conductrix. The sequence continues at coordinate 118,222 of LHPF02000062.1, forward strand.
GCCGACGGTGACAGTCTCACGCAGCGCGGGGGCTTGGGCGGTGGTGGAGGCTGCAGGGGCGGAGGCAGAGAAGGAAAGAGAGTGTTGCGTTTGCGAGGTGCAGAGCAGGAGTGCGGCCGGCGCTGCAAGTGCAATGCAGGAGTGCGACGCAGGAGGTGCTGGGCGAGCGCTCAGACCGGGCAGGCAGGCAGGGTTGGTGCTGCAGCGGCGTGCCTCCTGCACCTCCACCCATCCCCTCCCGTCCCCATGCATGCCCCTTCGACGCACCTGCCAGCGTGGCGACCGCTGCAGTGGTGCCAACAACAACAGGCCTGCGGGTGAGCGCCTGCCGCACCGGCCCCGCCAGCGCACGCCCCACAGGCTTGGCTAGCCGTGCCTTGGCGCCGGCGGGGAGCGCCGCCAGGGGGCGCAGCGCCGCCAGCGCGCGGTGCCCGCTCAGCGCTAGCGCGCCGTACATGCCCACGCTGGTTGCCAGCTGCACCTTGCCCCAGTTGGCAAGGTCAGTCACAAACTGGCTGAGCCGCACCACGCCGCTGGCCAGGCCGTAGGCCCCCGCCGCGGTGCCCTGCCGCCAGCGGTGCTGCAGCGTGGCAGAGGCGGCGCTGTCCTGGCCGGTGGTGTACTTGACAAGGCAGTTGATGTAGTGACGGCAGTCGTTGGCGTGCAGCTCGTAGTCCTGGGGTGGGGTGGGGTGGGGTGGGGTGGGGTGGGGGTGGGGGGTGGGGGGGCAGGAGAGCGGGTGAGGAGGAGGCTGGGCGCGGCGCATGCCGAGCGGCGGTTGCGGCATGCTGCATCGTCGGCTGGAAGCAGGTCGCCACGCATTGCTGCGACCTCTGCCGCAAATGCCTGCGCCCCCATCGCCCACCATCCCTGCCCCGCATCAGTCACCCCCTGACCTCACCATGCAGCCCTGCTCCTGCAGCGTGTTCCAAGCACGGATGTCCGCCATCGTAAGCGGCGTGCGACCGACATACATGTGCGCCTCGGGCAGCCGCGACAGGCGCCGCTCCCTGCAGCAACAGGTAGGTGGAGGGCGGCAGGTTGGGGAACGTGCGGCGCCACAGCATGGAAAGCCAGCATGCACCGGCGCCAACATGGCACAGCGCGCGCGTGCAACACTTGCAGAGAGTGCTGCAATGCATGTGCCTCTCCGCTGACCCCACTAGCTGCTACTACCACGTGCCCCAGCCCCCGCACCTGACTTCTCCCGGCACCAGCCGCTGCATCTTGCCGTCCGCCGACTTAGAGAGGAAGGCAAAGGGGCCCTGCGCCACGTGGATGTCGCCGCCGCGCGGCCCAAAATCAAACTGCACCAGGCTGCCGTCGCGCTGCTTGAAGACCGCCAGGTAGTGGCACACGCCAGCGTCGCGCACGCTGCGCCGCACCCCCCGCGGCAGCCGCTTGAACAAGCCGCCGCCAAACTCCTGGAAGCAGCGCAGCACGACGTACACCTCCATGCCGCTGTCGCCGCTCAGGCTGCCGCCGCTGCTCAGGCTGCCGCCCGCCATGCTGTGCAGGCCCACCGGCACCGACGCGCACTTGCGCAGCGGCCGGGTGCGGGAGCCGCCGCTGGTGCTGGCGGCGCCGCCGAGCGGGCCAGCCAGCTCTAGTTGCGCTCCCAGCTGCTCGCCGCGTGCCTGAGCCTCCATCATCTCCAGCGCATCAACCCAGCGGCGGGGGGCGGGGGCTGGCACCGTGCTGCGGCGGCCAGCGGACACATCGCCGTAGCTGGTGCTGGGTTCCTCGGGGACGCTCAGCAGCCGCTCATCCAGCTGCAGCAGGCTGGGCATGCTGGCCGATGCCGCCATGGCCGCGCTGCAGCCTCCCTTTGCGTGCGCCGCCCAAGCCACCACCGCAGCGACCAGCGAGGCTTCGACCTGCAGTTCCAGAAGCAGAGGCGGCGGTGTGGGCAAGCGATGGGCGGCGTCGCTGGTCGACCTCTGCAGGCAATCTGAGGGCGACGGCTCCAGCTGGCTTTCTGGCCTGGGGGATGTTGGGGGAAGGGCACGCTTGACCGCACGCAGGGGTGACTGAAGACGACATGCGGGCGCCCTGATCTAGGGATCGATGCATCCCAGCTGCGGAGCGCCTGTGAGCGCGTGCGCCGGCGTTGGGGTGGCTGTATACACGCGTTTTGGTGGCGGCTCGGCGAGAGAGAGCCCACCTGCTGAGTGCGCGGCCTGCGTGGAAGCTCCAGAGCACGAGGCGGACAGGGAAGGATGGCAGCAGGCGGGTGGAAGGGTGGAAGGGAGGGAGGTGTGGCCCAACAGCTGTTGGGGGCGCTGGGTGGCGCTCAGAGGGAGGGCACAGGTGTGCGAGGGCGCAGGGCTTGTGATCTGGCGGGCAGCAGGGCGGCAACTTGAGTTGGGGGCTCGTGAAATGTGCGCAGCGCAGCACGTGCATGGGATTGGCGCGCCTTCCTCCTGCTCCTCCCGAAAGCCTGCTCGCTCGGTCCGACGCCCTCCGCACTGCCCGCACACCGCAATGGAGTGCAGCGTGATGTGTTCCGTGAGCAGCAGCGGCGTGCCCACACCGGCACGGAGCTCCGTGGCCCGTCCCTCCGCGCGTGCGGCCCTGCTGGCAGGCAGGGCTGCTGGCAGGCGCTGCCGCGGCGTCAGCTCGGCCACTCAGTGCGCTATGGGGTTGGGCTTTCACAGGCAGCCCTCCTCTTCAGGTCTGGTGCTGCCTGGAGAGCACGATATGCCCGACTACGGGCTGTCGGTGAAGCAGATGCAGGTCCTGGGCCTCACCAACGACGCGGCCGCCTACGCCGCCCGCCTGCCGGAGGTCCGCGCGGTGAGTGTGGCGCGGCCGCGATCAGCGGTGGGCCGCCTGTGTGCTGGCTGTGGCGGGCAGGCAGGACGAGGCTTGTAGGCCAGCCTGCGCAGCGAGCGCCGTTAGCCTGCGAGCAGCAGGCGGCGGGCGGGCGCGGCGGCGGCGGCGATGTGCAGCACCATTGCTGGTGCTTTCTTGTGGAGGCTGTCTCACACGTCTCTGCACTGCACTGCAACCGTCAGCAACAGTCGTCAGCGACGGCTTTGCACCGCTGGGCCGCGCAACACTGCAGGCTGCAGGTCGTATGCAGCACGTGCGCCACGGCCCCCGTCGCTGGCCATCCGACGGCTGCCCCGAGCCCTGTGCCCGCGCTCTTGCCAACCAACCCTGCAGGAGTCTCTGCGTGCAAAGGCCTTTTATGTGGGTGACGAGGTGACGGAGACCAAGCGCCAGGTGGCACGCATGGCGGTGGACACCAAGGCGCCGGGCCAGTCACCGCCCGACCTGCCCTCGCTGCTGCTCGACGGCCGCATCTGCTACATTGGCATGCCGGTGGGTTGGGGGGCGGCGACGAACGCGTGGGGTGACGTGGGGCCGTCAGCGGCGGGCCAGCTACAGGATGAAGCGAGGCGCAGGGCAGCAACCGCAGCAGCTGCTTCAGGCGGTAACAAGGTGTGAGGCGTGCCAGCGGCGGGCACAGCGGCACCAGCAGCGGCGGCAGCAGTAGCGGGAGCAGCGGCGGCACCTGCCGTTGTATGCAACGCATCCGTGTCTGCTTCTCACTTGCCCGCCTGCCGCCTGCCTGCCTGTCTGAGGCCAGGCTCTTGTCCTGTGCTGCGCCCCTCCAGCCGGCCTCACCCTGTTGCCCTGCATGCCCGCCCCTCGCCTGCGCCCGCCCTCCCCCCTGCAGCTGGTCCCTGCTGTGACCGAGCTGGTCATCAGCGAGCTGCTGTGGCTCAACTATGCCTCCCCCGACAAGCCCATCTACGTCTACATCAACTCCACGGGGTGGGTGGGTGGGGTGGTGGTGGGTGGGTGTGGGTGTGGGGGGGGGTAACGTGCCATGCAGGAGGAGGAGCAGCAGCGGCAGGAGCTGGATGGATGGATGCGCAGGCGGCAGGGGCGGGATGTGCAGCAGCGTAGTGCGCCACCTGCAGCCGCTTTGCCGCGTAGCCCCTGAGGCCTTCTGCATGCCCTGTTTGCTGCCCTCACCCCTACCTACTCGTGGGAGCCCGCTGCCGCACACGCTGCCCACTGCGGCTCGCTGCCACCACCCCCTGCCCACCGTTGCCGGTTGCTAGCCTCTGCCTTCTGCCGCTCACCGCCTTCCATCCCACGCACACCTCCATTGCGCACCTGCAGGCTCTCAGACGCTGCAGGGAGAGGCTGTTGGTTTTGAGACCGAGGCCACCGCCATCATGGACACCATGGCGTACATCAGGCCAGACATCTACACGCTGGTGGGTGGCGGGCGGGGTGGGGCGCATGCGAGTGCTGGCGTTGTGAGTGCTGCGCTGTGAGCGCCAGGGTACCGCAGCAGCTGGCGTGCGGCGCACAGGTCAGCAGACAGGCGCAGATGCAGATGCTGCCGCGGCCTGCTGCTACCCGCTCTGCTGCTCTTTTGCACCGACCCTCACCCCCCCCCCCCCCCCCCCCCCCCCCCCGCCCCGCTTGGCCTTCCCTCCTCCCGTCCGCGCCTGCAGGTGATTGGCCAGGCGTTTGGCAACGCCGCCATGATTCTGGCCAGCGGCAAGAAGGGGTACCGCTACGCGCTGCCCAACAGCCGCATCATGACCTGCCCGCCCCGCATGAACCGCGCCTTTGGCAACACCAGCAACTGCATGATCAAGGCAAACGAGCTGGAGAACTCCACGCAGGTGGGCGGGGGGAGAGGTGGGGGGGCGGGCCGGTGCGGTGGTGGGAAGGCGGTGAGCGAGGGGGGTGGTGTGTGTGAGCGGGTGGCAGAGAGCCTGCGGGCAGGGCAGCGAGGGTGTGCTGGCGCCACAGCGGGGGCAAGGCAGTTGCAAGGCCAAGCGGCAGGCTTGCACGCGCAGCCCGCACATCCTCCTGCGCACAGCAGCCAGCTAGGGTATGGTCTGGTGGTTGAAGGTGCCTGCTGCCGCCGGCGTCGCGCAGCGATTGCGCGCTATCGCCGCTCTCCCGCCGGGCCCTCCCTTGCATCGCACACTCTGCTTCTCTTACGCCTTCACTCCCACCCCCCGCACCCACCCCCCTTCCAGACCTACGTCGACTTCATGTCTCGCTTTACCGGCCGTGACAAGGAGGAGGTGCGGCGCGACGTGGGCCGCAACCGCTACTTCACGCCAGACCAGGTGCGTTTGATCGATATGCACTGGCGCTGCCGCTCTCGCTGTCGCTGCTGCGACCTCCACTGTCTGTGCCGGCGCCTCTGCCGCTGCTGCTGGTGTTGCTGCTGCAGCTCCCGCTGCCGCTGCTGCTGCTGGATGCTGCTGTTTTTACTACAGTGTGCGCGTCTGCTGCTGCTGTTGCCAGCCATTGTTGTTGTTGCTGCTGTGCGCCATTGCCGGGCTGCTGCTGCTGTTCACGCACCCTGGCGCATTCACCCTCCCGCGCACAGGCTGTCGAGTACGGCATCATTGACAAGGTCATGCAGCCTAGCGATGCAGTGGTGGTGAGTAGAGCGGCGACAACAGGGGAGTGAGGGGCCGCCGCCGCTCGTCAGCAGGGTTGCCTGCCTGCCTGCCTGCTCGCCCCTGCCTGCGCTTTGACCATGCATGCAACACTGCCTCTCACCTCGTCCGGTCCTGCCTCACCCCTCCACTTCTCCCGGTCTCCGCCTCGCCCCCACACAGATTGAGCGTCGTGATTACGAGGGCATGCTGCGTCAGAGCCAGTCGCAGGGCCGCGGCGCACGCTCGGGAGGCGGCGCGATGGCCGGCGCCGATGCGTGAACGGCCCTGCCTCCCACCACACGTTCCTCTCTGTATTCTGCTTCCCCACGCCGCCTGCTGGCCAGCAAAAGCAACACCAATGCACTGCACATTGCGCGCGCCCGCCTGACGTGTTGGCAAGCCCCGCTGCCCCTGTCCCGCTTCTTGCTCCTGGCTCTCCCGCCCCTCCCTTCTCTCTTCCCTCCCGCACAACAGTATACTATGCTCGGTCTGCACTGCCCTCAGCGACTTGAGTCTGACCGCCGCCCCACACTGCGCTGTGTCTAGACAGATCTGTAACATACAGCGCGCATGTACAGGAGAGGAAGTGATGGGCGCTGCATGCTGCTGCTGCTTGGCGGTGCGGGGTGCATGCAATGCGCATTGCGCCTCGGTTGCACAGAAAATGGCAGGGTTTGTAGGACTGACTGACCGACTTACACCTGCTAGA
>LHPF02000063.1:0-110381 GCA_002245815.2 Micractinium conductrix
CCACCTACCGACCGATACCCCTTTTGCTTGCGTGTTGCTTTCTGCGTGCACACCCTTTGAGCCTCGCTTGCATGCCGGGCCGGCCTTGGGTAAGCCGTCCCTTTTCTCGTCTGTGTGATGCCCAGTCGCTCGCACTTTGATCTCTGTATCAGCAGCACAGGTTTGTGCTGAAACGACGTGTAACCCGCCCTCAGTCAGTCCCCCCCCCCCCCCCCCCCCCGTGTGGCAGCCGACCGCCCCTCCAGCAGCCGCCACCCCCCGCCGCCCCCACCCACACCCGCTCAGCTGGTGCCTGCCGCACAGCGGCACGCCGTCGCCCGCTTCTGGGACCTGCTGCAGGACCTGTGTACTGTCGGCACGGCACCGGCGGCATGGCAGCAGCAGCTGCCTGCTGAGCACCCGTTCATCTGTTGGGATGCCGAGGCGCACCGCCTGCGCCTGCACCGCTCCCCCTGATCTGCTTGCGTAGCGCCCCGTTTTTTAGCACACCTCTGCTCTCGCGCTCCCTGTGCTGTTTCCCCCCCTCCCTCCCGTTGCATTCGTGACGCCCCCGTGGCTCTTGCTCACGGCAGCGGTTGGGCGGGGCCTGCCCAGAGTTTGGGCCCCCCTGCAGCGGTGTTGCTTTCCCCCCTGCATGTGTTTTGGCCGGCCTTGGGAAAGCCAGTGTCTTGCTCGTCGTGTGATGCCCCGTCGCTCGCACTCTGACCTCTGTGTCAGCAGCACAGGTTTTGTGCTGTTTGCAATGTGTAACCCACCATCAGTCAGTCAGACCACCACCCACCACCACCACGCCTGGGCACGCAAGCAATACCACATTGTGCTGCTGCAGGAGTGCAGAGCCGACCTGGTCTCTGCCACAAAGGTCGCCGCTCAGCTGCGCGGCTGGCGCCTGTATTGTGCACACAGCACTCGCGCGGCTGCAGCGACACAGCGCCGCAGCTCCTCATGTCCAGGTCTCGTAGAGGCCAGCGATGCAGGGTAATTACATTCCTCAGGGCCCTCCGGCAGTCAGCTGCGCAGCCAGCGCAGAGCAGCTAGCTCTCCACCCACCTCCCAACCCTCCGCCATCAGTGGCAGCCCACACCACGCAGCGGGCGTCGCTATTGCCGTGCGCCTCAGCGCTCTCCGTGAGCGCGGCGGCAGCCTCTCAGTCGACAGCGACTGGCGCTCGGCAGATGGCCGCCTCGTCGCCCTGCGCGTGCAGTGGGGCGGCTACACCCTCAACGTGGCCAGCTTATACGCCCCCACTGACCGTTCGGCGCAGCCTGCCTTCTTCAGCATGGCTGTTGCTCAGCTCAAGCAGCGCCCCGGCCTGCCGGCAGATGGGCGCCCATCTGGGGTGGCGACTTCAACTTTGTCGAGGACCCCCGTCTTGACGACGCACCAGCCGGCAAAGCGGCTGCCGAGTGCAAGGTGGCAGCAGCCTGGCAGTAGCAGTAGCAGCTCCGCAGCCACCGCCTGCAGCTGCTCGACAGCTTCCGGCACCGCCACCCCCGCCGTACCAGTTACAGCCATTTCAGCCCCGTCGGTGCCGCTCGCCTAGACCGCATCTATGGCAGCCGCCAAGAACCAGAGCTACATCGCGGAGGCCTCCACTGGCGGCACGCCGAAGTGCTCTGTCTCTGACCACCGTGCCGTCACCCTAGCCCTCCTCCCTGCTCCTGCGGCTGCGCACCGCCGCGCGCTCCCGCGCCGCGTGCACCTCCACATCCGACCCCGCCCTGCGGCAGGCATTCAGCAGCGCTGTGGCCCAGGCCGCTGCTTCCGCCCCCGCCAGTCCCGCCGCCTTCCTGGCTTGGTGTCCCTGGTTCAAACGCCGCCTGCGGGCAGCAGCAGAGGACTGCAATTGGCGCCAGCGTGCCGCCAGGCTGCAGCGCAGCTCAGCAACTGGTTCCCCCTTCTGCAGCAGCGTCGATATGCAGCAGACGTCGTGCAGGCAAAGCTGGCTGCGGCCAGCATGGCGGAGCGACGACGGTGGCTGCACGCCGGCGAACGCCCTTCCCCAGCCCTCACAGCCAAGCTGTGCCCGCCCGCCTCCCAGGGCGTCGCCGGCGCACCCGACGGCACCCTGCACATCTCGGCCCCTGCGGTTTGCCCGCCTGTTCGTCCAGCACGAGGCTCGCGTCTCTACGGCACCGGCCACAGACCCGGCAGCGCAGCAGGAGGTCCTGCCTGCCCCCAGCTTTCCGACCGCGAGGCGGCGCGGCTGGGCAGCACGACAGTCGACGCAGCAGAGGTGTGGCGGGCGCTGCGGCGCTGGTGGCCTTCTGTGACTTCCGCAAGGCCTACACACAGTGCACCGCGGCTTCCTCTTGGCGGTGCTGCGGCAGCTGGGGCTCGGCGACGGCTTCATGCGCTGGGTGCAGCTGCTGCTCTCCCACATGCACGCGGTTGCAGCTGTCAACGGCTGCGTCTCCCGCCCAGCGCTCTTCTCAGCCGGCGTGCGGCAGGGCTGCCCCCTTGCACCGCTGCTGTACCTGTGCCTGGCCCAGGCGCTGCTGCGGCTGCTTCAGGCCCGCAACGTCGGCATCCAGGCAGCCGGCCTCAACCTGGCAGCGCTGCAGTTTGCTGACGACTGCTAGGCGCTGCTCGAGGGCGGCACGCAGCAGCAGACGGCAGACCGCGCGCAGTCCTTCCTGGCTCCACTATCGGCACTCGTCCACCTCAGCCCGGGCCTCCCTCCTGTCCGGCAACGTCGACCCTTTTCCAGCATTCCCACTGACATCTGCCCCGGCACCCTGGCGCTCGGTTCCGTGCACGTCTGGATGCGCAGCTACACACCGCTGCTTCTGTCGCACCAGCGGCGCTCTGCCAAATCAGCGTTGTCAACAGCAGGAGCGGAGGCAGGTGTTCAAGTGGTTGCGAACGTTCAACCAAGTGCTTTCGTGCCATCAATCATTGCGCGGCTGCCAGCAACGGGGATCGGACGAGGGGGGACAGCGGCGGGTTCGTTCGACGGGAGGGGGGCAAGTGCAACGGGGAGAGCAGGCTGCAGCATGTTGCTGCACTGGGAAAGTCGTTCGGAAACAGACCAAGGGGTGCAGGCACGGGGAGGGCTGCACGGGGAAAGAGGGTGCGCAGAGGAAAACGCGCAAGGCATTGGCACCAGGAGGGCATGCGGGGGCGGGTGGGACAGTGGGTGGGTTGAGGCTGGGGGGCGAAAGGCGGTTGCTGCCGCTTGCACGGAAAAACAGGCGGGCGCAGGGAAGGGGGAAAGACGCGCTCGGCACACAAACAGCAACGGGGGGGGGGCGGCCGCCTGCAAGTGGGGAAGGGAAGAATTGGGCGGCCGCGCGGGCGGGCGGGCAGCTGCAGCAGCAGCAGGGCTGCAGGCCCTGCAGCCTGGCGCGCACAGGTAGTGATACAAATGAAAGGCTGTGGATGCAAGCAGCCAGGGAAAACCAGGTGCGGAGCCGCGCATGTGCTGGCGCAGCCGAGCGGGGCGCCACGGGCGGCCAAGAAAACAGGGAGTGAGGGGGACACGCCAGCTGGGCACGGCGCCGGGCCTCACGCCGCCTGCGGGCGGACGGCGGGCGCCTGCTCGGCACCGCCCGTGCCGCTCACGTCGGTGCCGTTGGAGCCGTTGGCGGGCGCGGCGGCGCCACCGGCAGCGGTGGCAGCGGTGCCGTTGGGGGCGCCCTGGGCAGCCGCCTTTTCTTCTTCATACTCCTTCAGCTGCTTGCCCAGGCTGCGGGGCAGGGGAGGTAGGGGTGGCGGAGGTGGGAGACATGCGAGCTCTTGCCAGCGCCGTACGGCTACATGACGCGTGCTGATGCGCAGGTAGGTTGCGGCGCCCGGTGCCCTGGCGAGTGACGTCCTGCAGCATGCAGCCGCGCGCAGCTCCACCCACCCGAGCACTGCGCGCAGCCAGCTCAGGATGACGCCAGTGTAGGCCACCGCGATGACAGGCAGCGCAGCGTGGATGGAGCCCAGCACCAGCAGCAGCGCCTGCGTGATCCACGCGCCGCCTGCGGGCGGGCGGGGGGGGGGGGGGGGGGGGGGGAAATGGAGGGGGGCCGGGGACGCGTGAGCAGGACTGCGCTGTGGGGGCACAGGCGCATTCACTGGGCAGAGGCACCCCGGGATTGCAACACCTCATTGCAACACCTCATTGCAACACCTCATCGCAACACCTGGAATCGGTTGTCGACAGCGGCAGCTGCCTGGCCTCCCTCGCCTTCCCCTGACCAGCCCTCAACAAGCGCGCGCACCAGACTTTCCAATCTGGCTGCCCAGCAGGTCCACCGCGGCCTTGCCCTTGCTCTTCTCCTCACGGCTCATCTCGATGTAGACCTGTTGTGCAGAGGGGGGGGGCAGCGGTGCAGCACTGGGCGTGGGTCAACATGACGGCGCGGCAGGACAATTTTTTGTAGTAGAGCTTTGACGTTTTTTCGTTTTGTTGTTAATTGTAGGTCTTTTTTTCATGTTTATTGTGTGGCGCGGCTCCTCTTCTCGACGTAGACGTGTGTGCTGGACGGGGGGGCGGCGCAGCAGGGTGCAGGCCAGCACGACAGAGCATGGCAAAGCGGCAAGAACGGGGGTGGTGGCAACGGGCAGGCAGGGGGCACAGTGCGGTGCGGCGCAGAGTGCTGTGCATGTCAAGCACTTGCTGCCGGCGGCACGGGAAGGTGCAAAGCTCAGTGCATTCCCCAAGAATGTGCCCCCACCAAGCCTCGGCCTCACCATCTCCTTGGCGGGGTCGAACAGAGAGAACTTGGAGGAGCGGGCAAACACCTGGAGAGCAGGGGCAGGGGCGGTGGGAGGGAGGGAGCGGGCGGTGAGCTCAGAGCCGCGTGCCGAGGCGCGCGACCACGGTGCGACGTGCCCCCCGCCATCGCCGCCAAGGTTCGATGCCAAGCACGCAACTGCCCTCTTTGCTGCCTGCCCCCCCCCCCCCCCCCCGCCCCACTCCCCAGCTGCCCTGACACCTTCATGTGCCCCCCCCCCCGCCTCCCCCCCTCCCTGTGCACCTGCGTGACCGCTCCGGCGGCGACGCCGGCAAAGGCCATCGCCGCGGGGTCCATGCCGAGCACGCTGATGCCCTGGTTGGCGGCCAGAGAGAGCCCGAAGAAGCCGGCGCCCGCCAGCAGCATGATGGCGGGGGTGGCGGAGGCCGCAGCCATCCAGCCAAAGTCTGCGGCGGAGGGGGGGGCACGGTGGGGTGGGGGTGCGGAGGTGGTGGGTGGGTGGGTGGCAGAGAGGGCGGTTCGGGGGGAGGAGAAGGAAGCCCGCCTCACAAGGCACCTCCATCGGGGTACGGGAGGGAGAGGGGAGCGCCCGAAACGGGCCGGCACGGGGCAGGCATCACGGCCCTGCTGCCTCCAAGGCCTGCCGAGGGCACACAACCTACTCCACCCCTGCACACCACCCTTGTGCGCACATTGGAAGACGTAGCGGCCGAGCAGCATGAGGGCGATGGTGCACCAGCCGGTGGCGATGGACACGTCGGCGAGCACAGACTGTGGGGAGCGGGATGTTGGAGGGCAGAGGGGAGAAAGGCGAGGGAGTGCTGGGTCCTCACATGAAGTGCACAGCCGCGGCAGCGGCAGCGGCAGCGGCAGCGGCAGCGGCCTGCAGACGCCCGGCTTGCAAACGGATTGTTGTGATGGACGTACGAAGGGCCTGCCACTCGCGCCGTGCAGGCCACGTTCCTGCCCAGCCCATCTGCTCCTCCCCGCCTCCCTTTGCGCACCTGGTACGCTGCGGCCGTGGGGTACAGCGCGCGCAGCTGGCCCTTCCAAGCAAACTCAAACAGGCGGTGGCTGACGCCGTACGACACAACGAGCAGGGCCAGGTTCATGATCTGCATTTTGTTGCGACGGATGTGGCGGGGACAGTTGGGGGCAGGCAGGGGAGGCCAGGCAGTCACAGTGGCACAAGGAGATGAGGCATGCAGGAGCACACACCCGGGTGGCACAGCCACAGCTGAGCAGGCAGCGATTGGCTGTGCCTCCCGTGCGCCGCCACAACGTGCACACGCAAAGCAAGCAAGACCAGCCAGGCGGCGGCGGCGCGACGGCACCGTGCAGCTGCCGCGGCAGCTCACCTTGGGGCTGCTGCGAATGACGGCGAAGCTCTCCCCCAATGACCCCTTCTTCTTGCGCGCCTTGCCCCCCGCCTTGGGCGAGCTGGCCGCGTCGTCCAGCGCGCAGTAGTCCCCAACGCACCAGCTGAGCAAGGGTGGTGGTTTTGGGAGACGCATGGGAGGCGCGCCAGCTGCACGTACACGTCGTGGCCGTCCTTGCAGGCAACGAACGCGGCGGAACGACCCTCCCCGGCGCGCGGCGAGCACGTTGGCGCGCCGCTAAACCGCCTGGCTCTGCCCAGCTGCCCCCCGGCTTCTCAAGGCCCAGCTTCCCAGGGCCCTGCGTTACGCGCCCAATGCCCCTCGGGCCCACCTGTCCAGCGCCCACTTGGCCGCCATCATCACCCCCGTAAGCACCACGATGCCGCCCACAAGGTAATTGAGCATGGCCTGGAGGGTCACAAGTGAGGGAGGGAGGTCGTGCGGTTTGTGTGGTAGGGGGAGAGGATGCGAGGGAACTGCAGCGGCGTCCAAAGGAGGAGCAGGCGTGCGACGGGGGCGACACATGCCCGGCAGCCCGCAGCCCCCCGCAGCCGGCCCCAGCTCAACTGGAAAAGCGAAAGAAAACGAGCCCCTGCGCACCTGCGTGGAGCCCCCCGATGCAGGGACCAGCGTGGAGTTCACCCACTTGACCCAGGAGCCCGCCAGCACAAGCGCCACGTTGGCGGCGATGCCCATCAGAGGGTACACCGTCTGCACAGGGACAGACAGGCACTTGGGGAGGAGAGTGACGGACACTTGGGGAGGAGAGTGACGGACACATCCAGGTGCCCGATTGGCGCAGCAGGGCGGCGCCAGCGGGGCATGCAGCGCGGCCCTGGCACCCCCTGCTGTCGGCCCTGTGCTCCCGCGACACGGGCGGCGCCGGCGGGCCCCGCGCCCGCTCACCTTGGCCTCTCCGACCGTGCACACTTCGTTGGCCAGGCTCCAGAAGAGCACCGAGATGACGACGGAGCCCCAGAGCTCGGAGGCGCAGTAGAACAGCGAGAAGGTCCAGTACTCGATGACTGCGGTGGGCAAGGGGCGGGCAGGTTGCGGCGAGCCGGGCAGGCGACACAAGGGTTGGGTGGAGAGGTGCAGGCGGGAGGGCGGCAGCAGTGGAACAGGGAGACGGCCCAGTGCTCGATGGCTGCAGGGGGGGGGGGGGGGGGGGGGATGTGGTGCCAGCAGGCAAGCCTGTTGGGTGCAGGCGCAGGAGATGGCCGCTTTGTGCAGCGCACCGCGGCACAGCAGCTGACAGCCGCACACACGCCAGTCGGCTACACGCCACCCCCGCACGTTCACTCGGCTCACCCTTGAGCAGGCCGTGCAGCCCCTGGGGCAGCATGGCGGCGGTCGCAGCGGTGAAGCCGTTCAAGTGTAGCGAGCCGTGCAGCGGGTACAGCACGGCGGTGAAGAGGATGTAAAAGGCGATGAGCGGCGAGAGGGCGGCGTAGAAGACGGCACGCTGCGGCGGGGGGGCGGGGAAGGGAGGGAGGGAGGGCTGAGGGAGCGGGGGGTGCCTGCGCTGCGCACGGGCGGGCGCAGCCGGCCGCTGCCCCGCCACTGCCCGGCTGCACACCGTGTGCTGCACGGCAACGCTGCGCCGCCCGCCGCACGCTCAGCCGCCGCTGCCTGCGCGCTTCCTGGCGTGCTGCTGCACCCTGAATTGGTGCTGCGAGCCCTGCGGCGCAGCACCCCCACGTCTGCCGGGGCTCGTGGCCTGCGACGTCATGTGTGCTGGTAGCAGCTCAACACTTCGTTCAAGCGATTGATTCGGTCCTGGTGCTGCTCGCAACGCCGGGCTCACCGAGGGCAGCGCCTCCGCCACCACCTTGCCACGATTTAAAAGTGCGATACAAAACACGCTGTCAACAGCTGAGCTTCAGGGCCAGTTGTTTCAACCCACCGACGGCAGCACTTCCACCATCTTGCCGTAGGCCACGAAGAAAGCCAGGGAGGCGGGCAGCACCACGAACGAGGCCAGGAAGGGCAGCGTCTCCGCGCCCGCCGTGGTCACCATGATGGCGTCTTTCAGGTTCTGCAAGAGAAGACGGGCGTAGGTTGCGTCAGCACTGATTACAACACGCCCCGCTCACTGGCCGCAAAGCGGCGGCGGCGGCGGCAGCAGCAGCAGCAGGAGCCGCCGCCGCAGCCGCAGCCGCCGCAGCAGCAGCACCACCAATGCTGCTGCTCTCCCCTGGGTGCCCCTCGACCCCTCTGCTCATGCACACCGCCCTGCTCGCCTGCAGGATGGTGAGGTTGAAGGAAGCCACAAAGAAGATGAGGCCAAGCGGCAGGACCTTGCTCCAGACCTGCAGGGACAGGGACAGATGATCATGCGTGTGAGCAGGCGTAAGCAGGCGTACGTGTGCGTTGATGGTTGCAGTTCAGGGCGAACTTGAAACGCGGCGGCCGCAGCTTGTCGCCTGCCCGTCGGCACGGCGCCCTCGCCAGTTGGTGGTGCCCGTCCCGTCGCCCACCCACCCACCCTGGGTCTCTGGGGGTTTTGAGGCGCCCTCTCAGCAACCCCAACACAGCCCCTCACCCCTTGTCCTCAGTACGGCCCCCTCCCAAATGCAGTCCCAGCCGCCGTCGCCCACCCGCCCACCCACCCGCCCACCTGGATCTCTGGCGGCACCGCCCCGCCCTCAACCGGCACCCGAGGAAACTCGGCGCGCTTCCACCACCGCGACCGTGCCCTCTTCTCCAAGTAGTGCGCATCCTCTCGGCTGAGCTGCTGAGCCACCGCCAGCGGCGCCTGCAGCACCCGCGTGGCCAGGTTGCGGGGCGGCGGCGGCCGCCGCCGCGCCGCCGCCGCCGCCTGCGGCGGCGACGCCTCGTCCGGCTCGCTGTCGCTCAACGCCTCTGCTTCCTCAGCCGAGGGTTCGTCGATGCTGCTGTCGCCGCCGCCGGGCTGCTGCTGCCCCGCGTGTGGCGGCGGCACAAGGCGGCGCCGCGCCGGCTGCTGCAAGCGCAGCGGGCGCGCCGCTGCGCGCCGCTGCACACCTGGCACGCCTGCGACAGTGTGGGGCAGGTGGAAGTGGTCGACCAAGCAGTGCGCAAGCTTGCCGAGGCGCTGCCAGACAGCTGCAGGCAGGCGCAGCGGCGGCAGGCGGCAGGGTCTCACCCAAGGCTCCAGGCGCGCGGCGTGGACAGTTGGGTGCCATTACACGACCACTACTGCATAATGTCACCGCCTTGAGCCCGCGCAGCGCCGGGGCGGGCGCTGCGGGGCGCTGCAGGCTTCGTTGAAGCATCCGCGAGCGCTCCGAGGTTTGCAGCGCTACCCGAGGCTGCCTAAGATCTCTCTAGAGCAGCCGGGCACGCCGGCGGCACGTACAGCAAACTCGGCGGGTCAGGCGAGGGGGGTGGGAGAGCCCTGACCTTCGCAGCTCTGCAGGCGCTGTCGCCCGCTGCCGCTGTTTTGTGCAAACACAATTGATCACCAGCGTCCCCAAATCACGGACTGGCGGCCGATCCACCAAGCACACGACTCCATGCCGGGAGCCTTTCCAGCTCGCGACCCACAGCCAGCGCACGCCTGGGGCGTCTCACTGGCACATTGTGAGGAACATACCCAGGTTGTAGCAGCGGATGGCGGCCGCATTGGGGTGCACGCCTGTCCAGGCGCCTCCCGCGCCACCACAGCAGCGCTCCTGTGCGCGGCCCTCTGCCACTGTTGCAGCCGCTTGGTGCCCTAGGCGGTCGACAGAGGCTGCCGCTAGCTTTGCCGCACCCACCCACCAGCGGCACCAGCGGCAGCGGCGGCAGGCGCGGCGGTGCGTAGCGGCGGCCGCCGCCAAGCAGCCCCGCCAGGGCGGCACCCGTGAGAAGATCCCGGTCTTCCCGCTGGGCATCGTGGCGCTGCCCGCCGCCGACGTGCCGCTGCAAATCTTCGAGGTAGGTGCTTGGGCAGCGCGCATGGTGCCGCGCCCTTCTGCTGCTGGCTCACTTTGGTTCACCGGTCCATCCCCATCCCACACACCGAAACCGCCGCAGGCGCGCTACCGCGTCCTATTCTCCACGCTTATGGCGGGAGCTCAGGGGTGCGCCAGGGTGATCGCGGTGGTAGGGGGGGCGCCCGCGCTGCGCTGCCCCACACGCCCCTGCCGCCTCGCGCCCGCTGCTCCCCCCTTGGCACCGCTCCTGCCTGAACCGCCACTCCCTGCGCTCCGCTCCTTTGAAATGACGTGCTGCAGCGTCGACGAGGGGCTGGTCAACACAGAGAAGCCGTGGTGCGGCAGCCGCCTGTTTGGCATGGCCTTTTACGACAACAAGAGCCAGGTGAGGGGGGTCTGGCGCACTTGGCGGGGCGCGCCAGGGGCTGCGCCTGCGTGTCCGGCAGCTGTGCCGTCCGGCGTTCACGGCCAGCCGTTTCAGTGTCGGGGCTGTTGTTGGTCTCTCCGTTGCAGGGCCTGGCGTCGACCCGCGCGCTTCCAGAGGCCGTAGACCCTGCCAAACCCCACTTCTCTTCCCCTCACAACAGGGCCTGGCTTCCATCGGAACCCTCCTAGAGATCACAGACCACGCCAACCTGGAGGATGGCCGCATGCTGGTGAACAACGTCGGGCGGCAGCGCTTCAAAATCGTAGACGTGAGCTGGCGCTGCAGCCATGGGCAAGGCGGAGGGGGGCCGGGGGAGGCAGCAGGCTGCGTCGCCGGCAGGGCGCCGGGCTGTGCCTCCCCTCGTCGTGTGCGCAAGTCTGGGCTGTGCGCCTCCCCCATCGCCACGCTCGACGCACCGTCTGTTGCTTGTTGTGGCAAAGGCCAGCTCTGAGCCCACGCTTCTGCCCGTCATCCAGCGCTGGGGGGTGCCTGTCACACCCCCTGCAATCCTGCTCCTCCTGCTGCTCTCCTCCGCCCGCGCAGGCGATGGAGGAGAAGCCGGCGCTGATCTGTGAGGTGCAGTGCGTCACCCTGCGCCACCGCCTTCCCTCTCTGCCTGTCCTGAGCCTTTGACACGTCGTCTTGTTCTCACCGCCTTTCTGCAGGTTGTCCAGGAGAAGCCGGTGCTGCCTCCCCTGCCTCTGGACCTGCCTTGTGCCTGTGCCGAGCGGCGCCTTGCTCCTTGTACCGCCTGCAGGTTGTCGAGGAGAAGCCGGTGCTCATTTGTGAGGTGGAGTACCTGAAGGATGACGAGGACGATGGAGACAGCGCAGAGGTGGGTGGGCCAACCTGCCGCGCTCCGGCCCTGCTCCTCCTCACAGACCTGTGGGTCTCTCTGTGAAAGCGGCGGCGGCGGCGGCGGCGGCGCGGCGGCGGCGGCGGCCAGCCTGAGCAGCACCCGCTTGCCGCACGCTGTGCCTCACCTCCGCCCACCCTGCGCAATCGTTGCAGGCGCACACGCTGGCGACGCAGGTGGCGGAGGACTTCCGCAACGTGGTGTCCCTCTCGGTGAAGCTGCGCGACGCGTCGGTGCCCAACGACATCGCCAACCCGCGGCAGCTCAGCGAGCTGACGCCGCGGGAGCTCAGCTTCTGGGTGGCTTCCCTGTTTGCCGGCAACCCCTACCAGGTGGGTGGGTGTGGAAAGGTTGCGGCACTAGACTGCGTGTGCTTGCGTGCGTGTTGCTGCCATGCAGACTCGTGATCCTCTGCATGCTCTCACCCGTGTACGCGCATCTGTACGCGCCGTGCGTTGGTTGAGGCAGACACATGGGTCTGGTTCAGGGCTACGTGCCCACCCTCAAGCTCCTCTTCAAACGTTTACATGGTTGCCCTCGTATTCCCACGACTCCACGCTGTCTTGTGTCACTTTGCCTCGCGTGCTCTGCAGCAACAAGCGCTGCTTGAGGAGGACACGACGATGGGGCGGCTCAAGGCGGTCGAGGAGCTGCTGGACGGCACGGTCAAGTACCTGGCGGCGCAGGTGCGGTGCCGCTTGCGTGGGAGTGCGGCACTGCAGCTGTCTGTCGGCTAGGCACGGTGCTTACTGCTGTGAAGGAGCTGAGATGCGGTGATGCGTTGATGCGTTGAAGAACCTGCGTTGAAGCCCAGCTTAACACATGCTGGCCACATGCATCAAACCGTGCGTGCAGGCCACGCTGCAGAGCGCGTTCAAGACGACCGGCGGACCAGACGTTGCGCCGCCCGCCGGCGGCCCCGACTGAGCGCCGCGCGGCGTGGCGGGCGGGAGGGCCCAGCGTGCTCTCCCCCCACGCTGCGCGCGGCCTGCCGGGGAGCACGCTGGGCGCGGTCCCTGCTGTGCCGCACGCTCTTGCACCCTTTTGAGGCGGCGCCCATTTGCCTGCCCGTTTGCATCAGCCCCCAGCGCCGCAGCATCCCTCTCCCTTCGATCCCTTGATCTCATTTCATCCGACCTGCCTGTCGTGTTGACATCACACAGCCCGCCGGCCCAGCCTTTGCAGCCTGCACAGCCCCCGCCTTTGTCACCCCAGCGTTCGCCTGCCTGCCCCAGCGCTCACGCCTGCCTGCGCGCTCCGCCAGCTATCGTCCAGCCCTCCCTGCCGGCCTGCCCCAAATGTATCCGCCCGCTTGACAGCCCCCCCCCCCCAACCCCTTCGCTGCTGTATTCTCTTCACAGAGGCATGTTGCCCGCACAGTTTGCAAGCTGCTGACAAGCAGGGTGCACGGGGCGGCGGCGGGGGCAAAGGAACGGGGACGTAGGGGGAGGAATGCGACAGCAGCAGCGCGAGCAGGGAGGAGGGTCAAAATTGGGGGAGGGTCAGGGTCAGAAGTATGGGGCACAGCGGGCACTGCAGCAATCATGAGGGAGACCGGGGGTGCTGCGAGTGTGGAACGTGTGCAGGGGAACATGGTTGCGGGCGGCGAAGCAGCAAGTGCTGCACGTGGCGTGCCAGCCGGAGCTAGGCCGGCACGCCACATGCCAACCAGTGAAACCGGTGCAGAGGAGTGGGCAGCCGGCGTACGGGGCCGGCTGCTGCTTCCGCCTGCTCAGGCAGGAAGCAGCAGGGCAGGCAAAGAATAGGGCGCGCCGCGGCGCCAGAGGCGGGGGCAGGGAGGCGCTGCCCCCGCCGCGCTGAACGCAGGCAGGGCAGGCTTGCAGGGCAGGGCTGGCCTGGTCAGACAACGGCGTGGTCAAGCCACCATCGGGCTTGTCTGGCTGGTGCCCCCCTGGCTCGCCCGCGGCGTGCCGACCATGCCGTGCATGCTGGCGTCGCTGCTGGCGGGCTGCTGCGTGGGGTGCTGCACACGCTTCTTGGGCTTGTACCTGCACGGGAGGGTGGGTGGGTGGGCGGGCTGGTGGGTTGGTAAGTGGTTGTGTGGGAAGGCAGTAAGCCCGGCGTGGACGGCAGGGGAGAACGTGGGCTGAGCAGGCGCTGCAGGCCAGCGGCGGTCAAGCAGCGGAGCAGGCACAGGGGGGCGCCGCGCGGCGCAACCAGCCGCCCTTGCCGAACCGCAGAGCAAGCGTTAAACGTTTGAAGCGAGCTCGGCACAGTGCAGTTAGTTGTAAGGGGGCTGCTCACATGACGGTCGTCACATATTTGGAGCGGTACCGATGCGTGGTGCCCACCACCATGGCGTGCGTGCTGGTGGTCATGCGCTGCATGGAGGCGGGGCAGAGTTGGGGGGGGGAGGGTGGGAGGTGGGTGGGGGGTGGGACGCGGCGAAGGGGAGGGGGTCCCTGAGGCGCCATCCACTGGCGCCAATTACCGCAGCCCAGCTAGCATGTGCCAAACCACCCATTCTCTGGCACAGCACACCACCCGCAGCACACCACCCGCAGCACCTGCAGGTGGAGGTGGTGGCGTAAGACGTGCTTCTACCTTCTACCCACCCCCCATCATCCCCGCTGCAACACCTCCTTCATGACCTGGGAAACACACACACACGAGAGGCTAGGCTTGCCTGCAGGTAGAGGTGGTTCAATATGACGTGCTGCGGGCGGGGCAGCGCGGCGATGGCGTCCATTGCCGGCGGCACGTTCAGCAGGCTGAGCTGCAGCTGCGGCGGCATCAAGGGCGGCTCCTTCAGGAAGTCTTCTGTCGCCGGCGGCGCGCTGTTGTAGCTGCAAAGCGACGGGCGGACGCGACGCGGAGGCGCTGTTGGGGCGGCAGCAGCACAAGGGCAGGGAGGCGCCCGCTGGCGTACTGCCACGCCGCGGGAGCGGGGCACTCGCGGAGAAGTGCTCGCCCGCTGCTGTGGTGGCGCTGCTCGCTGCTCTGCGCGTTCGCACCTGCTGGGCGGCGAGGGCGGCGGGTCAAATCCCACTAGGCTCTCCAGGTTCTCGGGCACATACTCCTGCAGGGGGGCAGGAGGGCAGGCGGGAAGCGGTGAGCCGACGCAGGCGGGCGTGCTGCTGCTGCTGCTGGGGGGGCCGCAGCGCAGGCATCACAAGCAGCACGAAGGCAGCATGTGCCACGCCAACCTGCACCTCGAGCCCACGGTGACTCCAGGCTCGACAACTTCCACAACGGGGGAACGCAATGGTTGATCGATTACTCCTGTGCGCCCACCTGCACCTCCAGCACGTTGTTGATGTTGCCCATGTCGTCGTACATGGAGGGCAGGTTGGGGTCGTGCCGCCACTGGCCGTCCACGATGAACTTGTACTGCAGGCATGGGGAGGGGCCAGCGGTACTGCAGTTGGTACTACGGGAGCGGCGAGGAGCAACAGTGATTTGAGCCGTGCACCCCCTGGCCGTCAACAATGAACTTGTGCAGTCAGACTAAGGGAGAAGCAGGGGACGAGCTGCCTTCTGCGGGGCAGCGTCCTGCACGCGCATGGGCAACCACAGCAGCTCCCGAGCGCACAATCCCTCCACCGCACCGCGCGCTGCAGCGCTCACCAAAGGCACGCCGCGCACCTGGTACACCCCCGGCGGCAGCAGCTTCACCAGCGTGAAGTCCTTGCCGCTGCGCTGCATCGTGTAGCGCTGCGTCCAGTTGTCAAAGCTGCCCTCCAGCTCGACGTGGCTGCCGCCATGCGCCCACACGATGACCGTGGGCACCAGCTTGGGCTGCGCGCCCCAGCTGCTGAGCGGTGGGAGGCAGGCAGGAGGGCAACATGCTCGCTACCAGGAGGGCGGCACTCTGTTTTCAGAAAGGCGGCCCTTGAAAGTCAGTCCCCAGTCAAGAGGCCGAGGCGCAGCACGGCACAGCGTGCCTCTGAGGCTTGCTCGCCTCGCGCCTGCCGGCTCGCTGCCTGCTGCCTGCCACAGGCAGAGCCACCTGCCCATCGCACCGCCACAAGGCCTCGCTCACCCAGCAAACTCGCTCTGCCCATACACAGATCCGCCGCGGCCATGCTCTTCCCCTCTGGGGATTGGCTCCATCGGCACTTGAGGGCTGTATATCAGCGGCGACCCCGGCACCGGCGGGCTGCCGCGGCCGTAGCCGTGGCCTGTTCGTGTGGGGCGGGGGAGGGGAGGTGGGGCAGCGCGTTGCAGGGCAGTGGGGGTGCGGCCGGTCGGCGAGCGATGCTGGCGAGCAATGCTGGCAAGCATGCGGTGCAGCGGTGCTCCACCTCTGCTTGCCACCGCCTCCAGCGGCTCCCACCGCGGTCCTGCCGCCGTGCGCCCACCTTCGTCATAGTCTGAGCCGTGAGTTGTCCGCCGCGACTTGCCCTGTGTCTGGCCCTGCAGCAGCGGCGGCGGCAGCGGCGGGCGGTCGGCGGCGGCAAGGCAGGCAGCGATGAGGTGCAGCCAGAGGCGCTCGCGGGCGCATTGAGCATGGTTGTCCGACGATACAGCAGCCGGCTGAGCTGCTGGCAGCCAGCGCAGCCGACGCTGGCCTCCCAAGCGCTCACCATTTCCCCTGCCGCGCTGTAGACACAGCCTTCGGCAGTGTATGGCGCTGTGAGCGGCGCCCTCGGGCGCCCGACACGCTCTGCAAGACCAGGCGACTGCCGGCACTGGCGAGGCAGCTGGGGAGGGTTTGAGAGCCGTGCCGGCTTCTTGAACCCGCGATCTCGATGCTTTGCGGCGATCTGCAAGCGCCGAGCGGACGGGGAGACCGCTGTTGCGAGCCTGACGACGCCACATCACGGCACACAAAACTCGCGCTCGGCGGCCACTCCGCGCTCAGTGCTGCCGGCTCACTCTCACCTCCGTCATCTCATAGCTCGACAATCAAGATGGCGCAGGCCGAAGCAGCCAAGGCGCTCGCCAACCTGCTCAGCAAGGTGGCGCGCTACTCGGTCATCCTGGGCATCGGTGGAAGCGCTCTGCAGAGCGCACTGTACACAGGTGTGCGACGTACAGGGCGCGGGGCGGCAGCATGGCCCCCCCATGCGCTCCCACCTCCGACCCCAACCCAGCGCGGCTCCTGGGCCCCCAGCGACGCGATCCATGCATGCATGAGCTTGGGCCAACTGCTTGAACCCGCGCGGAGGGTGGGCCGCGCAGTGGCAGTGGCGGCGGCGGCGTGCCTCCCGCTTCTGCCGCCAGCTCCGGCACAGCTCCGGCACAGGGAGGGGTGCCGCAGCGCAGCATCTCCAGAACAGCGTAGTTTATGGAGTCGCAGCAGCAGCAGTAGGTGCTCAAGCCCTCGGATCAAGCCCTGAAAACCACTGGTTGCTGAACCCAGTTTCGGTCGTCCGCCGCCGTCTCTTTGCGTGCAGTCGATGGCGGCGAGCGCGCGGTGATGTACGACCGTATTCAAGGTGTGCTGGACGAGCCCATCGGGGAGGGCACCCACGTCCGCGTCCCCTGGTTCCAGGTGGGCGAGGCGTCGACGCCGGGGTCGAGCGGTGCTTTGCTGCTGGGCAAGCGACAGTCGGTGGCGGGGCTGATCCGGCGGGGGCGAGCATCTCCGTGTCTTCCTCTGTGGCAGTCAGTCGAAGGTTGTTAGCTTCGTCGGGCTCTCCGTTTTGCACCCCACGTTTGAGTGAATGTTGGCCATCGCCCGTGTCGTGCCCATGTCCCTCCCCGCAGACGCCCAACGTCATGGACATCCGCACCCGCCCCCGCTCCATCAGCTCCGTGACCGGCACCAAGGGTGAGCGCGCCTGCCCTGCCCTGCTCTGGCTTGCGACGGGTCCTACCTGCCTTGCCTCCCTGCTGCGCACAGGGAGCGACCTGTTTGTCTCGCAATGCTGTCACCTGCATGCCCCGTCTTATGTTGTGTTCACCTGCGGTGCAGATCTGCAGATGGTGAACATCACGCTGCGTGTGCTGTCCAAGCCCGACGTGGAGCAGCTGCCGCGCATCTTCCGGGTGGGTACTGCAGGGAGGGCTGTGACGTGCAGGGTGAGGGGTTGACGGGGGATGCGCGCACGCTGGCAGGCAGCTGTTGCAGGCTGCTCGCCCTCGCTGCCCTGCGTGCAATCCTCTCGTCGCACCCATCGTCCTGGCCTGCCGCCGTCCACCCCCTGCTCCTGGACACTCAAATCATCTCCAGAGGCACATACTGCCATGCTGAGCACGCTGCATTGTTTCCCTTTCCCTCATGCCTCCGCCTGCCTGCAGAACCTGGGCACCGACTGGGACGAGCGCGTGCTGCCGTCCATCGGCAACGAGGTGCTCAAGGCGGTGGTGGCGCAGTACCAGGCAGAGCAGCTGCTGACGCAGGTGGGGCGAAGCTGCCGGGGGGGCAGGGCAGCCAGGCTGGGCCAGCGGCGGGCTGCGATGCGCCGGGGGGAGCAGCTGTGTGCTCACGCGATGGCAGCAGCTCGACATCATCATGAAGTGGAGAGCCGCGGGCTCCGGGCTCGACATCACAACGTAGAGGAGAGCCACCGCTGCAGACCACGCTGTGCAAGGTTGCGCCTCTCAATTGAGCACCCTGCCTGCCATCGCCTCACAACGCCCCTCCCCCCGCCCGCCCCGCCCCGCCGTACCGCTGCGCAGCGTGACCAGGTGTCGGCGGCGGTGCGCGACTCGCTGATGAAGCGCGCCACAGAGTTCAACATCCTGGTGAGTGCCGCCGCCGCAGCACCGACCCCCCTCCCCTCACCGGGGGGGAAGGCCCTTTGTTGTGCCGGCCGCATCTTCCCACTGTACTTACCGAACGAAAAAACGGCGGCGATGGAGGCAGCACTGTGGCCGTCGCGCACGTCTGCCCGCGTCACCACCACCTGTCGCCAGCACCTGTGTCCTCTGGCCCCCAAACCTGGACCCCCAAACCTCGACGGCACTGCACTGTGTGGTACTGCAGGTCGATGACGTGGCTATCACCCACCTGTCCTTTGGCACCGAGTTCACCAAGGCCGTTGAGAGCAAGCAGGTGGCGCAGCAGGAGGCGGAGCGCGCGCGCTTCGTGGTGATGAAGGCGGACCAGGTGGGCGCTGCCTAGGGACTGCAGGTTGCTCTAAGGACGCATGTGCCGCCCACTGTATCTGGGACGGCGCGTGCGGCACGCGTTTGTGCTGCTGAGGCGCTGTGCTTTCGATGGATGTACAAACCAGCAGAGTGTGTGAGGTCGCGGCCGCCGCCGCCGCTGACAGCCCAGTGGGTTGCCTGCTGCATCGCGGCGCCTGCAACGGCAGCGCTTGTGATCGGCAGCGCTTCAGCTTCAGCCTGGCCTGCTCACCCCCTGCTCCGCCTTCTGCCTCCTCCTCCTCTGTTTGCCCGGCAGGAGCGTAAGGCAGCAGTCATCCGCGCCGAGGGCGAGAGCGAGTCGGCCAAGCTCATTTCCGATGCCACCAAGCAGGTCTGTGGGCCAGGGGGTCCCTCGGGGGGCTCCTCCCCTCCGCTTCTCAAGCGTTCCGGGAGCACCACAAGCGTTCCGTGGGCGCTGGCGGTCGTCGCTGCACGCTGGTTGCTTTTGGTGGCCGCCGCCGACGACGCCACCGCCGCCGACTGACGACGCCACCGCCGACGACGCAGCTGCTGCTGCTGCTGCTGCCGCTGCTGAGTCCGCACCGCTTGCTCTGCCCCTGCAGGCGGGCACCGGTCTCATTGAGCTGCGCCGCATCGAGGCTGCCCGCGACATCGCCGGCACCCTCTCCAAGAGCCGCAACGTGGTCTACCTGCCCAACAACGGGCCGCAGATGCTGCTGGGCATGAACCCTGGCCAGTAGAGCCCCGCCGCCTTGCAGCAGCCAGCAAGTAGGGGCGCGCCGGCAAGCGGGCGCCACGGCCGGCGCTGCTGCCCGCGCCCGCGCGCTTGCCCCTCCCCCGCCGCGCGTGCTGCGCCCCGCCGCTTCCGGCATGCAGCCAAGCCAGCCCTCATTCCTGCCTCTGCTGTTGCTCTGTCGGTCGCCGCACCGTCCCTCACCATCACCGTCCTAGCGTGGTGTGCCCCATCTAATTTGCTCTCCTGTCCTTCTCCTGCACACAACCTTTCCCAACTCCCGGCGCTGCCTTCTGTGTAACTTGCTGGCCTTCCACTGCAGCACGTGCAGAAGAGGTGTTGCACTTCAGATGTGACAGCGGAAGGATGCAGAATCAGAGGGGGCAGGGGACACGCAGCAGCAGCAAGGAGATGAATGAAAGGGGGAGGGGAGCCTGAGGGCCGGCCGGGAATCAAAAGGGGAGTGAATCTTGGTTCAGTTGCAAACACTCGTGTGCACGGTGCAGAGGGAGCATGCTGGTACTGCTGCTACAGTGCCTGGGTGTCAGGTCCGCCGAGCCACACGCCGGCACGCAGCGCTGCCCCTGCCCGGCAGCGGCGAGCGCTCGGGTGCGCGGCCACCTGGGCTGCTCAGAGCTTGCGGCAGCAAGCTGCAGTGCGCGCGCGCCGCTCAAGCGCGCAACACATTGCGCAGCGCGTCCTGCACCTGGCTGTACTTGAACTTGAAACCGGCGTCCTGCACCGGGGGGGTCATTTCAAGAATACCGGATAAGTGCAAGGCCTGTGTTGAGGTTGGGTGGGGCGGCTGACTTGACAACCGATCGGATGCAGGGGCAGGGCAGCTACCAATGCGCTTATAAAACAGGTGCAGAGCAGCTGGACGCCTGGACTTGGGGATGGCAAGGGATGACTCGCAAAGCTAGCCACAACCCGGTCGCGGTTGGCAATGCCCACCTGCGCGCGGCTGGGCACCACGCGCTGCCCCTCCAGCACCACGCTGGCCCCCTCTCCTAGCAGGGTGCGCAGCGCAAAGTCGGGGACGGGCACCAGGGACGGGCGGCCCATCACGCTGCCCAGGGCGGAGCACAGCTCGCCCATGCGGACCTGCGGTTGGTTAAACAGGGGGGGCAGGCAGTTGGCTGTGAGAGGCAGGGGCAGATGTGGAACGAGGGGCCGCTGGCATGCGAGCACCGCGAGGCTGTGGTACATGTGCCAATGTGCCAAACGCAACGGGGGACGCTCACGGAGGGCACGGCCCGCAGACGCACCGGGCTGGCCGCTGTGGCGCTGCACGCTCGCTGCCGGCTGTCGTGCCTCCCCTGCCCCGTGCAGCGTGGCCGGCCTTGCCCCGCAAGCAGGAGAGATCAGCACTTGCTCCACACGCAGGAGAGATCAGCACTTGCCCCACACGCAGGAGAGTTCCCCGGCACCCACCGGGTTTGGGGCGGTGGCGTTGTACACCCCCTGCCAGCTGTCGTTGCGAATGGCCTCCAGGACCATGCCCACGATGTCGTCTCTACAGTACCGACACAGCACGAGCAGAGACGCAGGCGGGGGGGGGGGGGGGGGGGGGGTGCTTGCTGCAAGCGCTGGCATGACGGAGAGGGCGGCAGCATTGGGAGGGCCGAGAGGCCTCCAGTGTCATGCCCACACCGTCATGTCGGCGAGAGCGGAGGAACAAGCGGGGAGGTTGTTGCTCGCTGCCCCAAACACACACACAGGCAAACCACAACACACACTGTCACACTGTGACACTGTCACACACACACACACACTGTCACACTGTCACGCTGCAGACCGCAGGCACGCAGGCACGACAGGCAGCGCAGCGCACCGGTGGATCCAGCTGCACCACTGCCGCCCAGAGCCCAGGGGGCCGCCAGCAAAGATGGAGAAGACGGGGACCATGCGGCCCAGCGCGCCCCCCTCCTTGGCCAGCACAATGCCGGTGCGCAGCACCACCGTGCGCGCCTGCGCCGTGCTCGCCGCCGCCTCCCACTCGCGGCAGACCTGACAGTGGCGTGGGCGAGGGTGGGGGTGAGCGAACGACAGCAGGGGCCGGCCGGCGGCAGCGGCTGGCCGGCCGGCGGCTGCGCAGGCTGCGCAGCGGGCTGGCAGCCCAGCCCTTGCAGCACAGCACAACCACAGCGCAGCACAGCGGGGTCACAGGCACCTCTGCCAGGTAGTCGCGGCCAGGGGCGGAGCTCTCGCTGAAGGTTTGCGACTGCGGCGAGAGGGAGGCGGGCGGGCAGGGGGGCGTGGGGGGGGGGGTCAAACAAAGCGGGGCGCGGGGCGTGCGGCGCAGCACAAGCCAGGCAAACCCGACCTCCCTCCAGGCGCCGCTGCAGCAGCCGCCCGTTTCCTGTGGTGCGCCCAAAGGCGTTTGCCTCCTGGGGGGGACGCAACCAGCACCCTGCGTGCCGAGCAGCCAGCGAGGCCCTGCTGGGAACGGCGCTGACCTCGCTGTTTCCGTAGTAGCCCACTGCCGACGAGCTGACCAGCACCACGGGGCGCTGGTCCTCGGGGCAGGCATTGATGGCGGCCGCCAGCTGGCTGGTGGTGTTCACTCGGCTGCGCTTGACCTCGGCCTTGATGGCGGGGGTCCACCGGGTGGCGATGGGCTCGCCTGCGGCAGCGGGGGGAGCGTGCATGGGACGTTACTAAAGTGAGGCTCAAGAGGAGCGGAGCTGGTTCTGAGGGGCCTACCGGGTGGCTCGCCTGAGGCAGCAGAGGGAGAGGAGCATGGAACCTCGTGATTGAGCACAGCACAGCACAGCACAGCTGAGGCTGAGGCTGAGGCTGAGGCTGAGGCTGAGGCTGAGGATTCCGTCGCATGGCTACAGGCACGCCTGCGGCAATGGCGGATCCATGGAGCTCAGCGAAGTACTGCAAGATGGTGGAGCCGTGTGGCGCCCTGCTCGGTCCTGAAGCTCGCCCCAAGCCGACGCGACCCCCGCCAGCACCCACCTGCCAGGTTGACCACCGCCGTGCAGCCGCACACCGCGCCGCTCCACTGCTGCGGCGCCACAAATTGCAGCCCCGGATAGGGCAGCTTGCTGCGTGCAGACACCACGTTCCGCGTCAGCACGCGCACTGCGAACCCGTCTGCCAGCAGCTGCTTGACCAGCGCCGTGCCGACCAGCCCGGTGGCGCCCGCCACCGCCACGGTGCCTGCGCTGCCAGGTGCTGCTGCGGCCATGGTCAGGCGCGGAGCTGCAAAGCGCTGGCTGCTGCTGCCGCGGCGGCTGCTGGTGCTGTGTGGCGTGGCGGCGGCGAAAGCGGCGGCGCCGCTCACCGCAGCCACACTGCCGAGCCGCGCGGCCGTCTGCGATGGGCGAACTGCCTGCCGAGGGCCGCCTAGCCGAACGGCTGGCGTGCAAGCGCTCGCACAGGCCATTGGGTTGGAGGAGGTGGGCTGGACTGCTGGCGGCTCCTGCTAGGGCCGTGGCGCTGTTGATAGGCGGGGCAGGCTCGCAAGAGTGAAATTTAACTGGCGATGCGGGGAATGCGGCAGGCCGGGCGCCAAAATGGCCGGGGGTGAGGTGGAGTGTCCCCCCTTCCACCCGACTCGTTTCCTGCTGTGCTCGCCGATCCAGCAAACCACCGCAACAGCACTGCCGCCACTTCGCTTTCACAGCACCGGAGCAAGCTTGCGCGCCCTGAACCCCTGTCGGTCCTCAGTGCGGCGGCGAGAGCACCCCGCCCACCATGGCCCTGGCAGCGTTGAGCCGGCAGCTAGGCGCTGCCCTGCAGCCGCAGCGGTGAGCCAAGGGGCGATGCCCGCCCGCTTTGGTCACCATGCACGCCTTCCCCTCGCTCTGGCTCACCCAGGTTCTGCCCCGTACCTTGCAGGCCTACCGACCGACTGCAGCAGAGGGCGGGAGCTTCGCGGTGAGTGGGCCGTGGCAGCGGCACACGGTGGCGGCGGCAGCGGCGCCGAGCGCAAGCTGGCGGCTCCACTCTCTGCTCCTACCTGCCCACAGCGAGTGCTCTCTGCCGCCCCCTCTCACCCTTCTCGTTCTCGGTGCTTCGATCTGCTGCTGCAGGCCTGCCACGCCATGCCGTCGGCAGGCGCGGCGGCTGCTCTGCTCCGCGCAGCTGGCGGCGGAGCAGAGCAGCAAGCTGGACATTGATTGGGACAGCCTGGGCTTTGGACTGCAGCACGTCGGCGCGGTGAGCGGCCCGAGCAGCAACTCACCGCCGGTTCGAGTTGCCACGGCAGCGGAGCTGGTTGCGGAGGCACCAGGTCATGCTTGCTGCGTGGCTGGGCGGCCGGAAGTGCGCAGCAGCCGGAGCAACACACTGGTCCCATCCCTGCGCGTCCCGCCATCCATCCATCCCTACAGACCATGTTCATGGCGAGCTGCAGCGCCGCCGACGGCAAGTGGAGCGCCGGCGAGCTGCAGCCGTACGGCCCGCTGCCCATGTACCCCTCGGCGCAGGCCCTCAACTACGGGCAAGCCGTGTTTGAGGGGATGAAGGCGCAGCGCAGCGCCAAGGTGGGCCGCACTCGCACAACAAGCAGCAGCATCGTTGGGGGTCGTCATTGTTGGGGGGGACGTGAAGGCGCAGCGCAGCGCCAGGGTGGGCAGCAGGGACAGCAAGCAAGTTTGCGTGCAATGGAGAGGCCGGCATCAGAAGCGGCGGCGGCAGCGCGGCCGGGGCTGGCTGCGGCTCTGCCCCTGCACACCGCCGGCCTTCAGTCAGCACAGCGTTCACCCCGAATCCTCCCATCGTCTGCCCCCCCTCCAGGACCGCATCGTGCTGTTCCGGCCCGAGGCCAACGCGGAGCGCATGGCGGAGGGCGCCGCGCGGCTCTCCATGTGCCCCCCCCCCAAGGAGCTCTTCCTTGAGGCTGTGTGCAAGGTGGGGTGGGCTTGGATCGGTGCTGCGCTGGGCTGGGCTGCACGTGCCTTCAGCACAAACGTGTGCTGCATGATGCGAAGCTTGTGCTGCTGATGCGAAGGGTCTCAGTTGGTGGCCTGCCGCCTCCTTAGGGTCGAGTGCTGTGCAGGGCCTGCGACCGACAACCTGCATTCTTGGGTGGGTGGCTCGCAGCAGGAGTTGGGCAACGCACACGGGCACGAAGCACCACGCGGCTGGCCTGCTCCGACACACACACATTTGCAGGGCACCCGTCTTTGCACCGCATCACTCCTCCTGTTCCTCCCTCTTCCACTGGAGGCCGTCGAGGCCAACCAGTTTCTCTTCCGCCATTTGATCCTGAACAGTCTAAAACCACTGCTCGTGCTCCCCCATCACCGCAGACCGTCGAGGCCAACAGCGACTTTGTGCCGCCGCAGGGCAAGGGGTCGCTCTACCTGCGGCCGCTGCTGCTGGGCAGCGGGCCCATCCTGGGGCTGGGCCCCGCCCCCTCATACACCCTGGTGCGCGCCTTGGGGGGCGCTGCTGAGCGGGGGCGCCGCTGGTGGGGCACGCTGGTGGGGGCGGCCTCTGCCATGTCGGCACGGCGTCCGGGCCCCCTGGCCCAGGCTTGCGGCGGCGAAATCCAGCAGCAGCAGGTGCCCGCGCCGCACCTGCGTGCTGCTGCTGCTGTTCAACCTGCGAGTGGCTGAACGCACGGTGCGTCGCCCGGCGCCCCGCCCCACCCTGTCGCAGGTGGTTTACTGCGCCTCCGTCGGATCGTACTTCAAGGGGGGGCAGCTGACCCCCATCGACCTGATTGTGGAGACGAGGTTTCATCGCTCCGCGCCCGGCGGCATGGGCGGCACCAAGTGCGCCGGCAACTACTCGCCCGTGCTGGTCACGCAGGTGGGCGGGGGAGGGAGATGGGGGGGAGGGGGATGGAGGGCCAGGTGCAGCCAGGCGTGGGCGGCGGCGTGGGCAGCAGGGTGGGCGGGGAGAGGGGCGCGCACAGGTAGTTCTGGTGTTCCAGGCGGGCTTGCAGGAGACGGAAAGGCACAGGAGAGATGGGGGAGGTGGGCCAGAGATGGAGGTCCACACGCAGCGTGGGGGGCGCCGCCGTGCTGCACCTCGGCCCGCCATCGCCTGCCGGGCCTCGCTTCACCGCATCACCCCGTCGTCAACTCGCCGCTTCCCCTGCTCTGCTGCCTGCAGCTGGCTGCCGAGTCGGACGGGTTATAGCGACGCTGTGTACCTCGACGCCAGAGCGACCCACCTCAGCCTGTCCTCACCCCTCCCCCACTCACTCTGCCGTGCCTGCAGCTGGCTGCCGAGTCGGACGGGTTATAGCGACGCTGTGTACCTCGACGCCAGAGCGACCCACCTCAGCCTGTCCTCACCCCTCCCCCACTCACTCTGCCGTGCCTGCAGCTGGCGGCCAAGAAGGAGGGGTACAGCGACGCTGTGTACCTCGACGCCAGAGCGACCCACCTCAGCCTGTCCTCACCCCTCCCCCACTCACTCTGCCGTGCCTGCAGCTGGCAGCCAAGAAGGAGGGGTACAGCGACGTTGTGTACCTCGACGCCAAGACCGACACCTACCTGGAGGAGGTCTCCTCGTGCAACATCTTCGTGGTCAAGGGCAAGACCATCCGCACGCCGCCGCTGCAGGTGCTGGGGGTGGGGTCAGGCCCGCCGCTGCGTTCTGGCTTGTCGGGGCGAGGCGGGCAGCGGCGACGGCGGCCGTGGCAGCAGTGTCGGCAGGGAGACTGCAGCAGCATGCGATGGCCAGGGAGGGGAGGCAGCGGCGGCGGCGGCGGCGGGGGCAGCGATAGCAGCGGCGGCATGCCCGCTGACCGCGTCCTGACCCCCGCCGCACCCCCCCCCTGCACTCCCCCTCCTCTCCCAGGGCACCATCCTGCCTGGCGTGACGCGGCGCTCCATCATTGAACTGGCTAGGTCGCGGGGGTACACCGTGGAGGAGGTGCCCGTGTCGGTTGACGAGGCCATGCAGGCGGACGAGGCGAGAGAAGAAAGGAGGAGAGGAGAGAAGAAAGGCGAAGAGAGCGAGAGGGATGCGTGTCTCGGGGCTTGGCATGGAGCTTAGAGGGCTTGCCTGCGCGCCCGCCACCCCGCCTCCTCCCACCTCCCCCCGCCCTCCCCCCGCCCCCCCCACCCACCGCCACCCAGATCTTCACCACCGGCACTGCCGTGGTGGTCTCCCCCGTGGGCTCCCTCACCTACCAGGTGCGCCCTGCTGCAGCATCATACCTGCTTGCATTCCAAGTCAGAAACTCAGGGGCCGGCAAGGCAGACGGGGTGGGGCCGGCAGCGGCGCTGGGGCTGGGCCCGGGCTGAGCGCTTGCTCTATGGCGGAACCGCCGACTAGCGCTGCGTGACTAGCGCTGCTTGACTAGCGCTGCGTGACTAGCGCTGCGTGACAAGCGCGACAGAGCGCACGACCGCTTCCAGCTCTGGGATGCATCACCCACCGCCCTTCCCTCCTCCTTTGCGACACCCCGCCAGGGCGAGCGCCGGCAGATCGCCCACCGCCCTTTCTTCTTCTTCCTCTTCTATTTGTGACACCCTGCAGGGCGAGCGCCGGCAGTTCGGGGAGCCGGGCCAGCCGGGCCCCGTTGCCCTGGAGCTGTACGACCAGCTGACGGGGCTGCAGCAGGAGAAGCTGGCCGACCCCTTTGGCTGGGTGCACCCCGTGTGCTGAGCGCGCTGCCGCTGAGCCTGCTGTGGTGCTACAGCAGGAGAAGCTGGCCGACCCCCTTCGCTGGGTGCACCCATGTGCTGGACGCGCTGCCGCTGAGCCCGCTCGGCCCGCTGTGGTGCTGCAGACACATTGGCCGCCAAGTCGCGCCATGTGCGGCCGCGTGCCCGCGGTCGGGTCCACCACCTGCGCTGATGCCCTGCTGACGGCTGGCCCCTCCCCCCTCGCCCATTCTTTGCTCACTCTTCTGCTCTGCTGCTGCTTGCCCCTCCCAGTACGCGACGCGCCGCCAGTGCCCATTTTGCGCTCGCCCCTCCCACTTCCTCGCTATTCAGCCAGCCTTTCCCTCTCCACGCTGCCCCATTGATACGCTACCTTGTGTGTAACATAGAAGCATGGACAAGGGCAGGTATGCAGTACCATCAGCGCTACTGCAGTCACTGGTGCAGACCTGCTTGCCATGCTTGCAGGACACCCAGTGTGGCTCACTACCCTCAATTGCTCAGCGCTCGCCCGAACGAGAGGATGACGTGGGATTATGAGAGTGAAGCGAGACGCGTGGCTCGTCAAGCTTGGCGGAGGGTGCGGCAGGCGGGTGGCGTCACGGCGGGGCGCACGGTCGGTTGCGCCCCGTGCGCCGGCCCCTTCTGCCCCGCGCGCCAATCAGAAGCCGTACAAGTAGCCATGCCGCTTGATGAACTGGTCGGGTTTGCTGCGCAGCATCTCAATCTTCCCTGTGGTTCGCTTCCACGAGTCCTTCTATTTGTCCATGTCCACAGCGTTGCCTGCGCAGGAAGCACGTGTAAGGTACAAGTGTCTGTGTGGACAGGTTTCTGTGGTTGGACAGATATAAAGCACCAAAAAGGAAGGAAAAGTAACACTGAGTGTTTGCAAGGCACAAGTGCAGATACAAGTGTAAAGGCGCAGCAGGCGAGGTGGTTGGAGCAGCAGACCGGCACCTCTTACTTAGCCAGGAGGCATTCAGAGCGCTGCACAGGCAGTCGAGTCAAGCCCTTCAGCTGGGCCCTCCTTCCCCCGACCCCGACCGGAGCAGCAGGCCCACTGCTGTAGCCCTCCCTCACCCTGGTCGCGCGCCTCCTTGTACCAGAGTAGGTACTTCTGCTCCTCTTTCACCAGTTTGGCCAGGGCCGCCGCCAGCTTGTCCTCTCGTGTAGCGGCCGGCGCGCTGCCAGCTAGCTCCTCACGCAGGGCGTCCAAGCCGTCGTCAGCTGCACAGGCAGGGCAGCATGCGGGTAGACAGTGTGTGTGTGTGGTGTGTGGGGGGGTGGGGGGGGGGGGGGGGGTTGAAGCGGCCGCACCAGTTGGGTGAAGGCAGGCTGAGGGCAGTGGCAAACCTCTGCTGGCTGCCTCCCGGGGCCTGCTCCCTGGTTCTGCCGGCGCACCTGGCAGGTAGCCCTTGTCCTTTGCCACCGGCTTAACCTTCTCCTACAGCAGCGCGCGCGCGGGCCAGGGTGGGCCAGGGTGGATCGGGCAAGTGAGGCTGGTTTAGGCTCACAACGTGAAGGCGGGGCCACTTGCAGAGCGTTACATTGTGATCTCAGAGAAGGAGGCGCGACAATGCAGGTACAGGTGCTGAATCGCAGGAATGCGGGCGCTTGCGCTTGCAGGCGCCGGCGCCGGCGCCGCCCCAGCACCGGTCTCACAATAAAGTCCCAGAATGGCCTGCCGCCGCTCTCCTCGCTCCCCATCGCCCGCGACATGCCCTGCAGTATCCGGGAGTCACAGCTCGTCTCAACTAGCCCCCGGGCGGCAGATTGATGGCGCGTTCGCAGGTGTAAGGAAGCCCCCAGGCTTACGGCTGGGAAGGCGGACACGGTTGCAGCCCCCAGGAGCAGCATGCGGGCCCTGGCCGGAATCCGCGCAGAGGATGGTTGCCTTGCGGCCGCAAAGAACACGCGAAGAGCAGCCATGGCCATGGCAACGCTGCTGCTAGTGAGAAGGGAGGTGCAACGCCGCAACTGAAATGCGAGCCCACAGTTTGCCCAGCCCTGACCCTTGAATCTCAGCCGCCAGCTCAGCGCGCCCGCTGGGCGACGACGTGCGCGAACGCAGCACTGCTGCTGCTGCTGCTGCCCAGAGAGAGGCGGCATTGCACACGGTGTCATAGAGAGGGGGATGCAACAAGACGCGCGCTGCGACCACAGGCGTGATAACACTGCACATTACTGATGGTGTGGCCAGCCGCCGCGACAGGCGGTGTGCCGCCGGTGCGAACCTGGCGCTCGCCCCTCCCCTTCCTCGCTGCCTCGAGGCGCTGCTGTCGCTGCCCGCCCTCTTCTCCCTCCTCGTGCTGCCCCGATCACGAATAACATAAATTCGCAGACAGCAGCGCAAGTGAAGGTCTGCAGTGCAACCGCGGTGCGCCTCAATCGCTGTCCTGCCGCGCCACCGCGACGCCACCCTCGGCGCTGAACCGCTGAGCCGCTGCGGTCAGCCGCAGCAGGTCCAGCCCCGTCACTGCTGCTACCTGCATGCACGAGGGATGCACAGCAGCATGCGGTCACCGGGTGAGCAAGCTGCCCTGGCCACCCCTGCGCCTTGCCTCGGACCTGGAAACCATGTACACAGGGTCTCTGCACAACCGTGCATTCATGATGAGGCAATGCGCCACAGCAGGATCACCTGCTTGCCGCCCTTGAAAAGCACCCACTGCGGCTGCGCCGAGGGCGTGAAGCCCGCCAGCTGCTGCACGCCGCGCATGCGCTCCAGCGGCGCCGACCTGTGGGTTGGTGCCAGGAAGGCAGGCAGGCGGGCGAAGAGCAAATGCTGGTCGGCAAGCTACAAGGAGACGCCGCGTTGATGGCGCAGATCAATTCGCGCTGCATGCGGCCAGCCCGGCAGCACAGCAGAAAGCATGTGTGTGTGTGTGGTGGTGGTGGTGGGGGGGGGGGGGGGAGGACTGACCCCAGGTCGAACGGCAGTGGCTCGCCCAGCTCCGTCGCCATCTTGCGCCAGGCGGAGCGCGCTGCTGCGGTGGGCCCCGCCCACTCCGTGTACAGCTCGATCACTGCGGGAGACAGGCCGCGAGGAGGGGTGACGAGGGCCGTCAGGACGGCGCAGGCGGCCGTCGGCGGCACGCCCAGTTGCCGCACCGACTGCACCAACAGTGACACCCCCCCGAACCGCACCTTGCAGCCGCTCGCGCTTCAGCACCTCTTGCAGCTTATCCTCCTCCAGTATTTGCTCTACCTGCAGGTAGCGTCATGACCGCGGGCCACGGCAGCTGGCGGCGGCGGCAGACTGGCGTGGCGGTGGTGGCGGCAGCGGCGGCGGCAATACAGCAGCACTGCTTCCACGCGTCGCAAGCCTAATTCTCGCCAATTGCACCGTCAACGTACCAGAAGGCGGTCCGCCATGGCCACGCAGCGGGTATTCCGAGAGCGCTGACCAGTCGCTGGCAGAGCCTGGGGCGCGCTGCTGACGGCGTTTAAGAGGGCGGAGTGCCTGAAATGGGATTGAGATGCAGCTGCGCTTCCGACATCCCAGTCAGAGAGCGCGCACGAGCGAGAGGGACATGCACATGTTGCGTGCTGCGTCAGCCCTCTGCACCCGTGGACCCCGGGCTTGTAGCGGCCCCTGATCACGCTTTCGCTCTTCCCACATCCTTCAAGGTCATCTCACATCCTTCTAGAATCCTCCCGCGCCCCGCTCCCGCCCCCAGTTTAAAATGGCTGCTGCAGCTGCAGTCAAGCAGCAGCTGGAAGACAACTGGAGCAACAGCCGCCAGCACAATGTGTTTCCGCGTGCTCAAATGCTCAAACTGAAGCCTGCCAGCATGGGCAAGGTCGGCACCAGCACCATTCAGCGCAATCGGCTGACGTGCCGCGTGGTGGGTGTGGCAGAGCAGACCGGCAAGTACCACCTGCGGTGCAACACCGGCCTCCTCAAGGGCACCTACGGCGGCGGCGAGGTGCTGCGCCCGGCCCCCGCCGAGTCTGCAGCCGAGCTCAACTTTGCTGCTGACGCTGATTCCTCTGAGGCGCCGCTGGTCACGCTCACTGCGGCGGTGAATGCAGAGCTGCTGGTGACGGCAGGCGGCAAACGCCGCAGCACGTGAAGCACCGGCGGCGCTGCCCGTGGGCTGCAGTCCACCTGTCTCCAGCCAACCCAGCTTCGCCCTGCAACAGCCTGGCCCCCTCCTGTCAGCTCTGGTGCAGCAGGCAGCCATTTAACGCAGGTAAGTTGGGCAGGAGCTGCGCTGTGATGCGCGCTGCTCATGCCGCCGCTCACGCTTTCCTTGCCCGACAGCCTGCCCTCTGTCCCACATTCTCGCTTTGCTTTGCACACGTCTCCGGCCTGCCTTGCGTTTCTATTGCGGTGTAACAACGCTCTACTGCAGCGGGCGAGACCAGGGGGCTTGGCTTGCGCGGACCCGACCATCCCCTCGCTCTCAGCAGCTTTTCCGGCGCGGCCTCGCTTCTCTAAAGAAACTCTGTGGACCAGGTAACAAGTTCAAAGTGGCGCCGCAGCGCCTCCTGCAGCAGGCAGGCCAGGGGGTCGACCCAGCACGCAACACATGTGGTTCTGCAGTTGGGCATGACGCCGGCAGCCCCGCCCGCTTATCCGCACTTCCGACGAAGCTCACGACACAATCCAACGTGCAGGATAGCTGCCGCGACTGCCCGCGCCCTGGCCCTGCCCTGCACTGTGCTCCGCTCGCTTGGGCGCTCGCCCGCGGCCCAAAGCGCTCACACAAAGCACCGCGAGCGGTTGAGCACCATCCAGGCAAACGTTGCCGTGCGCCGAGACGAAACCCTGGCGGCGGCGGCAGCGGTGCCGACGGCGAGCGCCGCCTGTCGACAGTTGCTAGCTGCCCTTACTGTCCTGCAAAGTTTCGATTTCCCTGCTTTGACCCCGTGCAGCCATGGCGGCCCACCGCCCGAAGACGCGGTTGCAGACGCAGAGCGAGCACCTGTCGCTGCCGCAACTGCCCGACTCCTGCCTCAGCCACATCCTGGCGTTGGCGGCGGAGGGGGTGCCTTGGAAGGAGCGGTGAGGGGAAGGACGGCACGCAGAGACGCAGGGCAGATGGGGTTGCACAGGCAGTGCACCGTGATGCACACACGGCACGCCGTGTGTGTGCCGTGCGTTGCACGCCGGCCTCCAACCGCATGCTGGCGCCCGGCGCGCGGCCCACGCAGACGCTCTTTGTTGCCTGGCTCTTGTGGCCGACCCCCCCAACCAGGTGCCGCCTGGGCGAGGTATGCCGCGCCTTCCGCACGCTCTTCGCGGCGCAGGCCTTTGCCAGCGGCCCGCTGTGCATCAACCTGAACACCCTGTCCTGGCGGCTGATGGAGCGCAAGCGCCGGGCGGCAGCGCGGGCCCAGCTGCTGGCAGCCGTGTCGACCTACGCCCCCTCTGTCCGCCACCTGGCCCTGAGGTACCAGCTAGACCGAACGACGGGTGCGCGCGGGTGTGTGCGTGCATGCGTTTGAGTCGATTACGCGTGTGCCACTCGGCCCTGCTTTGGTGAGCGCTCGCTGGTTGCCTGGCAGCCAGGGCCTGCCAGCCTGCCTGCCTGAGCCCTTCCATCAACATACCGGCCGCCCCGCCTGCAGGGCTCACCCTTGCGGCCCTGCTGGCGCCGCTGGCACCGCACGTGCGCAAGCTGCAGGTGGAGGACGGGCTGTGCAGCACGCTGCTGGAGGCGCTGGGCTCTGGGGCTTGGACGTCCCTGCAGAGCGTGGCCCTCACAGGGTGCAACCTGTGCGTCTCTGGTGTGGGCGGGGGGGCGTGGCGCCTGCTTGCCAGCTCTGCGCACCCTTGCTGAGACGCCGATGCGTGCCCCGTCGCCACTCCTGTTCCCGTCCTGCTCTGCCCGCACCTGCCAAACACCGGCGGCGCTGCGGTGCGACTGCAGATGGATCGACCTGGAGCCAGGAGAGCTGGCCACGCTCGAAAACCAGCTGGCGGCGCTGCCCGACGTCACCTCGAAAATCACGAAGTTTGAGTGCTGTGAGTGGCTAGGGCCGAATTTGGATGCGTGCTCTTCCGGATGTTTCCGCACCGTCTGACCTGCGCAAGTCCGAATGGTGAAGGTTATGGTGCGGCTGCTGGCGGGCGGCGGCTGCTGTGTGGTCGCCGCAACTGGATGCTGCACAGTTGCTGCTGCGAGTGCGCGGCCCTGTGGTGGTGGTGGTGGTGCTTTGCCTGAGACCGAGCAATCGGCCCGCATCTCGTTTCCACTGTCCCGTCCCTACCGCACGCCTGCCCGCCCGCAGCCTGCCAGGGCATGCAGGAGGGAGGGGAGTTCTTCTTCCGCCACCTCACCGCGCTGCACTCCCTTGAGCTGGGTGCGTGCGGTGGTTGGGGCACGACTGCGTTGCACCAGCCAAGGGTTGGGAGCGTTGGGCGCCTGCCTTCATGCCGCTCTCTGCATGCAAGCGCCTGCAGCCGCTGCACGTTGTAAGCTGCAAGCGGCACCTGGGCTTCCCAGTAGTCGACCGGCCAGCCTGCGCTCCATGCAGCCCCTCAGCCTGCACATCTGCACCGTGTCTGCCCCTTCCCTCGCCCGTGTGCAGAGGACTGGGCGGCGTGGGACCTGCCCCGTGACTACGCGCCGCTGCGCGCCATGCCCCACCTCACGCGCCTTGTGTTAAATATTGTGGAGGATTTGCAGGCAAACTTTGAAAACATCCGAGGCCTGACTCAGGCAAGGGCGGGGCGGCGGGGCAGCGCTCGGCGCTGGGCGGCGCCGCGAGGGCGTTGCCGTGCCACGCCACGCCAAGCCCTGGCCTGCACGCTGTGCCTGCGCGTGCCGTAACTTTCTGTGTAGTCGGCCAGCCGGGCAGGTTGCAAGCCTGCTGTGGACGTGCGGCAATGCAGCGGGAGAGCAGCTGCCACACATCTGAGCCAGGGCCTGACGCCCCTCCTCGTCGACAGGTGTCGGAGCTGACGCTGCTGGGCTGCTACCGCGCCGCCCGCGGCCTCGCCCAGCTCACCAACCTGACCATGCTAGATTTGCAGCCGGTGGAGGAGGAGGCGGACGGAGACGGTGCGCACGATTTACATGTATGAATTAACACAAAATAGAAATGTGCTGCCTGGATTCGGGACATGCAGGGAGGCGAGGGGGCCTGCGCGGCGCCTGCACATGCTGCGCTGCGCCCCTAGCGCACCTGCCAGCTCGCACCTCTGCTCGCTGCTTCGTCAGACGCACTGCACGTGATGCTTCTGCCCACGCCTCAGAAGCTGCACCAGCCGCGGCGGCGGCTTGGAAGGCCTCCAGCCTCACAGAGCTGCGCTGGTGTGGCGACCTGGTTTTCGACGGCGGGGAGGCGCCCATCCGGCTGCCGCGCTTGCTGGCGCTGGAAATTGAGTGAGTCGGCGGGCGGGCGCAGCAGGCATTGGGGATCTTGTGCTGTATCGACAGAGCGGGAGCTCGCGTGGCGAAGCTGGGGCGCTGCACCGGGTGCGTGACTTTGCCCCTGGACCCCCCCTGCTGCCCATCCCTTCCCTGCCCACCGCTGCAGCGAGGCCTACTTCCCCCCCTCGGGGCTGCCCACCGAGCTGTGCACGTCGCTGACGCAGCTGACGTCGCTGCGTCTGGTGGGGGGGCGCCCAGTGCGGCTGCCGCCCGCCATCAGCTCCCTGCGCCAGCTGCAAGTGCTGGCCATAGACTCGTGCCAGATGCCGGTGGTGCCGCCGGCGGTCAGCGCGCTCACGGCGGTCACCAACCTAATGCTGTCGGTAAGGGTGACGTCAGCGGTGCGTTGCTCGCTGGAGCAGCGGCGCAGGCGGCGTGCAGCCTCTGCTGCTCGCTGTGCTGCTGCGTCCATTGTGACCCATCAGACCTGCCCGAAGCTGACTGGAAGCCCTTCAACGCAAGCTGTGGGTGGCTCACACACACCCCACCCCTGCCCTCCCTTTCCCCCCTACAGAACACCGGCCTGGGGCCCACCCTGCCCGCCTGGGTGATCCACCTGCCCGTGCGCAAGCTGTGGGTGGCCAACAACCGGCTGCAGGGACTGCTGCCTGACAGGGGGCCTGGCAAGGTGGGAGCTGCGCTGGAGGGCAGGGGGTGGTGGGCAGAGATCTGTGGGTGGGTGGGTGGTGGTGGTGGGTGGGTGGGTGGGTGGGTGGGTGGTGGTGGGGGGGGGGGGCAGTGGAGTGGCGCTGCAGTGGAGTGCAGTGGAGGCGCGCTGACGGCTTGCCCTCCAGCCCACGGCGGTTGCCCCTCCCCTCCCCTCCCCCTCCCACCCTGTGACTGTTTGGCGCCACAGGCCGTCGCGTTTGCGGCACGCAAGCAGGCCTGGCTGGGCCGCCTGACGCACGTGTGCCTGAGCAGCAACGCGCTGCAAGAGGTGCCGCCGGCGCTGCTGGAGCACGGCACGTCCCTGCAGGAGCTGGACATGGCCTACAACCACCAGCTGCAGGCAAGGCTTCTATGCTTTGCATTGTGCTATCGCAGTGTGCTATCTATACGTGTTGATGCAGACAAACAGTTGGTGCAGCGGCCGCCGCTGTCCACCCCTCCCCTCTCGCTGCCTCGTTGTGCTGGCACCAGCTGCAGGCGGCGTGCGAATGCTGCTGTCGGCTGCTTTCTCTGCTGCAAAACAGCTGGTGGCATGCCTACGCAAACCAACGGCTTGGGGCCAGGCTGATGCTGCGGGGGGGCAGGGAAAATTGGGAATGCCATGCCTGGGTGCGCTTCAACTGAAATTCGCGCCACCTGCTCGGCTGCCCCGCAGGTCAACGCCAAGACCGCCGCCCTGCTGCAGCGGCTGCCCAGGTGCGCGTGGCTGCGTGCGCCCGCAGTGCCTGCCTGCCTGCCTGCCTGCCTGCCTGCCTGCTTGCCTGCCACGCTGCACACCATCTGCAGCCACAACGGCGACGCACCCCATCCCATCCGCGGGCTTGCCGCGACGGCCTCGTCCCTTCCCCCCTGCCCCTGCGCAGCCTGCGCCTGCTACGCCTGGAGAAGAGCTACTGGCTGCGGCTTGAAGACCGGTGGAGCCGAGCCTCGCGGCAGGCAATCGCCGGCCTGGCCAAGAACCGGCCAGACATGCAGATAGATTATCAGGTGCGGCCGCCGCCTCCCCCCCTCCCTCCTAGCTCGCCACCCGGAAGGGTCCCCCCGTTGCGCTGCCTGCCGTGGTTGCTCACCTTCTGTCTCCACAGGTGCACCGCATGGGAGGCGTACGGTGCTGCCGGGCTGCCCAACAGCCTGCCTGCCTGCCCAGCACTATGCACCGCACACACCTCAGCTCCCCCCCCCGCCCTCCCTCCCTGGCAGCACCTTGCTGGCGGCCTGCGGATGACGTGGTGAGCCGCTGCCACGCTATGTGCGCTGCGCCCGGGCGCTGGGCGTCGCTCCAGCTGCCGCACGTCACGCCTGGCTGCTGCCGGCCTGGGCTGCATTACATGTGTGCTGGCGGTTGCGTGGCAGACGGCCTGGCAGCGAGTAGCTTGGGCGTGCATGTCTGCATCGCCCCTCAGACTCTCAGAGCTGCAACACGCTCTGCCATCTTGCAAGCGCACATGCAGGCCAGAATGGGGTTGCTGATGGTGTGCGGAGGGAGGGGACAGGGGGGGTGGCTGTAAGGCAGGGGCGGGTGGATGTCGAGAGGGAAAGGGATGGGGGCATGAACAGGGATTGGTGTAGGGAAGGGGAGGTACCGCGGATAGGGTCGAGGGTTGGGGGGGGGGTTGGGGGGAGCAATGGCTCGGAGAGGAATGCATGGCAGTCGACTGGTAGCAACGTTGTACTCTTGAGTGAAGGGGTTAGACATGTGCAGGGGAACGGATAGGTGGTGCTTATGCTGCGAAGAGGTGGCGTGAAGCAGTTTTGTGTCGGGTTTACGGAGAGTGAGTGCTGGCTGCCAAGTGCACAGGCGCAGCGCTGCTTGTCTGGGGCTGCGCAGCCAGGCGCCTCGCCTCAGCTGGGCGGGCGCAGGCCCTGCTTTGCGCGCTGCGCCTTGAACAGGTCGCTGGGCACCAGCTGCTTTAGGCTGCCGACCTGCTGCACGCTCCACCTGGTTTCGGGGCACGCGCCGCTCACGGTGCCCTTGAATTTGCCCACCCAAGAAAGCAGGGCCCCAAAGCCGCAGTCTGGCAGTTGCAGCAGGGTTGTGGCGGGCTGGGTGGCGTAGACGCCCCACCAGGTGGTGTTGGCGCCTGCAATGGGAATGAGGGAGGGAAGGAGGGGGAGACGCCTTTGGATGCGCAGCATGCGCGTCGGGGGTGCTGCGCCAGCACAGGCGGAAGGAGGCCCAGCAACGTCAGGAGAGCGCCGGCGCAGATGCCGCCTTGTCGGCCCCCCGCCGAGGCCTCACCGCTGTGCGCGCCGCGCTCGTCGTCGCCGCCGCTGGCCCAGGGGCGCAGCCCCAGCCCGACATCTATGTTCGTGAAGAGGTTGTTGTGGGTGGCTGCGGGCCCGCAGGAGGGTGGGAGGCACGCGCACGTGGTTTGCTGGAACGCCCGGCCCCAATTGCGTGAACGACGCAGGCATCCCGGCGAGCTTGATCATACGCTGCCTGCCTCGGGCCCCGCGCTGCAGTGCACCATTCGCGGGATGCCGACTGCGCTTGAGGAACACACGTTTCCCCCCTGCCCACCTGCCCGATGGCAGTCTAGGTTCATGTTCAGGGCAGAGCCCTTGCGCACGACCGACAGGTGCAGCAGGGCGTCCACGGAAACGTCGTGATAGTACTGGGTCTTGGGCAGGCGAAAGTCTTGCAGCAGGTTGACTGTGGCGGGGGGGGGGGGGGGGGGGGGGGGGGGGGGGGGGACGGGTGCAGGAAACAGCGGGAGCTGGGGAGGCGGCCGGAGCTGGGGGCGTTGCTTGCGCTGCGGTACTGCGAGCATGCTCAAGTGGGGAGGCGAGGCGGTGCGTGGCCCACATCCAGCTGCGCATCCTGCCATGTGCCAACCGCAGCAAGGGCCTGCAGCACGCAAGCGCTGCCCGGCGGCAGCGGCTGCAGACTGCGCAGCCGCAGACTGCCCCCTGCGACCAGCCGCCTGCACATGTGTGCCCACTCACAGGCGCCGTGCGACATCATCAGCGCGTGGTGGCCGTCCACCCCCCGCCTGGCCATGTCGCCGGTGCCCCTGCAGCGGCATGCAGTTAGAAGCAGGTTAGCAGCAGCAGCTGGCACGCTGCCTGGCTGCCTGTGCGCTAACCGGCCAGCCCTTGGTGCCAAGCTGTCTCCATCCACTCAACCCGCTCACACCCGCCACACACCCACGCACCTGGGCTTGGAGACGTGGAAGGAGATGTTCTGGACCGTTACAAACTCGGTGCCGCCGGTGAACACGCCGTTGCCGCAGTCAATGATGTGTATCTGCAGCGTAACGACGCATGCGGCAGGACTGGTGTGTGGGTGTGGCCGGCCACCCTGCCAGGCACTCCAAGCGCGTGCCCACTCAACTCCCGCCACCCTTTGTGCCGCATGGCCACTACCCAACAGCAAGTGCCCACAGCGTGCCAAAGGGTGCCCAGCAGCAACGCTTCCACATTGTCCACCCTTGATTCATCCTCATCCTGGAACGCTCACGTTGCGGACCCACACACACCATGGATGATCCAGCTGCGTCGCACTCCCGCACGCATGCCCAGCAGCAGCTCCCCTCAAACCCCAAACTCCACCCACAGCACTCACGTTGCGGACCCACACGTTTGCGGCGTCGTACACCCCAATGGCGTTGTACCCGCTTGACTCCAAGTGGGCTGGGTAGGTGGCTGCGGCAGTGAGAAGGCCGCCAGGTTGGGGGGTGGTGTGTGGTGATTGTGGTGGTGTGTGTGTGGGGGGGGAGTGTGTGTGGGGGGGGGTGGGTGGGTGGGTGGGTGGTGGTGGGGGTGGGGGGGGGGTGTGGGGGGGGGGGGGGGGGGGGACGTGTGTTGGGTGGCGGTAGGGATGTGGCGGGCACATGTCAGC
Organism: Micractinium conductrix; assembly: GCA_002245815.2. Lineage (NCBI taxonomy): Eukaryota > Viridiplantae > Chlorophyta > Trebouxiophyceae > Chlorellales > Chlorellaceae > Micractinium > Micractinium conductrix. Next base: position 38,481 of record LHPF02000063.1, read on the forward strand.
GGTTTGCAGTGCAATGTAGGAACAGCACCACACACACAGGGGGGAGCCACGCCGCGGCCAGCCTTCGGCTCACCCCATTTGAAGTGGAAGGTGAAGTCTTCGATGCCGCTGTGCTGCACGGTGGGCGCGTAGGGGAACACCGCGGGCTGCGTGCGGGGGACAGATGTTGGGGGTGGGGTTGTGCGTGAGGGGCGGGTAGCTGGGTGCATCGGTGGTCGCGTGGGTGACACTGCTGACTGGCGGACGCGCTGCAGGCACTGCCGATGGCGGCTGGCGCTGGCAGTGCAGTGCACGCATTCAACGCCTGCCGCCGCAGTGGCTGGTTGCCCGCGAGCCCGCCGACCTGCCAGCGCAGGCGCAGGTCGATGGGGAGGGGGCGGTCGATCTCGATCCAGCCCGCGCCAACGGCCACCACCCTGCAGGGACGCGGCAGGCGGCACGCAGAGCAGGCAGTCGAGCGCCTTCTGGACCCAGAGCTCCACAAGCATGCACTGCCGGCCGCGTGCCAACCAGTCGCCGTGGGTGAGCGCTGGCCGCCACGTGCTGCGCGTGCCGTGCTGCACCCTCGCGCACTTGAAGGGGAAGCGCAGGCGGTCGTTGCGTGGGAACATCTCAGAGGGGGTGCCAGAGTCAACCAGGTTGTCGCCGTCTACACAATGCGAAGGGGAAAGGAGAGGCGCCTCTTGTGAAGGCTTGAAGGAAACCAGGGCCGGCGACCACGCCAGCGCCGCACATCATGCATATCATGCACAGCACAGCACAGCACGCGCAGAGCAGCACAGCATGCACAGCACACTCACAGAGGTAGGCGTCCACGCTGAAGTCTCCGGCCGATGCCACGCCCGCCACGCCAGCCACCGACGCCACGCCAGCCGTCGACGTGCCGTCAGCAGCCATCACGCTGCTGCTGGCGGTCACAACCTCTGCCTGTTCGTCCATCCAGTGGCTATATGCCCCCGACACTGCATACTTGGCAGCCGCCAGCAGCAGCGGCGACAGTGGCTTGGCGCCTGCCGCAGCAGCCACAACGGTGGGGGTGGGCAGGCTGCCAGGCGGCATGATGCCCCACTCGCCGACGGCCGCTGCATTGGCGGCTGCCTGCATGGAGAGCAGGGCGAGTGGGAGCAGCGGCCGTGGACCGGTCAGGCTCCAGTTGAAGCACTGCAAAGGCCACAACATGGCAAGGCACGCAACGCAGACACACCACCACCTGCGCTGTGCGACGGCGACTGGTGAGCAAGAAGCGCACGCACCTGCAGCATGGGGTTGCCACGGAACAAGCTGCCCAGCTCTGCCGCTAGTGACGGGTTTGCGGCGGCGGCGGGAGGGCTGGGCACTGGCGCCAGCAGGCGGCGGCGGGTCGCCCCCGCTTCTGGTGGGGAGGGCGGCGGGGGGGATGGGCGGGGCGGAGGGGGGGATGGGCGAGGGGGCCTCGGCGGCGGCCGGGGAGGCCGGGGAGGGGGGCGGGGCGGCGGCGATGGCGGCCTGGGGGACGGCGGGGGAGGGGGCGGGGGCAGCGTCTGCTTGATGGCCAGCTTGTACCAGCTGCCGGCCTTGAAGGGAGCTGTGGTGGAGACGTGGATGCGGGTGTCGCCGCGCCGCGCCGCAGCGGTCACAGCAGCCAGCGCCGTCAGCGACCGGCTGGCGGGGTTCCTGCCGGAGATCCTGCAGCGGAGGGAGGAAGGGAGGGAGGGAGGGAGGGAGCTCCTCGAGGGGCTGGCAGGTGGGTGCTGTTCTGTACAGTACAGTGCACAGGCGAACCCCCCATGCAAGGCAATGACCGCTGCTGGCGTGCACGCGCGAGCGCCGCCGATTGCTGGCAGCTGCGGGGGCACCTACCCCACAAAGCCGCCGCCAAACGCCCACGCGGTTGCATCGCCGTAGAGCGATTGCAGGCCGGTGGGCATGTACAAGATCGTTTTGCCCACCTGCGCAGAAGCGAGGTGTTGTAGGGTGGATGCGAGTGAGATTTGAATGCCACGCGGACAGAGCGGTCAGCGGGTCCCTCGGCACGCGCTGCTGGGAGCCGAGCCTTGCGCATGCCAGGCCTTTTTCCAGCGCCGCGGCACACAGGCCTGCGCGCCCCAGCCCCTTCCTGCCGGCAGCCAGCTGCTCACCCCAGCGCCCCGCAGCGCCACGTGGCTGCTTGCGATGCCGACGGTCGACCTGATGGTGTAGTTCCCCTCCGGCACGACCACGGCCTGGGGGCTGGCAGCGGTCGCCACCCTGGCAGCGGCGTCAACCGCTCGCTGGAAAGCAGGGCCATCATCTGCAGGCAGGCAGGCGCATTGGCATTGGCATTAAGGGCAGCCGTCGAGCGGACAGCATGCTTGCAGCGCGCAGGCAACAGCCAGACGTCGGGGAAGAGTCCACAGCAGCAGGCCGTGCAGCACCTAAACCGCGACGCCCATTGTTTGCGCATGTCCCCTGTGCCGCCCGCCCTCCAATGAGCAGCACTGTGCACCCACCTGCTCCGTTGCCTGCCGCCCCAAAATCCCGGACGTTGAACGCAGCAGGGTAGAAGGGGATGTCTGCTGCGCCGCCCGCGTAACCGGCTGCGCTCCAGTCGGTGAGGCGCTGCGCAGGGTCCCACGCTTCGCCTGCTTTGCCCCACAGCAAAGAATGGAAGGGGTTGGCTGGCGGCGGGGGGACGGGGGGCGGTGGGCTGGGCGGCGGCGGGCGCGGCGGTGGGGGGCTGGGCAAAGGGGGGGAAAGCCGATGCGGCGGCGGCGAGGGCTTGGGCGATGGAGGGGAGGGCCTTGGCGGCCGTGGGGAGGGCGGTGGGGGGCGTGGTGGGGGAGGGCCGGGAGGCGGCGGCGAGGGGCCGGGTGGCGGCGGCGAGGGCCTGGGCGGCGGCGGCGAGGGACGCGGGGGCGGGGGAGAAGGGGAGGGTGGACGAGGGGAGGGTGGCGGCGGTTGAGGGGAGGGCGGCCGGGGGCTTGGGGGGGATGGTCTCGGAGGGGGAGATGGCGGGCGTGGAGAAGGAGGGGGCGGGCGTGGAGAGGGAGGGGGCGGCTGCGGCCGAGGCGGCGGTGGTGGGGGACGGTGCGGCGGGTGCGGGCGCGGGCGGCGGCGTAACTTTGTCGCCGGGCTGGGCCGAGGCTTCCGTAGCAGCAGTGGGCTCGTCCGCAGCGACGGTGGAGGACTGCGCAGCGGAGGCGGCGGCGCTTTCAACTGCTGGCGAACCGCCGTGGGCGGCTGTGCTGCCTTGCGGCTCGTCGGCCGCTGCGGGCGAGGCGGGGGTGGCCGCGGCGCGGCTGTGCGTGCGGCTCGCGCGGCCACGCCTGAGCCTACAGATGAAAACAGAGATGAGGGGTGCGTGGGCAGGGGGCCGCTGCCAACGAAACCGAAGGCCAGCGGCACCAATGTTTGCGCAGAAGGCTGGGCAAGGACCCTGCGTACCTGCATCGCCGGCTTCCGCCGCCGCCAGCGCCGCCGCCAGCAGCAACAACGCTGCGAACAGGCCGCTCTTGCGCGCCATTGGCGACGGTCGGCGCTTTACCCCAGCTGCAGGCTGCTAGCGGGCAGCGGGGTCGCGTGTGCAGGCGGCGTGGCAAGTGGCCGCGAGTCTGGCTCTTCTGGTTCTGGGCAAGGCGCCTGCGCCAAATACCCAGATCTGAGTCAAAGAGTTTAATTTGAAGGCCGCATGCGCAGGGAGCTCCGATAAGCGTTAAAGTGTTTTGGTGGGCGCCGCCACGTCCAGCCGGGCGATGCCGTGGCGCAGCCCCGGGCTGCCCTAACGTAGATGCGAAAGAGCTGGTCGAAGTGTAAGCGCAGCTGCAGGGGCCGCACTCGTTGTGGGCGAGACAGCAGCCGCTAGCGGCGGCGCCAGCCTGGCACTCGTCACAGGACGCACCAACCGTCCGAAGACACCCAATCAGGGAGGGGTCCTGCAGCCTGTAACGCTCTTCAACGCGCAGTATGTTGATGACACCGCCGAACACAAGGTTTGGCCCGGCTGCTCTGGCTGCCTTACAAAATGCCCGGCAGGGGCATGCGGGGCAGGGAGTGCTGCGGGGTTGACGGTTGACCGAGGGCTGTGCAGGCGGGGCGTGATGGCGCGGGAGAGGGAAGATGACGCGGCAGAGGGAAGGAAGACGGGGGAAGGGATTCCGCACTAGATCTGGAACGAATCGCAGTTATGCTGCACTATACGCGTGCATGAATGGGTGACAAATCAGAATTTCGGTTTGTCCGTGCCGGCGGCAGCGGCAGGCACGCCCCATCAGGGCGCCCGCAGGAGGCGCCTGGCACGCTGCGTGACGAACAAGTCGGCGGGGCGCAGCTGCGTTCCCGGGCCGGCCGGCTGCACCGCCCAGCGCGACCGGGGGCAGTCGCCGGCGCGCACGCCGGGGGCAAACCGCCCGGCCCACACCAAATTCGCGCCAAAGCCGCAGTCTGGCAGTTGCAGCAGGGTGGTGGCTGGCTGGGTGGCGTAGATGCCCCACCAGGTGGTGTTGGCGCCTGCGGGGGAGGGGGGGTGGCATGGGGGCGGGCGCTGTGGTCGAGTGCCGGCAGTTGGTACCGTACCCTCAGCTACTTGCAGCTGCCAGGACCCTTGTATTTTAAAGGTAACAGGGCATACACTACTGGTCGTAGGCAACTGCAACGACCTGCCAGGATACGCGAGGCCCAGGGGTGACAGGCACGAGCGGGGGTGCATGGCCTACCATGCACACCAGCGGCACCCGCAACCAGCTGCAGCAGCGCGGCACGCGCTGCGCGTGTGGCACCGTGCGCAGCTCGTGATACGTGTGTGGGCTGGGTTGTTGCTCACCGCTCTGCGCGCCTCGGTCGTCCCGCCCGCCGCTCTGCCACGGGCGCAGGCCCCGCCCCACATCGATGGCGGTGAACAGGTTGTTGTGGGTGGCTGCGGGCAGGACGCGCAGGGGATGGGGAGATCAAGCTGGGCAAGGCAAAGCTGCGCTGCGTGCCGGCGGTGCAGGCACGCAGAGGCCGCCTGAGGCGTCGCGCGACGACATCTGCAGCCCTGAGGGCAGGGCTCGCACCATTGCCCTGCGTCCGCGCAACCCTGTCCAACCACCCGTCTCCCTCTCGCCAGCACTGTCCGACGGCTGTCCAAACTGACACCAGCCAGCGCCTGGCCCCTCGCATGCTTCCACCCTGCTGCTTGCTATTGCTGCTTCAACGGCAGGCCACGACCCCGCCCCGCTCACCCGCACGGTGGCAGTCCAGGTTGATGTCCAGTCCTGAGCCCTTGCGCACGACCGACATGTGCAGCAGGGAGTCCACGGAAACGTCGTGGAAGTACCTGGATTGCGGCAGGCGGAAATCTTGCAGCAGGTTGTCTGCGGCGGGGGGAGTGGGCAAAGGAAACACCTGACGTCGGTGGGAGCTACGGGGCGGGGGCCATGCCTTGGTATCGTGCACATGCTGGGAATCCAGGGTAGGTACGTCGCCCAGCGCTGCAGCAGAGCATGCGCCGGTGCCGCCAGTGCCAACCTCAGCAAGATCCTGCAGCATGCAAGCGCTGCCCGTCAGCAGCGTGGCGTTCCGACAACCTCCACATGTGTGCCCACTCACAGGCGCCGTGCGACATCATCAGCGCGTGGTGGCCGTCCACCCCTCGCCTGGCCATGTCGCCGGTGCCCCTGCAGCGGCATGCAGTTAGAAGCAGGTTAGCAGCTGGCAGCTGGCACGCTGCCTGGCTGCCTGTACGCTAACTGGCCAGCCCTTGGTGCCAAGCTGTCTCCATCCACTCAACCCGCTCACACCCGCCACACACCCACGCACCTGGGCTTGGTGACGTGGAAGGAGATGTTCTGGACCGTCACAAACTCGGTGCCGCCGGTGAACACCCCCGACTCGGCGTCAATGATGTGTATCTGCAAACACAGCACAGCACAGCACAGCACAGCACGACAGACAACATGTGGATGAGGCAGGCAGGGCGGCAGGGAGGGTGGCAGGCAGGCAGGCAGCCGCCGCGCCGCAGCCCCAACAGCCGCTCAGCCCCCTGCCGCAGCAGCCGCCAAAGCCGCCGCCGCAGCACCGACTCACGTTTCGGACCCAGCAGTTTGCGGCGTCGTACACGCCAATGGCATTGTACCCCTTTGAGTCTGTGTGTTCGGGATAGGTGTCTGAGGGAGGGGGGCGGCGGGGAGGAGGAGGCAGGCCAACTTTCGGGAACAGCGGCGGCAGCAGTGTTGGCGGCGGCGGCAGCAGCAGCAGCAGCAGCAGCAGCAGGCGGCGGCGGCACCGGCAGGTGGCAGCCGCGGCAGGTGCAGCCCCCCCCCCCCTCCCTCCTTGCTGCTCACCCCACTTGAACTCAAAGGTGAACCCCTCGATGCCGCTGTGCTGCACGGTTGGTGCGTATAGGTATATGGCGGGCTGCAGCAGGCACAGGAGTGGGTGGGTGGGTGGGTGGTGCGTGGGGGTGGGGTGCGATGGTGCGTACGTATGTGTGGCGGTGGTGGTGGTGGTGCGTGTATGTGTGGGGGGTCTCTGCGGTGTTGACGCAGCGTGCGCGCGACAAGTGCCGCATTGCGCATGCGCACGCAAGCTGGCAGCAAGTGCAGTAGCTTAACCTGGCACCATCGAGCTGGTAGCTTGCGTGGCCGCTCGCCTCCCACCACAGCCGCAGGCTACCGGCGGCCGCAAGTCCCGCCGACTGGCTATGCACAGGTGCAGCAAGCCCTCGACCTGCTGAGATGCTACCCCATAATTCATAGAACGTGCTCACCTTCCGCCCGCGGCGCATGCCAATGGCGTTGACAGCACACGGGCGGCAGCACGCCTCTGCCTGCTATTTAGTCCACCGTTGTGAGTTCTCACCTTCCACCCGAGGCGCAGGTCGATGGGCAGCGGTCGGTCAATGGTAATCCAGTCTGCCCCCTTGCCCGTGACCCTGCCAGGGGGAGCAGGGACAGGGCGGCGGGCGGTGATGCATCCAGCGGCAGCTGGTGCCGGCGCGTGCTTGCCGTTTCATGCTTGCTTCTGGCAGCTGCAGCACGCAGCGCCCTTCCCACGTCTTCCTCCGGGCAGCGGCAGGCGGTCGTTGTTTCGTACGCATCATTCCCACCTAAATGGCAGCCGCAGGCGGTCGTTGTTTGGGAAAATGGCGTCAGGCATGCCAGAGTCGACACGGTTGTCACCGTCTGCGGGGCGGGGCGGTGGGTGGGGGTGGGGTGGGGTGGGGTGGGGTGGTGGTGGGGGGGGGGGGGGGGGGGGGGGGGCGGGGCGCGCGTGAAGACCACGGCGTGCGCGGCAGCATGGAGCATCGTGCGTGAGCGGAGCCAGCAAGCGTTGAGCTCAGCGCAGGGCGACGGGCGGGGGCAGGCACGGCTGCGCCACTCACAGAGGTATGCATCTATCGAGGCAGGGAAAGAGGAGGCGATCCCTGCCACGCCGCCGCCGCCGCCGCCGCCGCCGCCGCCGCGCTCCTCCAGCCAGTGGCTGTAGGCTCCAGACACAGCGTACTTGACGGACGCCAGCAGCAGCGCTGCCGTTCCGCGTGGGTTGGAGGCAATACCGGCGCTCCCGCTGGGCAGGCTGCCCGGCGGGACCGCGCCCCACTCTTGCTGCGCTGCCACGTTGGCGGCCGCCTGCAGCCGCGGGTTGCCACGGAAGAGGCTTCCCAGCACTGCTGGCAACGAGCCAACCTGCTCTAACAGCTGCCGGCGACGCGCCGGCTTGGCGAGCGGCGGGGGCGGCGGGCGGCGGCGGGGCGGGGGAGGCGGGCGCGGCGGCGGCGGGCGGGGGGACGGCGGGCGGGGGGACGGCGGGCGGGGGGCCGGCGGGTGCGGCGGCGGCGGCGGCGGTGGCTGCGTCTGCTGCACCGCCAGCTTGTACCAGCCGCCGACCTTGAAGGGAGCAGTGGAGAAAACCCTCAACCGCATGGTGCCGCGGCGTGCTGGCGCTTTGAGTGTGGCCAAGGGTGTCAGCTTGCGGCTGGAGGGGTTATCGCCGGCGATGCTGCGAGGCAGGGAGAGGGCGGGCGCAGCGCAGGTAAGCTGGGGGCACGCCTGGGGTGCAAGCAGGGGGCGCAAGGGGCACTCCCAGGAGCCGGCAGCCGGCACAAGCCCGTACAGCGGGTACAGCACGGCAGGCATAGCGCGGCAGCACTCACCCCACAAACCCGCCGCCAAAGGCCCAGGCCCTGGCTTCGCCGTAAACAGCTCGCAGGCCCTGAGGCATGTACAGGACCGTCTTGCCAGGCTGCAGACAGCGGGCGTTGGTGAGAGGTAAGCGCATCACATTAATTGCAGCGACGGTATGCTGGATGTGCGGCGGCAACTGCTGCTGCTCAGGCTGCCAGCGCTGCCCGTCCCCCACCCGCATCCATACCACGCAGCGCAACTCACTCCTGCGCCGCGCAGCGTCACATAGCTGTTGGTGATGGCCACCATGCCGCGCAGGACATAGCGGCCCGAAGGCACGTACACGGCGATGCGCCGGCCCGGGCCCGCCACCGCTGCCGCTGCGTCCAGGGCGCGTTGGAACGCGGGGGCGTCGTCGCCTGGGGGAGCATCAAGGGATGGTGGGTGGGTGGAGGCGGGGGTGGGGTGGGTAGAGGCGTGGGGTGGGGTGTGTGTGTGTGGGGTGTGTGTGTGTGTGTGTGGGGGGGGGGGGGGGGGGGGGGGGGGCGCGGGGGGCGCGGGGGGGGGAGGGGGGGGGGCGCACGTGCGCGGAAGTCGGCCGACCATGGTCAGGGCATGCGCACGTGCTGCGGGTCGTGCACGGCACACAGACAGTACGCAGGCAGCACCCCGCCGACTGCCCCTGGGCAACCTGTTTGCCAACCCACCGGTGCCGTTGCCGCGCGCCCCGAAGCGCCGCACACTAAACTGCCAGTCGATTGGGTACCAGGGGATCGGCGCACGCCCGCTAGTGTACCCTGCCGCGCTCCAGTCGGCCAGCAGCCCGGCAGGGTTCCACGCGGCGCCAGTCCTGCCCCAGAGGGTGGTGTAGAAAGGTACGGGAGCGGCGCCTCCACCTGCAGGGGGGGACCGCAGCAACGGCAGCGCGCGGTTCAGATGCAGTACTTGCCAACAGTGGGTGAGAGATTACCTCGAGGTGCACCAACCCTCGCCCACCACGCGGCGCACCTTCTGCTGTCGCCGCGAGCGCGGCGTCGCCGGCGGCAGCTGCCAGCCCGGCTCCCGCCGCCGCCAGCAGCAGCCCGAGCGCCGCGACCGCAAGGCGGCGCATCGTTTGGCCAGAACTTTGCACTCGGCTGCAGAAGGGGAAATCAACCGGTACAGCAGGGGTCGGGAGGCAAGGCAGGCGAACATGTGGTTTCACCGCCACCGCCATGTTTTTTTTGTCGGCGCTGCCTGTGCGCTCCTCCATTCCGCTGGACAGTGAGATACGCGCGCAGCCCATCCGCGCCCGCGCCTGCGACAAAGGCGCCTGTTCGCGGGGGCCACGGCCTTACCAAGTTGCCCGCTGCTGCTGCCCGAGCCGCTGGAAAGGAAAGGGATGATCATGTCAATTTCTGGGGTCATCGGGGGGCCTACATAACGAACCCGGTTAGGAGGTGTGGCTGTCCAGGTGGCGGCGGCGGCGGTCACACCTGGCAGCGGTTTGGATTTGGGCACGGCAGTTTGCACGTGTGCGTGTTGCGTCTCACCTCCCAAGCATCGCTGGTCCAGCATACTGAGATTAACATCACAACTGAAGTTGATAGTACCGCTTCGATAGCAGCTCCAGCAGCCGCTTGTTTGTGTTGGGCAAACTTGGCATGTGTTCACGCCACCGTGGTGCACCGTCTGCTGCTGAGGCTCGCCTGGGACCCGGCGCGAGGCACGCAGCCGCCGCACTTTGCCGCAAAACATTAAAAATCCTGGTGTCCCAACACTTGGGCGGTGCTTGATGGAATGCATGGGTGGCCAGGAGACTTGGCGGCTAATGCGCAGGAAGGGAGGCTGCTGCCGGGCTTGGCGGCCTCGGGGCGCGGATGTGGCCGCTGCGTGGCCTGCTTGCTTCCTGCTCGTGCTGTCCCCCTTTCCCTGCCTTTCCTGTGGCTGTTGTCATGTTTCATGAGCAGAGAAAGACACAAACTGGGGCCGGTGCACCGCTGGGGCCGGGACGCTGGGGCCGGGACGCTGGGGTGATCTTTCTTCCTTCGGTCCGGTACTCTCTTTGCCGCCGCGCAGAGCGCTAGTCGCTTAATATAACTGTAAGTAGTTCTTGGCATCACGTCCGTGGCGCCCTGTTCGAGCAATGGCCTGACTCCCGGGCCAGTGGCAAACCCCCACAGTATGCGGCGCCGCAAGTACGCGCCCATGTGCCTACACAACCCGCCGCGGCGCGCCGCGTCGGCGCCGCCGCCCAGGACGTCACCTCCGCAAGCCGCCGCCGCTGCCGGCGTCGCCCTCGTGCTGCTGGTGGCGTGGGCCGCAGCTCCCGTTGCGGCTGTCGCCAGCTATTCAGCCATTGGTGGGTTTGATCGTTGCTTTCAAGGTCAGGGCCAGTGCGCGTTGCAGCAAAGTCGGGGCACGGCAGCTTGCACGGCCATGCCTGCTCAACGACCGTGCCGGCCCCTCGCTGTCCCGACGCAGACCATGACGTGCTGCATGCCCTCAAAACCGCCATCTTCGATTCCGACCCTGCATGGGCCGCCGAAAGTATTGGATGGTGAGGCGCCGCCACCACTCGCTGCCGGTGCTTTTGGTCAAGCAGCCCTCGCACGCTGTCGGCGCACCCAGCGGCATGCCCACCCGCTATGTCGCTGCTTTGCTACGCTGCTTCGCTGCCTACAAACCGCCCGCCGCCTGCCTGGCCCCCGCCTGCCCGCCCCCGCCCCGCCTATCCCAGGGTCCCCGACACTGGGAGCCACTACTGTGCATGGGAGGGCGTGAAGTGTGATGAACAGCTGAAGCATGTGGTGGCACTGTGAGCACCACGCTTTTGTTCTTCTCGCCGGTGTTTCTTGTTTGGAATAAAAATTAAGCTCACTGCCCTGGGACCTCACCGTATCGGACCCCACAGTGTCTGCCTGCCTCGCAACCGCTGCTCCCTGAAGCCTCCCTCTGCTGTGCCAGTGTAAATCTACCAGGCAAAACCCTGCTCTCCTCCCCTCCTGCAGCCGGGTGATGAGCTTGGCCCTGCCTGCCGCCGACGCCGCCACCGCCCGCGCGCCCACCCCCAACGCCAGCAGCCCTCTGCTGCCCGGGCTGGCGCGGCTGCCGCGCCTGCAGGTGCCACAGTTGGGCAGGGGCCGTAGCCACCGTCCTCCCCTCCACTGTACCCCGCTCTCTGGCCGCTCCGCCTCGTCCCTGCCTTGCCCCCCTCCGCGGGCCCTCCCCGCCCTCACGCCGTCTGCCGGCCGGGCCGGACCGGCCTCCCAGCCGCCGCCTCTCGTGCCTGCCCCACCCCCCGTCTGCCGCTCCTCCCCTCGTCCTTCACATGCATTCTTTCCCCCACGTGCAGCTTCTCGTGCTGGCCCGTACCGGCGCAAGGCCCTGGCCTGCCATCCCACACGAGTGGCTGGAGCCAGGTGCCTTCCCGGCGCTCCAAGAGTGAGCCCCCTGGGTTGCATGTTGTGTGTTGGTGCCACGCTGCGTTGCCGCATGTGTTCAGACAGCAGTGTTGTGGGAGTGAGCCCACTGGGTTGGCACTCGTATCACGTTGTGTGTGTCACTCATCTCACGTTGCGTGTGTGTTGGCGCCACACTGCGTTGCCGCACGTGTTGAGGCAGCAGCCAGCGGGGGCGGCGCCGGCACAAAGGGGCTGGCCAGTGGCGCCTTGCCAGCGAGGCAGCACACCTGGCCGGGCACTGCGACGCCGCACTGCCATGTGTGTGCGTTCCCCAGCTGCCAGGGTTGGCGGCTAGCCGGCGAGGAGCGGGGAGCGGCCGGCCCCTGACGCCTTCCTTGCCCGCCCACGGTGTCCCCCTCTGCCTCAGGCTCAGCCTTGTTGGCACATCGCTGGCGGCCCCCCTGCCTGACATCCCCCCGGGCGCCCTGCCCAGGCTGACGCTGCTGCACCTCGAGTTCCCCGGGCTGCGCTCCACGCTGCCGCGCAGCTGGGGCGCAGACCCCGCCGTGCTGCCGGTGCGGCGGCCGCGGGGACGGACCCGCAGAGGGATGCGTGTGCGCTGCCGACTGCTGCTGCGCATGCAGGCTGCGTGTACGCTGCGACGTCGGCGCCTGCATGCGCGCAACGCGGCTGGCTTGCCTTACGCACCAGTTGGTTGTATCGCGCGCCTCCCCCCTTTGTGTCTGGCGCCTCGCGCAGGCCCTGATGATCCTGTCTGTGACCGTGAACCTGGAGGGCGGCTTGCCTCCCCAGTGGCCGCGCGGCTTCCGCCAGCTCACCAGCCTGTCGATCGAGGGCGTGCCCGACGCGCTCGCCGCCCGCTCGCCAGCGCAGCCGCCCCTCACGGTGTGTGCGGAGGCGGGGGTGGGTGGGTGCGTGCGTGCAGGGGTGGGGCCCGTCGTCCCTCAGGCCGGTCACGGCAGTAGCCGCCCTGTCCGCACGATGTAGCCGGCCTGTCCGCACGACAGTAGCCGACCTGTCCGCGCCTGTCCTGCTGCTGAAGCGCCGCTCCTGCATCCCCTTCCCCCCCCCCCCCTTGCTGCCCGCCAGGAAGGGACCGGCGCGCAGCTGCCCGCCCACTGGCCCGCCCACTGGCCGCCCAAGCTCTCGCTGCTGTATCTGCGTCGCCTCGGCCTGACCGGCAGCATCCCTGCCTCGTGGGCACAGGCAGGCATGCCCTCCCTGGTCGGCCTGTGAGTACAGCAAATAGTATTGCTGTCGCTGCTGCTGCCGCTGCTGCTGCATTGGCAGTGCGTTGGTTGATGCGGCGTCACGCTTGCTTTGCTGGCGCGTGCGTGCAGCTGGGGCGCAGGGTGCTGGCCGGGGGTGCGTTCGTACACTCACCGTGTTGGCGCAGCACGCTCCCTGCCCAGCCGTCTCGGCACGCCCGCCTCTCCGCTCTGCGTGCTGCCCGTCCCTGCGGCAACCTTTGAACAACAACAGCCTGCCTGGCGGCCGGCCCCCCACGCAGCTGCATGCGTTGCACGCCGCCGTGGGCGCCTCAACACAGCGCACCTGCTGGCTGACTCTTATCTCTTTGCACGAATTACGAACCTGCGCAGCAACCTGGACATCAACAGCCTGTCTGGCAGCCTGCCCCCCACCCTGCTGTCCGCCAACCCCCGGCTGTTTTTCGTCCAGGTGAGCCCTGCTGCTTGGCTGACCGAGCGCCTATTTATTTGTGTGTGGTGTGTGGTGTGTGGTGGTGGTGGTGTGGTGGTGGTGGTGGTGGTGTGTGGTGGTGGTGGTGGTGGTGGGGTGGTGGGGGTGGGTGGGGGTGGTGGGGGGGGGGGGGGGGATTGGGAGGTTGCAGGAAGCTGGTTCAACTTGAGGGCGCCGGCAGCGGTGGAGCAGCAGGGGAGCGCCGGCAGCAAGGTGGCTGCACCGGCAGCAAGGTGGCTGCACTTGCAATGCATGGGCAGCTCCGTCGCACTGCGCCTGCCTCAACCTCTGCCGTTTCCTCCGGCGTTGAGTGCACAGGGGTGGGGTAACTGTGCTGCAGAAGCGTGGGCATGTTTTGCACGCTGTGGTATGCTGCGCTGTGCGCTGCAGGTCGTCGTGCCCGAGCCCTCGGGCTGCGCCTCCCTCCCTGCCTGCCTGCAGTTGTCCCAAAACCAACTCACGGGTGCTTTGCCTGATGAGTGGGCCAGCAGCCAGGTGGGTTCGCTGTGTGTACTGTGTTACACCTGTTTGTATTCTGAAAAAGAAACACAGGGCCCGGCACGGCTGAGACCAGGGAAGAAGGGGGGAAGGGAGGGGAGAAGCCGCTCTGGCAATTTTGCTGGCTTGGCTGGGCTGGGCTACATCACCAGCAGTGTATCATCTCGTTGTGCACCCGCGCCCGCTGCCCCCTCCCTGCAGACACAGCTGCTGTCCCTGGCCAACAACTCCCTCAGCGGCGCCGCCTTCCCGCCCGCCTGGCTGGCGCCGGGAGCGCTGCCTGAGCTGGAGCACTTGGATTTGTTGGGGAATGCCGGGCTGGCGGGGCCCCTGCCTGCTGGGCTGCCTTGGCGGCGCCTGTCGTATTTGTGCGTTGTCTGGCTGGTTGGTTGGTTGAGGGACATGCTGCTCGGTGGTTGTGAGCGTGCAGACGCTGCGCCGTGCCTGTCGCGCTCCAACCGCAGCGTGGGTCCAGGGGGAGGTCCAGCCATGCCGCCCTGCCGGCTGCCTCCTGCTCCCAGCGCTGCTGCTGGTGCATCCATCGGGGACCCACGCCCCTCGTGGGACCCCAGGGCTGCATGTGCACTCCCGAGGGCTGCATGTGCACTCCTGGTGGATGCATGTGCACTCCTGGTGGATGCATTTTGCACTCCCGAGGGCTGCATGTGCACTCCCGAGGGCTGAGCATTTGCACTCCTGGTGGATGCATTTTGCACTCCTGGTGGATGCATTTTGCACTCCCGAGGGCTGCATGTGCACTCCCGAGGGCTGCATGTGCACTCCTGGTGGATGCATTTTGCACTCCTGGTGGATGCATGTGCACTCCTGGTGCATGCATTTGCACTCCTGGTGCATGCATTTGCCGCCTCCCCTGCACCGCATGCCCCATGCAGCATGCGCATGCGCAGCCACCCGCCGCTGCTGGCCCCTGCATGCAGGTTTCTCGGCGGCACGAACGTGAGCGGCAGCGTGCCCAGCGCCTGGTGCTCGGCCCCTTTGGCGCAACGCCTCGAACGTCTGTAAGTGCAGGCATGGCGGTGCACCCCTGCGCAGCCTCTCGCTCGCCTGGCGCCTCCGGTTGCGCTGTGCCCGGCTTGCACCGCGCTTGCCCCTGCTGGTCTCAGCCGCCCTTCCCAAAACCGTGCTGCAGAGACCTGAGGGGCACCGCCGCGACGCCCGACTTGCCGGCGTGCGCGCGGAAAGCGTTCACAGTCTTCTATGAGCTACTTGGCGACTCTGTGCCGGGCCAGCGCCTTGTGGAGGGAAAGCCTGAGCAACATGACTGGCAGCAGCGGGAGCACAAGCAGCCGCGCGGCCGCGCGGCCAGCCTGGCGGCGCTGCTGCTGCCGTTGGCGGCGCTGGCGGCGCTGGCGGCGGCGGGCGGCGCGGCGCGCGCGCTGTGGCGCCGCCGCTTGCGCCGCCTGCCTGGCTCCAACTGGGAGGCGCAGCAGCTCTTGGCTGGCTCACCGCTTGCTCCCCTAGAGCACTCTGAAGCACCGCCCCCCAGCCAGGAGGCCTCAGAGGGCAGCAGCAGCAGCGGCTCGGAACAGGCGCGGCGCCGGCGCATCGCCTCCCTGCTCAGCCCCCTCCTGCAACAGCAGCACGGCGCTGCCCCCACGATCGGAATGTTTCGCAGGGCAGACGCCCCTGCTGCCTTTGCACACCAGCTGGGCAGGGCGTCGCCCCACAAGCAGCACGGCGGCGGCGCCAGCGCCGCCGGCGGCCAGCCGGCGGCTACCCGCCGGTGGGGCCTGCCCACCACCTCCATCCAGCTGCAAGCAGACGAACTAGAGGTGAGTGCTGCTGCCCGCTGCTGCCGCCGCTGCTGCTTCAGCTTCTTCGACTGCAGCCGCTGCCGCAGGTGCTGTTGCCGCCGCTGCTGCCGCCGCTGGGCCGCCGCTGCTGCCTGCCCATCTTGCTTGCTGGCCCTCGATGCCGCGTCTGCTGCAAGCCCATGAACAAGCGTTCGGTGGTGACAATGCAACAGTGCAACGCTCGACCCTGCATCCGCACTGCTGCACGGCCCCGCTTGCCCATTGGCACCCCCTCCCTTCCCCTCCCTCCCTCCTCTTCCCCTCCCTTCCCCTCCACACAGTTCATGACTGATGAGCGAGGGAAGCTTGTGGTGCTGGGGTCAGGCGGACAGGCGGTATACCTCGCCCGCATGCAAGACCACAACTTGATAGCGGCAAAGGTGCGTGCTGCAAGGGTTGGAGGTCCGTGCTGCACCGGGGGGGGGGGGGCACTCCGCTGGCGTGCGAGGTGCTTGTTGCAGCGGTGCGAGGTGCTGGCTGCCGGGGTGTGGTGGGTGCGCGGGGGGTTGTGATGCCAGTTTCAGACAGGCAGTTGGACGGCCTGCGGCGAGGGGCCCCACCCCGCCAGCCGGTCCTTCAAAGGCGTGTTTGAGGTGGAGGGACGGCCTTTGCCTTGCGTTACGCCCGGCATGAGGCTCCATCCTGTCCCTAATGTGCGCCGCCCCCCCCCCCCCCCTCCCCCCCCGGGCTTCAGGTCATCGAGTTGCAGGCGGGGGTGGACTCACGCGCCGCCTGGCATGAAGCGCAGGTGCTGCAGCGGTGCGCGCACGCGCGGATCGTGCCCTTGTTCGGAGTCGCAATCAAGGTGGGTGGGAGGGGGGGGGGGGGCGACTGCGGGCGGGAGGACAGGTAGTGTGTAGTGCAGCCTTGCGGTGCTGCCAACCTGCACAAGATGGCTGAAGGGGGGGGCCGCGGTCGGGGGGGGCCTTTGGCAGGGGTCCCTGTCAGCCGGCGGCACCCACACACGTGCCTACACACACGCAAGGCCCAGTGCGGGGGCGCGTGTGTGGCAGGGGACGTGTGCACCTTGCCCTGCCGCTACAAACAAGCCCGGGTTGCTCCTCACACAAAATGGTCGCATGGAATCAATACCCACCTCCGTGCACCCTTGTCCCCTCTGCAGGGGCCCCTGCTGGTGCTTGCCATGGAGCTCATGGAAGGTTCTCTGCAGTGGGCGTTTCAAGACGCCGCCAGAAGGGCCAAGCTGCGCTGGGAGGCGGGGTGAGCGGCGGGGCGGGCAGGCGGGCGTGGGAGCCGCGCTTGTGGCTGGCGCCAGCGGGGGCAAGGACGGTGGGCGGCAGCGCCGGGAGCGGTGTGGGCTCTGGCGTTGAGACGCTGCGTCCTTGCTCGCTGCCATCGCTGCTGCGCGTGGGTGGGGGTGGATGGGTGGGTGGGGGCGTGTGGGGTGGTGGTTGGGGTGGTGGTGGTGGTGTGGGTGGGTGGGTGTTGGGGGGGGGGGGGGGGGGGGGTTGAACGTGGCAGAGGCGCTCCTTCCTCCCCACCTTTTGAATATCACCTGCTTGCGTGCAACGCACGTCCCCGGTCCGCTGCGCAGGGGCCGCCAGGTGGCGACAGACGTGGCAGAGGCGCTGCACTTCCTTCACGGCCACGCGCGGGTGCTGCACGGCGACCTGAAGCCTGGGTGAGGCAGGGGCCTGCTGTGCATGCTGTGCCTGCTTTGCTGTGCATGCTGTGCAGTGCTGCGCGTGCCGACGTGCGTGCGTGTGGCGGCCGCGCTGCCTGACAAGGCGTCAGCTCTGAGGGAGAACCACCCTCGGCCTGTCTGTCACCCTTGCTGCCCTGCCTCGTCTGCACGACGTTCCTTCCCACCTGCAGCAACGTGCTGCTGACGGCGGACCTGCGTGCCTGCGTGTCCGACATGGGGCTTGCCCAAGTGATGGCGGCCAGCCAGGGCCCTAAAGCCCTGGGCTTCTGCGGCACGCACGCAGGCGCGTTTGGGGGCAGTTCTTTGGGACTCCAGGAGGGCAGGTGGCGGGCGGGCCCTGTAGGCAGCGCTGCAGCATGTTCAGTTGTGTGGCCGTGCTGCTGGCAGGCTGGGAGCGAGCGCGGCTGAAACCCCTCCCCTCCCCTCCCTTCCCCTCCCTGTGCCCTGCCTGCAGCCCCGGAGCAGCTGCTGGGGCAGCGCCTCACCCTGGCAGCAGACTTGTACAGGTGGGTGCACTCCCGTTTCTTCCTGTCGAAACGCTTGACATTGATTAAACCACACGAAACCTGGCGGTGCGGTGCGCCTGCAATGCCAGCGCGGGCGCCCCCCCCCCCCGACTCCAGAAGGGGCCCGGCGTCGCATGCACGGGCCCCTGATTCCCCTGCGTCAACCCAGCCAGACACAAACCAACAAGGGGGGGCAGGCAGCAGGGGTCTGAAGGGAGGATGGAGAATGGAGGTGTGCTGCTTCAGTGGCAGCTCGGTGTGGACTCTGGATACATCCCTCTCTCAGGTGTGCTGCCTCCCGTGCTAAAGCCCGGCCCGGCCTCCACACCGCCCGCCCCCCAACTGCCCTCGACACCGCACGCAGCCTGGGCGTGCTGCTGGTGGAGCTCACCACTGGGCAGCCGGTACAGCGGCGAACCTCCTGGCGCCTGCCGCGCGCACCCGCCGAGTGCTCGCCGGCGGTGCTGGCGTTGATAGAGCAGTGCCTGTCGAACGACTCCGCGCACCGCCCCAGCGCAGCAGAGGCGCTGCAGCGGCTGCGGGCTGATGGCGCCGCCGCCGACGGCGCTGCGTAGCGCCGCGCCTGCCAGTTGCGGCGCAGAGACACCGCTGGATTGCGCCAGAGGCGCTACATTTGAATGATTGCCAGCCCTCTGGGTCTCCGTACCAAACCGTTATGATCCGCTGAACACTACGCTGAATACTACAGAACTGCCAATGCATACGCGCCCGGAGCACCCTCTGTTTGTTCTGCAGTTGCCGCACCCCCGTGTGCGGCCGTTGCGTGCGCCTACCCCAATTGATCACCCGCCCTCCCCTCTCATCGCCTCACCGTTTCCCTTTTTCTCCAAAAGCCTTCAACAATAAGACCTCGGTCTCTCCTTTTCCTCTTTCTAATGGAAGACATCACTCTCTCTCTACGTCTTTTTTCGTCGCCGTCCCCTCCTCCTTTCATAATCACCCCATCCCAAAATTTCCCTCTCCGTTCCGCTGGACCGCCCCCCCCTGTTGGCGCAGACCTCATCACAGCAGCAGGACCGAGCACGTGCCAGCATGTGCCGGCTGGCTGCTTGCCTGCCCCAATGCGCTCACCCCACCCTGCATGGGAATGGGATGGCAGCCGCCCTCTGCCGCTCCCCTCCCCTCACTCTCCTCCCCACCTTGCGCTGCCCAGCGTGGGCGCAGCCGTGGCAACACACCCTGGTGCGAGCCACCTAGCTGAAACAGGGTTACAAATCAAGCCAGGTCTGGCAGGCAGGGCTGTCGGTGTGCCAGCTCCGGCTGGGCGCCAGCTGAGTTGGATGGCAGGTGCATTCTGCATACCCTATGCCCCCCCTTGTGTGTCTCGATACAGCAAGCTGTCAATGCACACAGCCCAGGGCAGGGCAAGGTAAACACGTGGGCTCGGCGGCCCCACAGCGCATGTCGCGTGAGGCCAGCGGCACACACACACACACCAGCCCTGGCGGCCCATTCCGCGCAATCCGCATCTCCGATCTTTCACGTACCAGCTCGTGAACATGCTCAAGGCGGCGTTGGCAGGGGCGGGGGGCTCTGCGCCCGCCAAGCCCTCGGAGCAGTCGGCCAAGATCGATGCGTCCAGCTTCCCGTGCATCGATGAGGGCGCACCGCTCGAAGACATTGCCGCCAGCTTCGAGACGCTGGGCCTGACACGGCAAACCTCGCTTGCGGGCTCTATGCCCACTCGCGGCTACCGCAACAGCGTGCGTGAGGGCTTGTGAGCTTTCAGCGAGCGGCCGGTGCCCCGCGATCGCGCGTCGCCGCCACGAGTGCCCTAGCCGCCGGCGCCGCCGGCGCCGCCGCTACCCTAGAGGGCTTGGCACTGCCGCCGCGCGTCCACGGCGCAGCCCCCTTCAGCCCACTGTTGTGGCCATAGGCTTACGCGCGTCGCCCTCCTCCCTGCAGCTGGACTATGAGCTTGCGCCCGGCAGCCTGCGGTCAGCCAGGGAGGTGTTCCCCGCCTCGCTGGTGGGTGCTGGGCCAGCAGGCGCGCGCGTGCAGTTCCACTTCGTAGCCGCCCCCCAGCAGGGACCTCCCGCCGCCGGCAGCCCATCATGCAATGCTCGTTGTGGTGCATTGTAGGGTATCACACGTTTGAAGGCAGGAGGCTCGCATGTGGCTATGCGACAGCGCACGGGCCTCGCAGCCACGCGCTCGCCTTGCAGGCGTGCCCGCATCCCCCAACCCAACCCCGCACCCCCCAACCCTGCGCAGGGCGACAAGGCGGCGCACAACTTTCTGTCGGAGGCAACGGTCCGCTCGCTGCCCAAGGGTCTGACTGCCACCGAGCGGGAACGGGTGCTGGCCTCCACCCCGCTCTCCCCCACCCTCAACCTTCTCTCCTCCATGCCGCTGGTGCGCGCTGTGCTACACCTGTTTGCATCATGAGACTTGAACTCAGAGCCGGGCCGCGGGGCGGCCGCAAGGGCCGGGCTGCCACCACGGAAGGCGAGGGGCGTCGGCAGCTGCCGCAGCGGTGCTGCGCCGCCTGCGATAGATGCATGCGGCTGCTGTGATCCTCAAGCCCAAGCCCACCCGCAGGCTGCCTGCCCGCCCGCCCAGCCTCGCTCGGGTACCTGTGCTGCTGGCGCGCTGTGGTTGCCGCTTCGTGGAGGGCTGCAGCGCATGCAGCGCAACCCTCCATCCCCTTTGGACTGCTCTGCCACTGCAATCAACCACCCAATCAATCAGTTCAATCAATCAATCAATCAATCAGTTCAATCAATCAATCGCAGGACCGGGTGAACAGCCGCTCGGTGGAGGGCGCGCGGCTGCGGCGGCATGTGCTGCGCGGAGCTGTGGTTGTCTTCATCACTGCGGGTGCGCTGGCCGGCCCTGTGGCGGCGCGCAGCAGGGCAGGGCGCCGTTGGGAGGAGCACTGGGGCGGGCGGCTACTAGGGTCACACCAGCCGCGCACCTGCAGGCACATGTGTGGCGAACCAGGTTGGCGCCGGCGTCGCCCAATGTTGCAGGGTACTCATCCAAGCGCTTCATCTTCGAGCGCGCCAAGGAGCTGGGCGTGCGCAGCGTGGTCATCGACGGGCCAGACTCGTGGAGCCAGGTGCGGCAGTGGACGCCGGTGGTACTGCAACGCCAGCGGTACTGGTTTGCATCTCTGCAATGCGTCATGATGGCAGCTTGCAGCAGCGCGTGCGTCTGTGTGCTGGCCGTGTCGGTTGACCACTTGCCGCGCCAGCGCGCCCCCCAGCACCCCCGCTGTCCCTTGGATCTCCCTGATGCAGCACATGGTCAAGGAGGGCTTTGTGGAGAAGTTTGTGGGGCTGGACATGAGCGACGCAGACACCGTGTTTGACCGCTGCCTGGACGCCTGCCACAAGATCAAAAAGGTGTGCGCGGACTTCCAGTGCAGCTGGGGAGGCGGGGCGGGGTGCGCGTGGTGCGGGGGCGGGGGGGCGGCGTGGCGTGGCGTGGGGCGGCGGGGCGGCTGCCGCACGGGACCGTCCCACAAACACCGCAACGACGTGATGCTGCTGTAACGCCCTTGCCCTCCCAACCTGCACTTGTGCGGCACAGGAGCTGGGGGACCTGGACGGCATCACCTGCTTCTGTGAGCTGGCCATGCCGCTGGCCTCCCGCCTCTGCGAGCGCCTGGGCCTGGCCACCAACTCGCCGCAGGTCAGTGAGAAGAGGGAAGGGAGGGGGGGAGAAAGAAAGAGGGAATACGGCCGTGCGCATGGTTGGGGGAGGGCGGGCAGGGTTGCAGCATGGCTGGGGGAGGCTGGCGGGGTTGAGGCCGGAGGGCCCCCCGTCAACGTAACGTCCCGGCTCCGCGCCCCACCCGTCTCGTGCCGCCCGTGCCCCTCCCCCTCCCCCATCTCTTCACTGTGTGCGGTCTGTGGATGCTGCGCGCGACAAGCACACCACCCGCGCGGTGATGGAGGAGGCCGGGCTGCCCACCCCCAGGAACATGCTGATCGAGTCTGCGGCCCAGCTCGAAAAGGTGGGTGGGGGTGCAGGGGGAGGCTGCCTGCAGGAAAGGGGGGAAGAAGGTTGCTTGCAGCAGGGAAGGGGTCGCGGAGAAGGTGGCCGCAGGGAGGCTGCACGCTCCTCAGGATTCTCGATTGGTTTCGGTTGATTTCGATCGACGGATTGATTGATTGATAGATCAATTGGTTGTTTCCCTGCAGGCCGCCGCTCACGTGGGGTTCCCCGCCGTCATCAAGCCCATCCACGGCGCCGCCTCGCTGGGCGTGCTGCGCGTGAACAACCAGGAGTCGCTGCTGGAGGCGTACGACAAGGCAAGGCTGGGGTGGGTGGGGGAGGGGGGGAGTCCACAAGTTGGGAGACGGCAGGGAGCAGCATTGGTGGGCTTGTGACGAGGCAAGGCTGGGGTGAGTGCGGGGAGGCGGGGAGCAGCGCTCAGCCGTATATTCCGAGGGAACACGGCGGCTGCATGCGGATGAGGTATGTCGAGCATGTGTGGGGGGCGCGTTCGCGCAGCATGCTTGCCACGTCTAGTGCGCACACGTTGCCATCCAGCACACTGGCCCGCGCTGTTCAGCTCCACAACGCGTGCGCGGGTGTGCACCGAGCTGGTGTGCAGCAGGGCAGAGCGTCCCGCCCCACTGCCAAGCCTGCATGCAGTGCCTGTGCCTCGCGTCCCAACACATGAGCCACCTTGCCCACGCTCTCTGCTGGCTCCCCACCGCGGATTTAAAATGCAATTGATTGATTGGTTTAATTGATGGATTGATCGACCCTCGCAGGTGTGCACCGAGCTGGCAGCGACCATCATTGAGAATGGAGTGGTGCGGCAGGCAACGCAAGAGGAGCTGTTGAAGGCAAAGGCGAGCCTGCCTGCCTGCCTGCCTGCCTGGCTCGCTCGGAGCTCGCACGCAGAGGGGGCGCCGCTGCCTGTCGCAGCCGCTGCCACGCAGCACAGCAACAGGGCCCCTTCCACCAGGGGTCCCTCCACAGGTCGCTCCTCACCCGTGCGTGTGCCCCTCCATCTCCCCCCTGCCTCCTGCCTTCACTGCTGCGGCCCAGGGGGGCCTGTCTGCCAACTGCTCGCCGGCCTCGCCCTTACGCGTGCCCCCCCGTCTCCTGCCTGATCGCCTGTGCTTTCCTGCCTGTCGCCCACCGTGTGCAGTCCAAGGGGGGCCTGTCAGCCAACTGCTTGATGGAAGAGTACTTGGACGGGCCGGAGGTGGACGTGGACCTGGTTTTTTCACAGGGAGAGCCGGTGAGCGGAACAGGAGGCATGCAGGCATGCGGGCAGTACATGCACACCCAGCACGCGTGCACGCTCCCGGCACCATGCTGCATGCACGCACGCACCCGTCGCCACCTTGGTGCACCGCACCTCCGCACCTGCCCTGTGCAGGTGTATGGCGCCGTCACCGACAACTGGCCCACCATTGAGCCGTATTTCAACGAGACAGGTAGGTGGTGCCAAAGTGTCTGGTACTGCCAACTGGCACGACCAAACTGCGCGGAACGAAGTGGTGGGCCAGCTGCCTGGCACCTGGCTCCGCATGCCAGGTGGCAGCGTGTGGCTGTGGCCAGGCTTGCAGCATCCTTGAATGGGATGCGTGTCAATGTCAAGAATGCCCCCCTCCACCCCGGCTCCCAGTGCAGGCAGCAACTCGCCCTCCATCCTGCCCTCGTACCAGCAGCGAGAGCTGCTGGAGCTGGCGGTCAAGAGCTGCAAGTCGCTGGGGCTGCAGATAGTGAGTGATCGACTTGCTGAGTGGATGCCTGATCGGTCGATCGACCGATTGATTGATTGCAGTGCTCGTGGCCTGCAGGTAGCGAGGGCCGTGGGCCGGCCATGGACATGCACTGCTGGGGCTTCCATCGGATGGGGGGCAGGCGTGCCGGCGCGGAGCCGCGGAGCTCGTCCGTGACTCGCTGCCCTCCTCCCCCTGGCCCTCTTCCCCTGCAGGGAGTGTTCCACGTGGAGGGCAAGTACACCAGCCGCGGGCCGCGGCTCATCGAGGTCAACTGCCGCATGGTGAGGCCGCGCGTGCTGGGGGGGGTGCTGGCTGCATCACCCCCTCGCCTGCTGCCAGCACCGCTGTCGAGAGTCGAGTGGCGGCGGCGCCGCCGCCGGTGCTTCATGCTCGGCGGGCCCCCCCCCCCCCCCCCCCCCCCCTTGGAGCGCCCTCTCTCCGGCGTTCACACCACCGAGGGCTGGCTGGCTGCTGCCCCGCTCACGTGCGACCGCTGTCAACCGCCCATCTGCCTGCAAAGCGCAGCGGGCACGCTTCCTCTTCTCTTCACACCACAACATGCCCCCACCCCACCAACCCGAATCTGTGTGCAGGGCGGTGGCCCCGTGCGCACCATGAACCTGCTGGCTTGGGGGGTGGACCTGGTGGAGGAGCAGCTGCTGGCCAGCGCGGGTGAGATGATGAGAGTGCAGCTGGAATGAGAGACGAACCTTGAAAGTATTTAGCGAGGAAACAGAGCACGCCTAGGTGCACGGTGTAGTTATGGTGCCGCAGGCCGGGGCAGGCACGCGTCTGCCAGCGCTCGGCTTGGCCCTACTGTCGCTGCTCACCGTCACTCACTCCCGCCATGTCCTCTCTCCCCTCCCCTCCTCTCCAACGGCGCGCAGGCATCCCCTCGCGGCCCAACGTCGCGCCCCGCCCGCTGCGGAACATTGCCGAATTCAGCGTCAACGCGCTGAAAACAGGTGAAGCGCGAGGCGCCGGTGCAGGGTTGGTTGCGTTCCCGTGCGGCGCGCGTCAGGCTGGGTGCCACACAGCGTGCGTTTGTTGATTAATTGATTGTTTGATTGCTTTTGGGTTACGCGCGTCTCCAGCACAAGCCTGTGCTGCTGATGCAGAGCCCAGGGTGCGAGCGGCACGGGCTGCCGGCCGCCGCGTGTGCTCGCGCGGGCTCCCCCCCAACCGAATGCAACAGACCCTGCGCTCCAACCGTGCCGTGGCGTGCACCGGCGTGGTCCTCGCAGTGGTCCTGATTCCGTCCACTCCAAGCCTCCAGCCGCTGCCCGTTGTGCGCCGCGTGCGGACGTCACAGCTACAGCCACCTGTGCCTTCACCTCACCTCACCGCAGGCAAGCTGCGCGACCTCGACTTCCTCAAGCCCTACCAGGGCCGCCTTGACGTGCTCTACGCCAACCCCCTGTGCGAAGCCGGCGACAAGGTGAGCTGCGAAGGGCTGCTGCTGCCACCCGTGTGTTGCTGCTTTCGATGGGGGGGCACGTTTCCAGGCTGTGTGGCCGACAGCAGGGCTGCCTTTCTCCGACGAGCTGTATGCCAAGCCCTTGTGGCAAGCCGGCGACAAGGTAGGCGCGCCGTTGCATGCGTGCACCAGCTGCGAACCCTGATTTGCGACAGGCGTCACCTGGTTTACCTGATGCTCTGGTGCGGTGGGTGCTGTCGCATGGCGTGCACACCCGAGCCCCTGTTGCTCAGGCCCCGCAGGGAAGCGCCACACCGGCACTGCCATCGCCCGTTGCTTCCCTCGCCCCTCAGTCATGCCGCTCTGCTGCTTACATGTTGTGGTGTGCAGGTGACCTGCGTCGAAGACGGCCTGCCCACCTGGATTTGCGAGCTGATGGTACGTGCCGCTGCTGCTTCTGCCACTGCTGCCTCTGCCGCTGCTGCTTCTGCAGCTGCTGCCTCTGCCGCTGCTGCCCCTGGCGCTGCTGCCTCCCGCGCCGCTGCCTCTGCCGCTGCTGCCCCTGCCGCTGCTGCTTCTGGTGCGCTGCCACCGCCACCGCCCCGCCACGCCGGCGGCTTCTGCCGCCGCTGCCGCCACTGTCGCTGCCCTTGTGCTCCTTTACTGCGCGTGCCTGCTCGCTTTGCTGCACATTTCCGGGCCTGCTGGTGCAGGGTAGCCTGGCCAGACGCGGCTCTGTTCCTTTCCTGCTGCTTCGTGTGTGCTTGCAGGTCTCCCGCTCCAACATCCACGAATCAATTGAGTACGTCAAGCAGATTGAGGCGGAGGTGCAGAAGGCCATGGTGATAGAGTGATGTGGCGCACCCGTGGAGTGATGTGGAGTGGCCACGACGCACCCATGACGCTCGGCTCATGCCCCAGGCTGGGCGTCGAGCGCGCGGCGGGCTCTACAACCACAGCCAGTGTGTGCGTGGCGGCCTCGTAGGTGTAGAAGCGTGGCCTTGTAGGCGGTGCGCCATCGGTTGCACTGTGTACCCATCGGCCCGCCGCCGCCCCGACCCCGTTCTTGCGCTGGGCACCCTTCCGCCGCCCACGCCCCGTCTTCCCTTGCGTCGTCCCTACCTGTGCCACCACACAAGCAGAGGGTCCTCCACAACTCAAGCCGAGTCGCGCACACGCCGGTGCCGCCTTTTGCTCCCGTTCGTTCCGTTCTCCGTGACCCTCCACCCTGCCCCATGGCGCCGCTCGCCGACCATAGCGGTGTGCGCCGCCATAGCGGTGTTCCTGCTACCCTCCGCCCGCTGCTCCTCTCTCCCCTACCGCTACGTTTCGCCGCTGGTAACACACTGCCATGTAAACATGACCGACAGGAGATGTGCACAGGAGTGTTAGTTGTGCACCCGCTGCATCCACGGGGTCTACCCCTTCAGGGCGATGTAGTGGCCAACAGCGGCATAGGCAAGTGAGGTTTGGCGGGGCGCCGCTTGCCTCACGCAACCGCTGCGAGCGCTCAACAGTGCTTGCCTGCCCCGTGTCCTACCTGCCGCCCGGAATGTCGCACACATAGGAAGAACTTCGGAACCGGCGCAGGACGTTTCGCGACGCCCGCTGGCCACACGTCGCCTGAAGATCGTGGTAAAAGCTGTATGGTCGAGCAACGCGGCGGCGGCGCGCGGCGAGCGGCCGCCCTGCCGCCGCCTACAGTCGGCGCCGCCGTCGTGCTAGCGCTGCTGCTGGCACGCGCTGCAGCCCCCGGTGCTGCTGATGATACAACCGACGGTGAGCCAACTGTAGCTGTAAGGCCCCAGGTTAGCAGCAGCTGTCTGATACCCTGTCGCGGCAGCAGCACCCCCTCTTCTCCATCGTGTGCAATGCTGCGCCTCGCACGTGCCCTCTCCATGTGCCTGCCGCCGCCGCCGCCCCACCGCAGGCGATGGAGTGGTGCTGCACGCCCCCCGCATCGCCATCACCGCCTCTGACCCCAGTTGGATTGCTCCACCACAAGGATTACCCCAATGGGATTTCTGGTCGGCTGCCTGGTGAGGCCGAAGGGCTGCTGGGTGCAGCTGCTGCAGCAGGAATCATTTCAAGCAGGGGGGTGGGGGGGAGCTGCATCCATGGCGTGGGGGGCGCTCCACCAGGCCGTTCGAATGCCTGCCTTGTGCTATGCAGGCATCCGACCCTCCTCCAGTACAATGTACTGCAGCACACTCTCTCCAACTCCAACCCACCCACCCACCCATCCACCCACCCACCTGCCCGCCTGCCCGCCTGCAGGGACCCCGACTCTCATTCAGGAGCAGCGGCACGTCATACTGCTGTGGGTGCATGCCTCCCCGCGCCTGCGCACGCAGCCGCTGCCTGCGCCTGCCGCGTCACGCCACCAGCCTTCGTCGACTGCCCTTCCCTCCCTCCCCTACACAGAAAGCTGGGCGTCAAGCAAACGGGCGTCGGCTCGTCAGCGCCCAACGCAAGCGTCACTCTGCTGCCAGCACTGGCACGGCTGCCGCGGCTGCAGGTACGCCCGCGGCCCAGCGGTCTGTCGCACTGCCCATCCGCTGACTTGCCGCAGCAGCAGCAGGGTCTGCCGGGGCGGAGCAACCGGCGGCCAGCGGGAAGTCACTGGCGCGGCTGCCGCGGCTGCAGGGCAGCTGCAGCAGCCCAACCAACACAGCAGTGAAGTGTGCACGCTTGCTCTCTGCTGTCCTGAGGTGTCTGGCTCCTCCTCTGCAGACCCTGGTTTTGAGCCGGCCCAGCGCGGCGCACCCCTGGCCAGCGATACCCAGCGAATGGCTGCAGCCCGGAGCCTTCCCGAGCCTGCGGTGGTGAGTGCAGGCCTGGTGTACGGCAAGCCTGGCCCAGCAGCTGCACGGCACTGTGCTGCACGCAGGTCACTAGTCCCGCCCACGCCTCCCAGGCGCCTCCTGAGGTGCTGCCATGGTGCACCGTGGTGTGCCTGACGCAGCCTTGGCCGCCCTGCCCCTGCATCGCCCGCCCGCCTGCCAGGCCTGCAGTGCACAAGCGCGCCTGGCCTCAAGCGCAGGCACCACCCATGGGTGGCACCCACCCCATGTTTGCCAGTCACCGCTCGCATCTGCCCCTGCCGCGTGCAAGCTCAGGCTTGGGGGGCCCTCCCTGGCAGCGCCGCTGCCCGGCCCCCCCCCCCCCCCCCCCCCCCCCCACACCCACCCACCCACCCACCCACCACACACACACACACACACGCACACACACACACACACACACACACACACACACGCCCGCCCGCCCGCCCGCCCGCCCGCCCCACCCCACCCCACCCCACCCCACCCACACCCGCAACTGCACCGCCCCGCCTGCCTGCCCCTGCCGCGTGCAGGCTCCACCTGGCGGGCCCCTCCCGCGCGGCGCCGCTGCCCGACATCCCCCCACGCGCGCTGCCCCTCCTCGGAAAGCTGGAGCTGGAGTTCTCCGCGCTGCGCTCCACGCTGCCAGTGGGCTGGGGCGCAGGTGCGCGTGTGCGGCCGGCGGTGCTGTGCGTTGCGCTGCGCTGGGCGGTGCCGCTTTGCCAGGTGGCGCCACTTTACTGCTGTGTTGGTGCCTTTCGACCCCGGAGCAGCGGAGCGCCGCCGGGCGCGGCCGTCCTGCTCGCATGCCCGGCAGCGCTGGGCAGCTCAGCGCCGCCGCCGCCACCGCGGCCGAGCCTCCCCTTGCTCTCCCCGCGCTGCGTCGCTCCCGCTGCCGCCGCGGTGCAGACCCTGCTGTGCTGCCGGTGCTCAGGGACCTCAGAGTGAAGATGGATGTGGTGGGATGGCTGCCAGCTGAGTGGTCGCGCGGCTTCAGAAAGCTGACACACCTGGTCATCATGGGAGCGCCAGTCGCCGCAGAGGGGGGCCAAGCATCCCACCCCGCCCTGCCGTCCAGCCCCACACCAGACAGAGGTGTGTGCTGGAGGGCTGTCACCTGCGTTGGGCGGGGGGGAGGGGGGGGGGGTCTGGAGAGGGGCAGGCACTGGCTGGTTGTCCCTTCGCCGCGTGAGACCGAGCCACCCCCCACCCTGCGGTGACCCCGCCCTGGCAGGCCAGGCGTTGGACCACATGCTGCGGGGTGGCTGTCCTGTTTCGCCGTACCATTCGCTGCTCTGCTTCCCCTTGCCAAGAACCCTTTTTCAAACCCTTGCCGCCGCCGCAGGGACCCTGCCAGACGAGTGGGCTGCACACTTTTCGGTGCTGGAACGGCTCAGCCTGCGTGGCCTCGGCCTGACCGGCAGCATCCCTCGTTCGTTGGCAGAGGCAGGCATGCCCTCCCTGACCAGTCTGTGAGTCGAAACGCCGCCGCCGCCGCCGCTGCTGCCTGCGGGTGTGGGGCTGCGCATGATGCCGGCGGCGTGCATTTGTGGCGATGCTGTTGGTGCTTGTGGGCAGGCATGATCGCGCTTTGTGCGGCCGCTGCGCATGCTGCGTGCAGACGCTTCCTGCTTCCAGCCTCACTGTCCACGATACCCCCGGTTCAATCAATTTGAATTCAATCAATCAATCGCCATCTCTCTGTCCCACCTCCCCCTGCAGCGACCTCAGCACAAACCATTTGACTGGCAGCCTGGCCCCCACCCTCATGACCACCCACCCTCGGCTCAACGCCATCGCAGTGAGCCCTCCCACAGCAACGCATGCATGCGTCGAGACCACCACCATGCAGCAGCGCGTCGGCAGCGCTAGCAGGGATGCACGAGGGCAGGCGGCGCCGGCGGGTGGAGACGAGCGGGCACGCGGCGATGGCGAGCCAGCAGGCGTTGAGCTGCACCCGAAGCTGCCTGCCCCCCCCCTCTGCAGTTGGGTCATAACAATTTCTCCGGCACTCTGCCGGACGAGTGGGCGAGGAGCAAGGTAGGGGGCCTGTGCCGCGCTGCTCTGCGTTGGGCCGGGCTGGGCAGGGCAGCGCAACGCCTGGCTTCTGTCAGCCGCTGCAGCCAGGAAGGCAGGCTGCTGCGACCCCCCTGCGCAGCCCCTGCATGCCCCCTGCGCGTCCGGCTTGTGTCTCGCTCCAACAACTTGCCCAGCCGCGCCCCCTGCCTGCCTGCAGGTCACCACCTCTCCCTGCCCTACAACTCCCTCAGCGGCGCTGCTTTCCCCGCTGCCTGGCTTGAGCCAGGAGCCATGGCTCAGCTGGCGACGCTGGACCTGACAGGTAGGGTTCCGTTTGATCGATCGATCGATCCATTGATTGAGCTGTCTAAGCATACTTCCCACCGCTGCCAACTGTCTTTACGTTTGTACAGTTTTTGTAAGGCAGCCGCACTTTTGTGGTGGCTGGGGTTCTGGTCGGGGGCCTGATAGACGGAAAGCCAGCAGCTTGGCAAGGCGCATGTGCTGCCTTAGAGTGCGCGCGAAGCAGGCATCCTGCCAGCTCCGGGCGTGGCAGGTGACCGGCTGGCTGGCTGGCCGACAGAAGCACCCCCCTTGGAGAAGAAATGCATGCGCAGGTCCCCTACCCTGACGCGACAGTCGCCAGCCCGCTAGCGCTCTCTCGAGGCCGACCCTCTCACAGCCCTGCTGGTTTGCTGTGCAGGCAACGCAGGTTTGTCTGGCACGCTGCCTGCCGGCCTGCAGTGGCCGAAGCTGAGGAACTTGTGAGTTGGCGGGCTGGTCGGTTGACGGGGTTGGGCCTGCAGGCCCCTTTGCCGTTCCGCTTTGCCAGCTGTGGTTGGGCCGCAGCGCTTCGCGCACCTCGCTTGGCTGCCTGCCCCGCCGTGCGCTCACCTGTCAGCTGCGGCAGCGGTGTTTGTTGGACGAAGAATTCCCGCCATGCAGCATGCGCATGTGCAGCCACCCGCCGCTGCTGGCCCCTGCATGCAGGTTTCTCGGCGGCACGTACGTAAGCGGCAGCGTGCCCAGCGCCTGGTGCATAACGAAGCTGGCCTGGAACCTTCACTCCCTGTGAGGCGCTGCATCGCGCCTCATGGCACACCTGTGCATGCACGCTTGTGTAGCTCCCCCGCCTGGCAGCGTGGCTCTTCAACCACACACACACTGTCGCACTGCACAGCTCCCTGCTTGCATCGTCACCATGTCCTCCCTCCCTACTCCCCGGCCTGGTGACGCAGAGACCTGCGCGGCACGGCTGCGGACCGCAGGCTGCCGGCGTGTGTGCGGCGGTCGTTCGAACTCCACTCGACGTTAGCGCGCGAGCCTGCGCCCATGCCGGAAGCAACCGACCAGGACTTGTGGCAGTCGCTGCTGCAGCGGCAGCAGGAGCAGCGGGCGCGGCGCCGAGCCGTGGCCGGCCTGGCGGCGCTGCTGCTGCCGCTGGCGGTGGCGGCGGGCGTGACGGCGCGCGTGCTGTGGCGACGGCGGCTGCGGCGGCAGCTGGGCGGCGTTCACTGGGAGGCGCAGCACCTCATGCCGCACGCCGCGCAGCCTCCTCCTCCTCAGCAGAGCCCCGCATTCCCAGGGCCAGGCGCTGCCGCATCACCACGCTGCTCAGCGACCAGCTGCAGGCCCCTGCTCCCACGATTGAGCTGCAGAGCGTTGCAGCGCCCGCGGCCTTGGTGCACCAGTTTGGCAGGGCGGCGCTGAGCGCTGTGCCGCAGTGCTCCCCAGAGCAGGCTGCCCGCTTGCAGCACCCTGGCGGCAGCTTGGAGCTGCAGCCTGTGCCCTGGCAGAATGCAGCTGGGGCACGCAGCAGGCTTGGTCGGCTGGCTGCTGCCCGCCGTTGGGGCCTGCCCACCACCTCCCTCCAGCTGAATCCCAACGAACTAGAGGTGAGTAGCTGCCGTGGCAACCGTCGCCGCTGCTGCCGCTGCTGCTGCCGTCGCCCGCGCGACCACGGTGCTGCTCTGCAACGGCAACCAGGCTGTGCCGAGGCCATCCGTGTGAGCTCCCCACTCGCCGCCGACGACCACCCTGCTCGCCGCCCCCTCCCCTGCACTGCGCTGCCGCTGCATACAAGTGGAGCACAGCGGAGGCGGGCCCCGGCAGTCCACAGCCCAGCTCAGCGTGTGCTTCTCAACCGAGTGCTTCCGCTGTTTCCAGTTGCTGCTGAGCCGTCGCCGCCACCCTGCCCCTCCTCCCCTCCTCTGCAGTTTGTTTTGGACGACGAGGGAGGAGGCCTGGTGGAGCTGGGGTGGGGCGGGCAGGCAGTCGTCTGCCTGGCACGTATGAGCGACGACCGTTTCGTCGCAGCAAAGGTGTGGCCGGAGGCGGGGGGTACTGCAAGAGAGGCCACCTGCAAGAGAGGCCACCTGCAAGAGGGGCCGCCCTCTCTTGTTGACGTCACCTCCCCCGCGCGCTGATTTGATGCTCGCCTGCATTCCGCCGCTGCCCCTGTCTGGCAGGTGCTCGAGGTGCTGCCAGGCGTGGACTCTAGCGCGGCCTGGCACGAGGCGGCGCTGCTGTGGCAGTGCGTCCACGATCGCGTTGTGCCGCTGTACGGCGTCGCAATCATGGCAAGGCTGGTGTCGTAGGGGTGCCTTGCTGATTCGGACAGCAGGGAAGGAAGGGGCGGTGGCGGCACCAGCGATGTGGTTGCGGGAAGGCATCCATGACCGGGCTCCGCCTTGCTTTGGCGCTGCGCGGCTGTCGAGGCAAGCAGCAGCGCGGGGCTGGGCAGTCGCACGCTGCGTTGCGCGCCTCTGCGGCCCGCATGGCAGCGCTGAGGTGGAGGGCAGGTTGATGGGGGCCGGGCTGCCTGCCTGCCTGACCACCCGCCCTGACACTCTCCGCCAGCTGGCGTCAGCCTGCCTGACACCCACCTCATCTTCCTTGCAGGGGCCCCTCGTGGTGCTTGCAATGGAACTCATGGAGGGCGGCTCGCTGCTGCAGGCGGTTCAAAACCCTGTAACAAGGGCCATGCTGCGCTGGGAGGCGGGGTACGCAGGGCAGGGAAGGGGACAGGCCGCCAGCAGCTGGCGCAGGCTGCCCGGGCAGGCGCAGGCTGGCGCAGGCTGGCACGAGGCAGCTTTGGTCGACACCCACACGTAGTCGACACCCGCACGTAGCGCGGCCACCTAAAAAGTAACGCTGTGCACGCTGTGGTCACCGCCGTGCTTCTGCAGGGGCCGCCAGGTGGCGACAGACGTGGCAGAGGCGCTGCACTTCCTTCACGGTCACATGCGGGTGCTGCACGGCGACCTGAAGCCGGGGTGAGGCAGGGGCCTGCTGTGCCTGCTGTGCTGTGCAGTGCTGTGCGGTGCTGCGCGTCCTGGCCGTCCTGGCCAGCTCCTGCCCCTGCGCCCGTCACCCTGACCTTTGCCCACCTGGGCACGCCCACATCATCACCCCCAACCCCGCCCCCCTTCTCGAATCTGCGTACATGCGCCGCCTTTGGAACATGGGCTCGAAATACCGCATTAACGTCGCCCCTGGCATTGACACCCCTTGACACGCGGGGAGCTCGACAGCAGAGCCCGCGGCAGCATAGCAGCGTCAGCACCCACATGACCCCCCGCCCCCCCGCAGGAGCGGCACTCCCTCGCTACCACCCGGGGACACTCAGCCAGCCTCAAGCCGCCAGCAGCAGCCCCAACAGACGCCTACCGACTCTCCAGCGCCCGCCTCCAATCTGCGCCCTTCCCGCAGGTGTGTCTCAGCCACGGGCGCAGCAGCGGCGGCGGGCAGTTTGCATCTTGCTTTCAGACTGTCTGCTTGCACCCGCAGCCAGCCCCCGGTGGTCCCCGTTCGCCCTTTGTTCGCCACGCATGAGAGATTTCCCGTCTTGAACCTTCTGGACTCGCCCCCGGGTGAGCCAGCTGGCATCGGTGCTGCGCGTACCGACCTGGGTAAGGCAGGGGCCTACTCTGCTGCGTGTGCAGACCTGAAGCCGGGGTAAGTGCGCTGACCGCGTCGCTGGGCCTGCTGTGCTGTGCTGTGCGCCTGCTCCCCAAGTTGCCAAGATGCATCCCTGGGCCCTCTCTCCCCCTGTTTCGCCCTGCAGCAACGTGCTGCTGACAGCCGACCTGCGTGCCTGCCTGGCAGACATGGGGCTTGCCCAAGTGATGGCGGCCAGCCAGGGCCCTAAAGCCCTCGGCTTCTGCGGCACGCACACAGGCGCGCTTGGGGGCACTTCTTGGGACTCCAGGAGGGCAGGACTGCAGCGCGGGCATCGTGCTCGGCAGATGTTCCCTTGCCTGCGTGTGCCTGCCCGCCCCTGCCTGCCTGCCTCCCCCTTTGTCCACGTGCCACGGGTCGGCCGTGAGCTGCTGGGGCAGCGACGCGCCCCTGCCGGGCGCGCGGCCCGACGCCCTCGCCCTCCTCTGCTCCTCCCTTCCTTTCATGCTGCCTCTGCCCGCAGCCCCGCAGCAGCCGCTGGGGCAGGCCTGCGCGTTTTCGGTGGACATGTACAGGTGCACGCAGTGCAGCTCGAGTGCTCGTCACAATCGCGCACTCATGGCGTGCCTGCCCTCACTTTGCAGCCTTTTCCTGCACCCGTGCGCTCCTGCCATCTCGCATACAGAAGAAATATACCCCCCCCCACCCCCCCACCCCACCCACCCCCCACCCCACCCACCCACCCACCCACCCCCACCCACCCCACCCCACCCACACCCACCCCACCCACACCCACCCCACATCCCAAGTCCATTTTGTTCTGCAGCCTGGGCGTGCTGCTGGTGGAGCTCACCACTGGGCAGCTGGTGCAGCGGCGAGGCTCGTGGCGCATGCCGCACGTGCCTGCCGAGTGCTCCCAGGCGGTGCAGGCCCTCATAGTGGAGTGCCTATCCAACCACCCCGAAGGGCGGCCCAGCGCAGCAGACGTGCTGCAGCGGCTGCGTGCCGATGCCGCCGGCGCCGCCGGCGTGGCGTGACGGCCCCCGGCGTTGCTGAGGCTGCGCGCTGACGCTGCCAACTTGCGTGAAAATATGTACAAACACTCTGCAAATCTGTAGTCTCCCCTCTTCTGCTTTCTACATGTTGTATAGCCCCTTCTTGTGTTAGTTTCCACATCCTGCCCTCCCACATCCTCAACTCTGCATCCCAGCATGAGCACAGCACAGCACAGCGTGTGCATCAGTGGCCACCAGCGCCATGTATCATCAGCCTGTACTGTCACACTCCCAGATTATTTGCCTCTTTGCTTATTATTGCTCACCAAATACAGTTATGCTTCGTGCGCTGTGGTAGTCGTTTCCCTGCTGCCGACGTGTTGTTGCGCAGGTCGACAGTTTTGTCGGGCAGGCGCAGTGGGGTGCCCCCATGCCCGCCAGCCTC
This sequence comes from Micractinium conductrix, assembly GCA_002245815.2. Lineage (NCBI taxonomy): Eukaryota > Viridiplantae > Chlorophyta > Trebouxiophyceae > Chlorellales > Chlorellaceae > Micractinium > Micractinium conductrix. Next base: position 73,445 of record LHPF02000063.1, read on the forward strand.
AGTCGTGTATGTGGTGGCTGCAGTCATCGGAACTAGCCGCCGAGTGCATTGGCACTGAAATCAAACGCACAACGCCCACACACCGTGCGGCTTTGGCTAGGATGCAAATAGCTGAAGCTGCTGTTGCTGCTGCGCCGAGCGCCTACAAGTTAAGCACCTGCGCATTGCAGCCGCAGGCCAAGCAGGTCTAATTCAGTCATTCCACGCCTCTGGTTGGGCATCCGAGTTTCGGCAGGTGCAAGTGGCACATGCGGTTACGCAGAGGTCCGCGTGCCGCATGCTGGCGGCGAGCGGCGGCTTAGCGGGATGGGGCGGCACTGTCGCGGCATGTTGATCGCGCATTGCGCAATCGCTGCCTCTCACGCGCCTGCTGGTGCCCTGCATTTGAGTAAGAGGCAGCGCTGAGGCGCAAATGAGCACGTCGGCCTCTAGTTTGCACTTGCGCGACGCCGCGGCCATGGGTCCGCCTGTGCGCACTGCTCTGGCACATACCCTGCGGTTTGTCCGCTACGGAGGCGCGCCGGGCGGCCTGCGCCTGGCTGGACGGCGTCAGGGGCATGTCGCGTTCCCGCACCGCACCGCCTGCCAGGCCGCCTCCACGGTGGCCAACGACGCCCAAACCGCGCCGTGCGGTCCGACTGGCGAGGCAGCGGTGACCGGTGGTGGCGCTGCCGCCGCCGCCGCCGCCACCGCCGGCCGCCCCTACCAGTCTCAGGCCTACCCCTTCACTGAGATCGAGGCCAAGTGGCAGGCGTTCTGGGAGGAGCACAAGACCTTCCGCACCCCCGACTTTCATGAGCTGGACACCAGCAAGCCCAAGTTTTACGCGCTCGACATGTTCCCCTACCCCAGGTGCGCGCCCAGTTGTTGGGTGCTCTGTTGTGTGCAGGCAGGCACTCGCGGTGCTGCACTTACATCCCTGCAAGCCTCCTTCACAACCCCCCTGGGCGCCTTACACCTGCTGCTGCTGCAGCGGTGCCGGCCTCCACGTGGGTCACCCCGAGGGGTACACAGCCACCGACATTGTGGCGCGCTACAAGCGCATGCGCGGCTTCAACGTGCTGCACCCCATGGGCTGGGACGCGTTCGGCCTGCCTGCTGAGCAGTATGCAATCCAGGTAGGGCAGAGGAGCAGGGTTGCAAAAGCTCGGTGGGGACTAGGTGCATGCCGCCATGTCCAAGCCCCTGGTGTGATATACGACGGGTGCATGCGCTGCCTGGGGCGCTGTGTGCGGCAGCACCGAGTGCTGCAGGGCGTCCGCTGCGCGCTGCAAGCTGCGCGCCGACTAACTACCCCCTTTCCTGCCCATGGCTTGCAGACCGGCACACACCCGGCGGTGACGACAGACACAAACATCGACCGCTTTCGGGAGCAGCTCAAGAGCCTGGGCTTCTCTTACGACTGGGGCCGCGAGGTGTCCACCTGCCAACCGAGTTACTACAAGTGAGTGAGGGAGGAGCAGTGTGGTAGCCACGGTGTGCAAAATGAGGAGTGAGGGCCAGGCGGCGGCAGCGGCAGTAGTGGCGGCTGCAAGCTGCCGATGCATTCATTCATGCTTGCTCCCCCCCGGTCAGATGGACGCAGTGGATCTTCCTGCAGCTGTTCAACAAGGGGCTGGCCTACCAGGCGGAGGTCCCAGTCAACTGGTGCCCAGCCCTGGGCACGGGTACGTGCGCGACGGCGCGGGCGCAGGGGGAAGACAGCAGATCCAACCCAGCAGCCTGGATGCGCTGCCGCTGCAGCCTGCTGTCGCTTGCGTGTTGTCCCTGCTGCCGCTGCCGCACGTGCTGATCACATGCAGGAAGAGAAGACACGCCTCGCCCGTGCCTTGCCTTGGCCCCCTCCCTTGTGTTCTGCCAGTGCTGGCCAACGAGGAGGTGATTGGTGGGCTGAGCGAGCGCGGCGGCCACCCCGTCGTGCGCATGCCTCTCAAGCAGTGGATGCTCAAAATCACAGCTTACGGGGACAGGTGGGGGGCGGGCGGGCGGGCGGCGCAGGGGCGGTGGGCTGCAAGCAAGCAAGCATGCATGATGCATGTGTGCCTGCGTGCCTCTGTGTGAGGCATGCGCGGCGGCAGTGCGCACGTCTCTTTGTGTGCCCCACCTGTTAGTGTTGTTTTGCTGTGTGCCTCCCGGCTGCTTCCCAGTCTGGAGGGCCTGGGCTGGGCTCCCAGCAGCGCAAGGGAGCAGCTCTGGGGGCCCTCCCTTTGTCCGCTTCGACCTTTTGTTGCCTGCTGCGCCGCCACGCTCTCGTTTGTTGCCCGATCGCGTTCAATGCAGGCTGCTGTCTGATTTGGAGGGCCTGGACTGGGCTGACAGCATCAAGGAGATGCAGCGCAACTGGATCGGCCGCTCTGAGGGCGCCACCATCCGATTCCGCGTGGCGCCCGGCGACGGCGCGTCCGTGCCCGCTGGTGCGCCGTGGGCAGGGCCTGTGCGGGCATTCACGGACGGCAGACATGAGGGCTCCATGCATGTGGTGCCACGTGCTGCGGAAGGGCCACCATTCGTGTCCGTGTGCGGCAGTTGACGAGGCTGCAAGTGTCGATGACGCGTGCAGAGGCCTGGGCAGGCTGCACCCCGCACTCGGCACGCTGCGGGGAGCGCCGAGCCCGGCAGCGCAGCAGCATCGAGGGTACTGCAGCTCCCTGCAATCCCTCACAAACAGCCCCCTGCTTCCTCTGTCTGCCCGCAGATGCAGAGGTTGAGGTGTACACCACCCGGCCGGACACCCTGTTTGGCGCGACCTACATGGTGGTGGCGCCCGAGCACCCGCTGCTGTCCGCGCTGGCTTCCTCTGCGCAGGCCGCTGAGGTGGGGTGCTGTGGGGGGTGCAGCCGTGGTGCGAGGGGTGGCAGGACCACCTGAGGGCGACTGCCAAAGCGGCCGCTGCTGCACTGGCAGGGACTGCACGGCGTGCTGGAGTGACCGCTTGGGTGACGGCATGACATGCCACCAGGCGGACGGCAGCGCCCGCAGCGCAGCTCGGCGGGCAGAAGCCCTGTTGCTGTACTGTGGGGCACGTGGGGCCAAGGTTGGGGGGCACTGTTTGTCGCCCGACAAAAGCGTTGGGTGTCGCGACGTTGCAGGTGGCGGCGTATGTCGAGGCCGCCTCCAAGAAGAGCGACTTTGAGCGGACTGAGCTGGCGTCCAAGCACAAGAGCGGCGTGTTCACCGGTGCGGCGCAGCGTTGCCTGGGCGGGGCGTTGCCTGGGCAGAGCGATGCGTGGGCAGGGCGTTGCATGGGCGGGGTGGGGTGCAGTGCAGTTTATCAGCAAGGGAAGAGTGGGCGGGGCGGGGCGGGATGGGTGGAGCACGGAGCGTGGTTTATCAGCAAGGGAAGGCTGGGCTGGGCTGGGCGGGGCGAGTGGGGCACGAGCGTGGTTTATCAGCAAAGGGAAGGCTGCCACATGGGAAAGGGATGCTGCTGCCACGCCGGGTTGAGGAAACCGCGCTGAACCCTGCTGGCCGCCCGGCACCCTGCAGGCTCCTACGCCGTCAACCCTGGCAGCGGCCAGCAGGTGCCCATCTGGGTGGCCGACTACGTGCTCGGCGGCTACGGCAGCGGCGCCATCATGGCGGTGCCCGGCCACGACACCAGGTGCACGCGCTGTCAGACAGCCAGCAGCACCAGCACCCGTAGCGTGCATGGTTTTCTTTCTTAACACGTTTGCCATCCAGTGCTGGACCCGTCGTTACTGCTGATCAAATCGTCTCCCCTCATCCCTCCTGTGCACCCAGGGACCTGGAGTTTGCCCAGGCCTTCAACCTCCCTGTGCGCACCGTGGTGGCGCCAGCGGAGAGCAGCAGCAGCAGCGGCGGCAGCAGCGGCAACGGCGCCTCCAGCGACGGCGCCTCCAGCAGCAACGGCGCCTCCAGCGGCAGCGGCGCGGCGGCGGAGGCCTACACGTCTCCTGGCGTGGCGGTCAACTCTGCATGCAGCAGCAGCGGTCTGAGCCTGGACGGGCTGCCCACCGACCAGGCTAAGGCGGCGGCGATCGACTGGCTTGAGCAGCAGGGGATTGGGCACCGGCAGGTGGGCGGGCGGTTAGGACTCGAGCAACGTGGCATGCCAGCAGCAGTGGACGGCTGACGCGGAGTGGCAGCTTGCTGCGCGTGCCGTGCATGCCGTGCGTGCCTCGCTGGTTTGCAAGCACAGCAATCCGGCCTGCTCGCTGCCACACCACCATGCAGGTCAATTTCAAGCTGCGTGACTGGCTGTTTGCGCGGCAGCGGTACTGGGGGGAGCCCTTCCCCATTGTGTACCCGGAGGGCAGCGAGGTGCGGAGCGCAGGGAGCGGTGGGGGCAGGCAAAGCGCTGCAGGGCAGGTGCGAGCCTGTGCTGCATGCCGCGGCATGCGCGACGTGGCACAGCGCCAAGCAGCAGTGCAAACTTGCTGACCTGCACGGCACCCGTTGCATAGTACCAGCAGTGCTGCCAAGCCGCATCGTCCCAACGCATACCTGCGTGCTTGCGCCGTGTGCTGTGCAGGAGTCTGTGGGCATTGCTGAGAGCGAGCTGCCGCTGAGGCTGCCAGACACCGACGACTTCAAGCCCTCGGGGACGCCCGACCCGCCGCTGGCAAAGTGCACAGACTGGGTGGCCACCACCGACCCGCAGGTGGGCGCCTGCAACATGGGTTTGGGTCAATTGGCACGGCTGCGGGCGGTGCGCCCTGGCGGGGCTGCTGCCGAGGGGTGCCGTTGTTCTACTGATGCCCGCAAACGCCAGCTTCAGATTCTACCAAAAGGGCAAAAACCGTTGGCACGCCACACCATGCCACGCCGCACCCACCCCTCTCCTGCAGGGACGGCCGGCGCGTCGCGAGACGAGCACCATGCCTCAGTGGGCGGGCTCCTGCTGGTATTACCTGCGCTACATCGACCCCCTGAACGACAGCAGGTGGGTGGTTTGGTGGCTGGCCGGCGAGCTGGCTGCGCGCCGTCATGCCTGCAAGCATGCCTGCGTGCGTACGTGCCTCGTGCAGCTTGCGTGCGCATCGCCAGGCGTCCAACCGCACACGTCTGCACGTCTGCCCTTCCCCTGTTGCCAGGCTCGTGAGCGAGGAGGCAGAGAAGTATTGGATGCCTGTGGACCTGTACGTTGGCGGCGCTGAGCACGCTGTGCTGCACCTGCTGTACTCTCGCTTCTGGCACAAGGTGGGCAGGTGGGGGGGAGGGCACGGTGAGGCTCAGGCTGGCCAGTGCTGCCCCAGCAGCGGCGGCTGCAACGAGGGATGCCAGAGGGCGTGTTGCCGCAGGCCACATGCCTGCTTGCCTGCTTGGCGGCCGCCTCGCACGCTCCAGCTGGGTGGAACTGGCTAGACGTGGTGGTGCTGCTGCTGTGCACCCCACAATTGCCCCAGCCGCGCCCCCTCTGCCGTCTTTCAGGTGCTGTACGACATCGGTGCAGTGAGCACGCCAGAGCCCTTCCAGCGGCTAGTCTCCCAGGGCATGATCCTGGGAGAAGTGGAGTACACTGTGCACAAGGACGCCAGCGGGGCGTACTGCGCAGAGGGCGCGCCGGGCAGCGCCACGATACGGTGCGGTGCGCCGCGGTGCGCCGCGGTGGCTGCGGGGCAGCTGGCTGGCTGGCGTGCCGGCGTGCAGGGAGGGGTGGGTGTGGAGGGCGCTGCGGTGGTGGGGCGCCAAGGCGGCGGGCGCCGTCGCGCATCATGGGACGGGCGTAGTCCAAGTGCGGGCTGGCTCCCTTTTCCCCGGTCCTCATCTCTGTGCTTGGCTTGTGCCCATGTGTGTTGCGGCCAACGCAGGCTGGATCCATCAGAGGTGGAGCCAGCTGGCGGCGGCGGCTTTGTGCTGAAGGCCGACCCGGCTGTCAAGGTGTGTGGCGCGAGGCAGGGCGGGCGTGCGGGGCACGGTGCTGGTGCTGCAGCCCGCTCGAGGCTGCTGCAGGGCGCTGCGCTGGGGGCGTCGCCTGGACTGCTGGCTTGCGCAGCCTGCCGGTCTCAACACCGTGCCCACCCACTCGTCTGCCCACCCGTCCCTGCCTCCGCAGGTCACCTCGCGCGCACACAAGATGAGCAAGAGCCGCGGCAACGTCATCAACCCCGACGACGTGGTGTGGCAGGTCGGTGAAGGCTCCCTCGGCGGCTGCGTCCGCAGACCCTCCTGCCCCCCAGGGCCTTGCCGAAGCAGTACCCTTCCTGGCCACGCTCTGCCGGCACCGCGTGCGCGCGCACCCCGAGCCACCCCCAACCACCACGCCCGCCGCCTTCGTTTGCCTGCTGCAGTACGGTGCCGACTCGCTGCGGCTGTACGAAATGTTCATGGGACCACTGCGGGACACCAAGGCGCGCTGCACCGCCTGCGCCTGTGGCTGGGGTGCTGCACTGTGGCTACGGCTGTGGCTGTGGCTGCGGCTGCTGTTGCTACGCCCTGCTGAGGCCACTGCCCGCCGCTGCCTCCGGGAATGCTGCCGCAGCTGCCGCTGCCGTGACTATCGCCGCCGCTGCCCCGCCTCCCACCACCTCCTGCCCACCCCCCCTTGCGGCAGGTGTGGTCCACCAAGGGAGTGGAGGGGGTGCACCGCTTCCTGGCTCGCGTCTACCGCCTGGTCACCGAGCAGCCGCTGACCGACGCGCAGCCCGACGGCGACCAGCTGCGCCTGCTGCACCAGACAATCAAGAAGGTGGGCGGGCGGGCGAGGGGTCGATGGCTTGAGTGGCTGGCTGTGTAGGTGCGGGTGGGTGGGCGGGTAGATGGATGGGTCGGAGGCTTTCTGTGGCTGCAGCTGGAGCTGTGAGCTATGGGGAACTGCAGCTGGAGCTGTCAGCTTCGGGGGATCGCAGCTGGACGTGGTGGGGGGGTGCACCACAGCCCCGTAGGTGCGCTGAGACCCGTCCAGCTCAGCATCGGCCCCTCCCTTGTGGCACTGCTGCAGGTGACTGAGGAGACGGAGGAAATGCGGTTCAACACCGGCCTGGCAGGTGGGTGGGTGGGTGGGTGGGTGTGCAGGCTGACGGGTGGGTGGGTGGGTGGGTATGCAGGCTGGCGGGTGGGTGGGTGGGTGTGCAGGCTGGCGGGCGGGTGGGTGCATGATTATGGCCTTGTGCAGGGCCTCTCTCTCCCCCTTACACACCGCGAGTTTCTCAACACGCCCGGTGCGCAGCGATGATGGAGTTTGTCAACGGCGCGTACAAGTGGGAGTCGCGGCCGCGCGCAGCGCTGGAGCCCTTCATCCTGCTGCTCTCCCCCTACGCGCCCCACCTGGGTGAGCGCGCGGCGGATGGCGCAGACTCAAACGTGCTGAGGGGTGTCGCAGAGGGGGTCACGCAGGCGTGGTGCCGAAGGGGTGCTACTGAGGGGGGGGATGCCGAGGGGGGCAGGCCACGCGGCTGTCGCCCTGGGTGAGTGGGTGGGCGACTGAATACAGATTGGTGACAGGCAGCGAGGCCGGGTGCTGACCAGCGTCTGCGTGGTGCTGGCGAGCGACGTCGCTGCCTCTCGTGTGAGGCCCATGTGCACGCCGCCTGGGCGCTGCACCCCCACCCTCCTCCTCCCCTCTGAAACCCAACCCTCCCTTCCTTCTATCCTGTGCAGCGGAGGAGATGTGGATGGTGCTGGGGCACAGCGGCAGCCTTGCGTACGAGCCCTGGCCACAGGCGGACGACAGCCTGCTGGTGCAGAGCACGTACAACCTGCCGGTGCAGGTGCGCGCCAAGGGGGGGGGCTGTCGGCCTGGCGGGCATGCGCTGCATGTCCCGGCTTCGTCAGCAAGCAGCATCGCCGCCGTGTGCCTCTATTACGACAGCCGAACCCCCCGATTCCGTTCCTCCACTTGAATCCGATCCACACAGGTGAACGGCAAGATGCGCGGCGCAGTGGAGGTCAACGTGGACGTTGGTCAGGACGAGGCGGTGGCGGCGGCGCAGGTGGGGGCCGCGGGGTCGGCCGTGGCCGGGACGCGGGGGTTGGCGGGGCGGCCGCAATGCACAACTGCTCTGCTAGGGGCGCTGGCGGGTTGGCGACCACTCGCCTGAACCGGCGCCCCACCCCCTCCTGTCTTCATCCCCTCCTGTTTCCCATCTTCTCTTCACCCTGCCAGGCGGTGGGAGCGGTGGCCAAGCAGCTGGATGGCAAGCCTGTCAAGAAGATCATTTTCGTGCCCAGAAAGATCCTGAACATCATCGTCGGCAAATGAGCGACGCCCCGCTGCAGCCGGCAGCTGCCCTCGCAGCAGCCTCTCCACTGGTTGCTGCAGCCGCTGCCTTGTCCCCTGTCAATCCCGCAATTCATTCGTATTGGATCTTTATGTGCACACCACACTTCTGTAACCGGAGCGAAGCCTGGCAGATCTCGAGAACAATCGCAATCACAGCAATGAGCACCGTGCGGGGCGCCGCCGGCGGCGGTTGCCCCGCCTGCCTGCACCAGTCCTCGACCCCACCAGCAAAGAGAGCACTGCTAAGCACACAGCCACTCGAACCCTCGATGGTTCAGCAACCATGCCCGCCATCCTAGAGGCTGAAGCACCAGGCGGCGGACGTGGGCTGGCGTCGGCGGCGGCATGGCGGCAGATGGGAGCAGTCGTCGCTGCGCCTGTCCACCCCTACTGCTCTCTGTTCTAGCGACTTCCATGTCGTATGAGGGCACGGATCGCGGTTGTGGCGCACGCAGGGCGATTCTGCGAATCGAGGTCTTGGCGGCGGCATGAAAAGAGAGACTTCACCGGCCTCGCGCTTACTTTCTGCATACCTGCACATCCAGACTAGCCGCCGCCTCGCTCCCTGCCTCCTCTTGGTCTCCCCAGCTCGCACCTAGGGTTGCTTCGGCAGCCAAACCGCGATCGCGAGGCTCTCCTCGGTTCCTGACCCGCCCCAAAGACAGGGTTCGTCCCCCTCGCGGTATACCAACAGCAGCAGAAGCATGCAGACCGCCAGCAGCACCCGCGTCGCGGGCAAGCCCGTTGTCGCTTGCCGGCCCGTCCGCCGGGCAGCTGCCGCCGTCCGGGCGCCAGTCAAGGTGGGAAGGTGCAGGGGGGCGCGCGATCGACCGTTGTCGCACGGGGGAGGTCAGCCCTAGGCCGGGCGCCTCCTCGGCCGCCTGCTACGCAGCGGCGGCGACGGCGCCCTTGCAGGGGGCGTGGCCCCCTCGCGTGCATGCTGAGCCTGCGTCCTCCATGCACGTTACCACATGTCACCGAACTGCCCCGTTCCGTTTCCCAGGTGTTTGCGTATGTTGAGGACAAGGAGATTGTGCCGCCCGCGATTGCCGGCGCCGCCAAGGGCGAGCCCATCCGCATCGGCATCAACGGCTTTGGCCGCATCGGTGAGCATGCATTGGCATAGCGCGTGCTGGCTCGTGCAGCCTCGCAGGGCACGGCAAGGGCGCAGCAGAAAGGGTGCACCGAAGGCCGTGCCTGCTGCCCTCCGGCCCGCTAGTTGCGGCAAACGGCCCCTCCGCCCCCCGCCCCTCTGTTCACACCTGCGCCGCCTCCTGCCACTGCCGCGCCCGCAGGCCGCCTGGTGATGCGCGCCGCGCAGCTGCACCCCGGCGTGGAGGTGATGGCGGTCAACGACCCTTTTGTTGACCCTGGTGGGTGCTGAGGGAGGGGGGCAGGGGGGAGGGGGAGGCGCGGCGCCGGAGAGGCCGCGCCGTGCAGGCTCCGTGGCCCTGCTTCTGATTGCTGTGCTCACTTCCTCTTGGTTTGTTGGTCGACCGATCGATCGATCGATTGAATTCCTCTTGGTCAAATGATTAATTACTCGCCCGCCCGCCTGCAGAGTACATGGCCTACATGCTCAAGTACGACTCGGTGCACGGCCGCTTCCCCGGCGAGGTGCACGGCGACGCCTCGGGCCTGTACATCAACGGCAAGAAGATTGACGTGCACACCAAGCTGTGAGTGGTGTGCCTGCCCGTCTGGGATAAGGGCACGCGTGGCCCACAACCAAGCACACGCGGGTGCAGCCCGCATGCCGGCAAGGCGCAAGCAACTCGCTCGTCCGTGCATGCTGCATTGAATGGTGAGCGCCCAGGCTGCAGGCAGGCGCGTCGCAGGGTATGCGCTGCTGCCTGGCTGTTGGGTTGCTAAGTCACCGTGCTGATGGGGGTTGGGTTAGGCCTGCCGCTCACCGTCGGTCAAACGACCTGCCAGGCAAATACCCTTGCACGTTGATGATGGCACCGCTGATTCGCGCCAGCGACTCTGAGACTCTGATTCTGAGATTCTGAATCTCAAGAGTCGCTGGCGCGCATGAGCGGTGCCATCATCAACATGCAAGGGTACTGGAGTGGGCACCTGTGCCGCGCGCCACAGCCGCCACCTGCTTCGCACCGCCCCTGCGCCGCCCCTGCCCACCCCTACTCCGACCTGCGCACACAGCCGTTCGCTGCCCACTGTGCAGCAACGGTCAAGAGAGCCTGTGGAGAAGCAGCGTGCGGTTCCGCTCTGCCAACCTGCCTGCCGTAACAACCCCTCCCCTGTGACGCCCCCCGGTGGCTGCAGGGACGCCGGCGAGATCCCTTGGGGCAGCAGCGGCGCAGACTACGTGTGCGAGTCCACCGGTGAGCAGCGATCACAGCGCGCCCCGCTGCCCTGCTGCTGGGCGCGCTGTGATTGCTGTCCCCTCCCTTGTGCACACCCTGCTGCCCTGCTGCTGTTGCTATGCTGCCGGCTTACAGTTTGGGTGCCAAGTTCGAAGTCTGGAGCTCAACAGCTTGGAGTGCGGGCAGCTGCCGCCGACATTGCACTGTTCTCTGCTGACGCCCGTGCGCCCCTCCCGCCTCCCCTCCCCCCGCCAGGCGTCTTCACCACCACCGACAAGGCGGCGGCCCACCTCAAGGGCGGCGCCAAGAAGGTCATCATCTCCGCCCCCTCCGCGGACGCTCCCATGTTTGTGGTGGTGAGTGCCTGGCGCACCACATCCTCTGGCTGCGCCGCCGTAACGAACCCCCAGCTGTGGGGTCTAGATGGGCGGTGCGGGGGCCGCCAGCGTCGTCGCCGCCGACACGATCGCGTGAATGGCCCCTCCCCTTGTGCCCGCCAGGGCCCCCCCCCCCCCCCCAATCCTGACTGTACACCAAGCCTGCTGTGTATTGGTAGTGATCCCTTGAGTTCCCCCCCTTGTACCGCCTCCCAGGGAGTGAACCACGAGCAGTACGACCCCAAGCTCACCGTCGTCTCCAATGCCTCGTGCACCACCAACTGCCTGGCGCCCCTGGCCAAGGTCGTGCACGACAAGTTCGGTGAGGCGCCGCCGCCGCCGCTGGCCGTTGCTGCCGCCGCCGCACCTGCACCTTCCGCCGCCGCTGCTGCTGGCTGCCATTGCAGCTGCACCTTCCGCCGCCACTGCTGCTGTCACCGCCGCTGCTGCTGCCTGTTGCTGGCTGCCGGTGGCGCTGTCCCTGGCGGCTGCCGCTGCCGCTGCCCCGCCAACCAGCCCGCCCTCCCCCCCCCCCTGCAGGCATCGCCGAGGGCCTGATGACCACTGTGCACGCCACCACCGCCACCCAGAAGACCGTGGACGGCCCCTCCCGCAAGGACTGGCGCGGCGGCCGCGCGGCCTCCACCAACATCATCCCCTCCTCCACCGGCGCCGCCAAGGCGGTGGGCAAGGTACGCTGTCGCTGCTGCTTGCTGCTTGAGCAGAGCTTGCTGCTTGCTCAGAACTGTGGCCCCTGCGCCCTGCAAGCCGCTTCCACCGGACTGGTCAAGGCGGTGGGCCAGGCGCACGGTTCGTTGTCAGTGAAGCGCACACTCTGCGTCACTTGAACGCGTTGCCCCGACCCCTGCGCCGGCGTTAGCGGCCACCACAAGCTGCCGGCCCGGATGTGCGCTGCGCCGCCCAGCCGGCGGCGCCCCGATCCACCACGCGTCTTTGTCCTGCCGCTGCTTGCTTGATGAGGCTAGCACGCACTCGCCGTTCCTCCCTTGTTCCAGGTCCTGCCCGCGCTGAACGGCCGCCTGACCGGCATGGCATTCCGCGTGCCCACCCCCAACGTGAGAGAAACGGGGCATGCCCCCGGATGTAGTGTTTTCAGGCGTGCCCGGCACTGGCAGGGCAGGTCCCAGCAGCCAGCAGGCCAGGCGGTGCGCCACGCGTCGCACAGGCCGTCACCCGACCCCCTGCCTGGACGCCTCCCCCAGCTGCCCGTCGCCTCCGCTGCGGGTGCCTGTGGCGGAACTCCGACCCCACGTTTGGTCACGCGCACCACCCCGCTGCTGCAACGACCCAACAATCAACAAACAACATCACATCACTCTTGTGTTGACTCTGGCTGTGAACAGGTGTCTGTTGTGGACCTGACCTGCAACCTGGAGACTGAGACCTCTTACGAGGCCATCATGGCGGAGCTGGAGCGCGCCAGCAAGGAGGAGCTCAAGGGCATCCTGGGGTGAGCGGCAGCGGGGTCTCGCGGACCACCTGCATGCGCGCGTGCGTGCAGGCCGGCAGGTGCATTCGCGACGTGCCGCGTGTGGAGGGTGCGCGAGCTCGCGGCCGCGCCTGGTGTGGCCGTGCCGCCGTGCAAGCACGTGTGCATCGCCTGCCCGCTTCCTCACCTGTGCCGCCCCCAACCCCGGACCCCCTCCCTGCAGCTTCACCACCGACTCTGTGGTGTCCACCGACTTCATTGGAGACACCCGGTCGTCGATCGTGGATGCCGGGGTGAGTGGCTGCGGTTGTGGGGAAGGGTGGCGGCGGCGCGGCAGCGGCAGGAGCAGCAGCGACGAAGAGAGCAGCAGCGACGAAGAGAGCAGCATGTATCAAGTAGAACGCAATGTAAGTCACTTGTATTTGCTTGGTTTACGCAGGCGGGCATCATGCTGTCCCCCAAGTTTGTCAAGCTGGTGTCGTGGTACGACAACGGTGAGCGACGGGGGCCACACCTGAGGGCCACATATTAGGGTGCCGCACCCTGCACCCCTGCTGGGATGCATGCAAGCAGGCAGTGGCTGCCGGCCAGTGGCTGCCGCGCCGCCCGACCCCTGCGAGTGTCTGGCAGCACGCAGTGCCACACACCAACCTGCAGTACCCCTCCCGCCCCACCCCTGCCGCAGAGTTTGGCTACTCCAGCCGCATGTGCGACCTCATGCAGTACATGGCCGCCGTCGACGTGCGCGCCGCCTAAAGCAGCCGTCCTGCCGAATCGGCAGTGTGGCAAGCCAGCCACGGGCCGACGTGTGCGCCCTGGGGCGCTCGCCTGGCCGTGACGTGGGCCTACCGCAGCCCGGCCGTCTCCCAACCGTCCCCCCCTTGGAACCTGATCCCGCACAACCAACACATGTCCCCTCCCCTCCCTCCACTCACGAGCCCCCCCTGTTCTGCCACCCCAACGGCTCCCATGCAATACAACCCCCCTTCATTCGTGTCGCCCCAAACGCCCCCACGCAACAACGCTCCCACGCAAATCATAGACACATACAACCCCAAACCCTCATGAAGAGCACCACCCGCCACCACGCCACCCGCATTGCAAACCTCCTTTGTCCTCCCCCACGTCTCCCCTTGTCCCGCTTGTCCCCACGTCTCCTGTTGTTTTCGTTGCATAGAAACCCTTGCCCACCCTGTACTGCCTGCCCTCGATGGCAGCCTGTCAACTGTGCTTGTCGGCCCTTTTGTGAATGTCGTTGTAAGCCTAGCATCGTAACACTGACAATGCTAGGTGGTGTGCTAGGAGATGGATGCAAGCGGTCAGGGAGCGGCGACATGGCGGGCAGTGCGGAGGGCGGGGGTCAGTGATGTCGACAGCGGCAGCACATGGCGGGCAGGGGACACGAGCGCGGCACTTGCGATGCCTGGGCGGCAGTCGGACGTAATGCAACGGGTGAGAGCTGCACACGTTGTAGCGCGTGCTTGCTCAGGCGGCGGTGAAGAACCCAATGCGTTCGTCGCAAACAAGCAGCGAGTTGCACCAACTCTAGTTTGCTGTGAAGCGAGTTGCACAACTCTAGTTTGCTGTGAAGAACTTGACGCCTTCGTCGTCGCCGGCGCCGCCGCTGAACAGCTTGGCGCGGCCCTGGCCCTCCAGGTGCCGCACCGCCCGCACCAGCACCTCCCTGTGCAGCCCTTCCAAGTCCGTGCCCGCCACCATGACCCCCGTCTGCACGCAGCAAAGGGACCCACGGGGGGGGGGGGGGGGGGGGGGGCCGTTACAGAGGGGAACTGGACGCCGAAGCGCTCCCAGCAGCGCAAATCGGTGCAGCCCTTGACAATCTGTGCCAGCCACCAGCACGGGCAGCCCTCACCGCACGCGCACGTGTGGAAAAAAGGACAATAGAAAGAGCAGCGCTCGCCTGCGCCTCCTCCACCGTCACCCCCGATGGACATGCTCCAACAGCACCACCGCATACCGCAGCACACCACAGCACACCACACATGCGAATACAACATGGCACACCCACACATTTGTTCCTCCACGCACCCACCTGCATCTCCTCGACCGTCACCACGCTGTCCTCCAGCCCATTGCCGCGCGCCCAGCCGTAGATGACGTCTGCCCACTCGGCCACCGGCCGCCACAGCACCAGCGCCGACCGCTGGCTGCGGTCAAACCACAGCGCGCTGCCCTGCTTCACTAGGTCGTCCACTAACTGCAGCTTGACGTCCCGAGATAGCCGCCCTGCACCGGGCACGGGAGGCAGCGAGGGGGTTGGACCCCGGGGAAGAAGCGCTTGGGGCAGGCGGGCGGGCTGTGGAACGACAACGGCTGGGGGCGACGGGCAGAGCATGCGGAACGAGCAGGCCTGCGCCTGCACACTTGCAACGCGGCAGCCCCGGCCCGCTGCAAGCCAGCAATGCGCTGCTCACGGTTGATGGCTGGGTTGTGGAACAGAGGGAAGTCGTCTGCTTCTGTCACGGGGACCTGCGGCGCAGCGGGGAGGCGGCCACCGGAATGAGGTTGCCACGACGAGCCGGCTAGGCTGGTGGTGTGCAAAGGAAGCTCCCAAAGCTGGCCGAGAGGACCTGCCTCGCCCCACGTCGACACACGCTCGTACCACGTGAATGCGGTGGTGCCGGCAGTAGCGCAGTATCAAGTCCTTCCACAACAGCCGCTGCTTCTGCTGCGTCTCCTTCACCGGCTGCAGGCTGCACGATACGAACAGCGGGGTGGCGGGCAGCAGGGTGGAGGGCTGCGAAGGCGGCAGCGGCGGCGGAGCTGGTGGCGGCAGAAGCGGTGGCGGCAGCACCCACAAGCGTCCGGCAATGCCCCTCTCAATCCCAAGAAGCTCTGCTTCCATTCCCGATACCCACTGCCGCACGCACGTGAAGTAGGGCGGGTACTGCCAGAAGATGGGGAACACAAAGTCGCCGTCGCGGCCCTGTCCCGATGTGCTGGCCCCCTCCATTGACTTGATCACTGCGTGCAGCAGTCACGAGGGCTCCGTGTGACGTGGGCCCGCTGCAGATCGATGTGCGAATGAGGAGCGGCAAAGCGTGTGCCTGCACGACTGGCAACCGCGCTCTGATGACGGGATGGAACGTACGAAACGCTGCATGAAACGGCAGCCAGCGGGAATTCCCCAGCGCGCCAAAAACATGCGATGAATGCTGGAGTGGCAGGAAGTTGCGGGCATCATTTCTGGCGGCCCCGATCACCTACCTGCAACTATAAATAGGTTCCACGGTTCGTCATGAGCATGCACTGAGCTCGCCAGCCAGCCACGAGAGTGCGTTGCACCGGCACTATGTGGGGTTCGCAGGATGGCGGCCTGTTCGAGCTGCAGGTCGCTCCCCTGCACCCTCGTCTGGCCGATCCCATCAATGCTCTGGTCTTCGACTCGCTGGAGGAGGCGGTGTGGGCGGGCAACGACGCCGTGGTGGCGCAGCTGGCCTGCCCCTCGCTGGAGCGCCACTGCTCCGTGCCATCGGCTTCTCCAATCATAGAGCTGCGCACCCTGGGCGAGGCGGCCGTGTCGCTGTCGGCCTACGAGCTGGCGGTGCACGCCAGCGGCGGCGCGCAGCGCCTCACGTGGACGGACGAGGTGCGCAGGCTTGGCAGCAGGCAGGGGCGTGGGCTGCCATGCCAATCCTGTCGGCAATGCTCACAGCAATCGAGTCACAGCTGTGCAACAGGTCTGTGCGAAACGCCTGCGACATGCACCGCCGCCGCTCTGGGCTACATCTTCAGGTGGAAGCACCTTGACTGTCCCGCTGCCCTCGCTCTCCTGGTCTCGTCGTGCCACTGCTGCCGCTCCTGTGCTGCCCACAGGTTGGAGACCTGTCAGCCCTGGAGCTGGAGCCGCGCAGCACGCGGGCGGTGCTGGGCCGCAGCGGTGGCGGCCTGGTGCTGCTCGATCTGAAGCAGGGGAAGCCGGTGGGCACGGTGAGAGCAGGGCTGGGGGTGGCCTGTGCTGTTGAGCAACCATCACTTTATTTGTTCCACGATTGTTGGAGCACCGGGGCAGTGTATCTGCCTGCAGCACACCTGGGTCGAGCTGTCTCCCCCCCGCCTGCACCTTGAGCCCTGTTCCACGACCCCCCCCCCTGCGGCGCAGGTGGACACGGGCGACCGCGGCGTGGTCGCGCTGTGCGGCCCCACCGGGCGGGGCGCCATGGTGATGGGCACCGCCGACGGCTCCATTTCCCTGCTGGACCCGCGCAGCGGCTACCGGCCAGAGGCCAGCATGCAGGTGGGCAGCAGGCGCACTTCTGCGTGGGTGGGGTGGGTGGGTGGGGTGGGTGGGTGGGGGTGGGGGGTGGGGTGGGGGGGCTGCAGTCGCGTGCAAAGCGGGGGTGGGTGGGGTGTGGGGGTGTGTGGGGGGTGGTGGGGGGGGGGGGGGGGGGGGGGGGGGGGGGGCTGCAGCCGTGTGCACAGCAGGCGCTGTCCTTCTGCTTCGGTTTGGTAGTGATGCAGGGAGGGCGACAGCGCAGTTTCCCTGTCCCTTTTGGTGCTGGTGGGAGCGGTCCTTGTGCGCCGTCCAGTTCTCTTCTTGCAGACAGGAGTGGAGGTGCCCTTGTGTCGACCACCTTCTGTGGACCGCATCTCAGCAGCATGCACGTGCGCATCCCAGCAGAATGCACGTGCGCATCTCAGCAGATCGCACGTGCGCATCTTAGCAGAATGCACGTGCGCATCACCCCCCCTCACACCTCCACGCAGGCGCACGCGGGGGGCTTTGCGGCGCTGGATGCCCGGGGAGAGCTGGTGGCGACGGCGGGCTACGTCAGCCGCATGGGGCGCCTGGCCCTGGACACATACGCCAAGGTGGGTGGTGGCATGTGCCTGTAACAACAAGCAATGCTTGCTTGTGTTTGGTTGGCTCCAGCGAAAGCTTGGCCCTGGACACGCCTATGCCAAGGTGGGCGCAGGTGAGTTGTGAGCAGGGCATGTGCGAGACGTGTTGGGTGGGTGGCGGGAGCCTCTGGAAGCACCCGCTTGCGCAGCCAGCAGCGCAGCGTGCCGGAAGAGACACACTGAGCTTGTGTTCGCTTACGTTTTGTTGCTCGACTGCCAACCTCCCCCCCCAGGTGTTTGATGTGCGCATGACGCCCCGCATGCTCTCCTCCGTGCCGTTTGCGCCGGGCCCCTCGCTGCTTCGCTTCCACCCCCGCTTCTCCTCCACCCTGCTGCTGGCCTCTGCCAGCGGCGCCTTCACGCTCGCCGACGCCCAGGGCATGTCTGGTGGGTGCATGCTATACTTCAAGCGTTTCCATGTGCTTGGGATGGGTGTCAATGTTGGTGCAGGCTTCTGCTCCCGCTGCCGGGCTGTGGTTCACGCTTGCGGATGGTCATCTGTCTGACGCTCCTCTCTGCTTCTCCTGCCCACCCTGGTGCGACCATTCAGCCGCCGGCACGTATCAAATGGAGACAGAGGGCGACGCGCTGCTCTGCGCCGCCATCTCTTCCTCCGGCGAGTGCCTGGCCTTTGGAGGCTCGGGCGGCTACGTGCACCTGTGGGCAACCTCGCCAGACCCCTCCATCAACCAGATGCGGCAGGTGCGTTCTGCTGCTGCTGCTGCTGCTGGTGCTGCTGCTGCTGCTGCTGCTGGCTGGTTCTGCTGCTGCTGGCGCGTTTCCGCTGCCGCAGGCGCCGCCGCGGCTGCTGCCGCCCTGCACCCCATCTCCCTCGCGTCCTCCCGCCCCCAGCCCGCTGCGCCCCCGGTGTCCCGCTCCCCTGCCCAGCCCCTCGAGCCTCCGGAGCCTCACACGCCCCTGGTCAGCCTGGGAGAGGACGACCCGCTGTCGCAGGCGCCCACCTACTTTCCCCAGGATGCGTCGGGCCTGCTGAGCGACGTGCCGGCATACGAAAGCGTCGCCGTGGGGCTGCCTCCCAGGGTGGTGGACGCCAGCTTGATGAAGAGCATGCGCCAGGCAAGCAGGGAAGGGTGCGGCCGCTGGATGCCCAGCAATTGCTGGCGCGTGGCGGCCAGGACGACAGTGTGCAGGCAGCGTGCGGTCCGCAGCCCCCACTCCCACCGCCCAGCCTTGGCAGCGCACCTGATGCACGTCAGGTATCGTGCGCTGCCCGGTCCCTCCTCTGTGCAGTCTGCGGGTTACATCCAATACCCTCACGCGCTGCGCCCCCCTTCCCTACCTCCTCTGTGCAGTCTGATTTTGTGGGGTACATCCAAAACCCGCACTACCAGCGGGGGGCTCCCTACGGCTCCGCCAGCCGCGCTGCAGCCGCGCAGCGCAACCAGCGCGTGCAGCCGCGGCCGGGGCTGGCCGAGCAGGGTACGCTGGGTGTGGGGGGTGCCAGCCTGGCGGGGGTGGTGGGCGGGATACGAATGGGCACCAGCACGCTGGGCATTGGGTCGGGCAGCAGGAGGCGTGAAGGCTTACGGCTCACTCCCCACTGTGCGCTACCGCTCCCTTGCCTCTCATTCAGAGGCAGCACGGGCCGAGCGCGCACGACGGCGCGCAGAAGCGGGCGGCGCGGTGCTGCCGGGCCGCTACAAGCGCGTGCAAATCAGGGCGCAGCAGGTGGGTGGCGGGAGAACACAGCAGGAGGCAGCGCTGCTTGCCAGGTCTGCCGCTGTTGTGCGAATCGCTGCTTGGGTCTGCCGCTGTGCGAGGCCGTCGTGCGAGGCCACTTGGCTAGGGCCCTGCTTTTGAGCGAAAACGCTAATGCACTGTGGCGTTGCCAACAAAATGCAGCTGATCCGCTGGCTTTACTGCACCACCATGCCACGCACGCAGGGCGTTCGCTTCGAGGAGTTTGATTTTTCGTACTACAACCGCACCCCTTTCACCGGCCTGGAGAACGATCTGGCAAACTGCTACACTAATGCGCTGCTGCAGGCAAGGGTTTTGTAGGGGCAGGGTGGGGTGGCGGTGGGGCGGGCGGGTGCTACGCATGCAGGCAGGACAGCTGCGCAAACGCGCTCCTGCAGGTGGGGGCGGGGCAGACAGGCGGCCTTGCAACAATTCTGCGCTACATGCGACGTTCACACCCGCGGGCGTGCAGCAATAAGCGAGCTCTGCGCCCCCACACCGCACCCCGACCGCGCGTGCACCCTGCAGGTGCTGTTCTTCTGCCCGCCGATGCGCGACGCGCTGATGCAGCACGTGCCCGACGCAGGGGCGGAGTTCAGCCTGACGTGCGAGATGGCCCTGCTCTTCCGCATGCTGGCCACCGCTGCATCGGGCACCGTCTGCCAGGTGCGGGGTTGATCGCCATGGCAACATGGCAAAAAAAAAAAACAGGCGCGGCCCTTGGAACAGGATTTGGCGCCCGTGCATCCGCCTCCCCTGCCCACTTGGAGCAGCACTGCCGCGCCGCCGGCCGAATGCATTCCCAGGCTGTCGCCGGTAGTCGTGCGCTGTGCCAGAGCAGGGGGGCGTGCTCGTCTTGCCACCTGCTCTCCCCGGTCCACGAGTCGTGCCACGAATCGTGCCATTCATGCATACTCTCTTGCAGGCTGCCAACCTGCTGCGCGCGCTGCGGCAGAACAAGGAGGCGGCTGGGCTGGGGCTGCTGGAGGGAGTCAAGGGAGAACGGGGAGCCAACGACATCGAGGTGGGTTTGTTGCGCTGGGGCTGGCCTTGCTATCGCCAACAGGGGGGTTATGCAGGGAGGAGTCAGGCACATTTACTTGAAGCACGACTTGCAGCCCCCCCCCCCCACACACACACACACCCCACACACCCCACCCCACCCACCCCACCCACCCACCCCCACTACCACTACCACTACCACCACCACTCGCGCGTCCGTGATGCGTCGACAGGTGGAGGCCAAAAAAGAGCGGCTGCTGTCCAAGCGCGTGCAGAGCCTGTCGCGCTTCATTCTGGAGTCCCTGAACAAGGAGGGAGGAGGTGGGTCACAGTCGTGTGATGTACAACAATCGCCGCGGGCTGTACGGCTGCAACCCGCACGAGGGAGCTGCCAGCAGGCTGCGTAGCTTGATTTGAGGCACGGTCTGCAGGTCACGCAGTGCCGCTGAACAGAGTTTCTGGGGGGTACGCTGTGCCCCCCTGCCCCAACGCTGTTCCCCACACCCCACCCCACTGCACACGTGCCCTGCTGCAGGCCCTGGCCGCCGCTCGCTGGTGGAGTCGGTCTTCGGGCTGCTGCAGCTGCAGCGCACGCAGTGCCTGTCGCGCCCCAACCGCCCGGATCAGATACGCGAGGCACGAATCTTCCAAACCGACCTGCTGTACCCCCCGGCAAAGGAGCGCCCCGGCGGCGCCGGCGGCGGCACGGCGCCCCCGTCTGCGCCCACCAGCCCCACGCGGCCTGCGGGCGGCGGCTCCCAAGCAAGCAGCCCTCGCGCCGGCGGCGGCGGATTTGCCGCCGGCTCCGGCAGGCCCAGCTTTGCGGCGCTGCTGCAGCAGTCGCTGAAGGTGGAGAGCGAGATGCGGGCATGGTTTGACGACGAGGTGAGGGTAGGGTGGGGGTGGTGGCGGGGCAGGGCAAGGCAGGCAGCAGACGTTCCGCTCGTCAAGTGTAACGCCTGCCTGCCGCCCTGCCTGCCCGCCAGCCTACCTTCGTGGGCCACGTGTTTCCACCTCGCCTGCCTGCCCACCCCCGCACGCTCTGCCCCAGGTCAAGTACCAGTACGTGCGGCAGACGCGCGTTCCCAAGGCGCTGCCCACAGTGCTGGCGGTCAACTGCGGGCTGCAGGTGAGTGGGGGCCTCGGCCAGAACCGGCGCTGACGGCTGTGGGCGCGAGTGCATGCAGCGTGAGTCTTCAAAGCTGCGAGCACGCGTGCGCAGTCGGTTGCAGGCTGCAGGCAAGAGCAGGGCCCAGGGACGCGGCCGTGCTCTGAGCTGTACGTGCCGTGCTCGGTGCGCTGACGACAGTGTCAGAGGTACTGTCATGCAGGCATGCACATGCTCAGGCATGCACGTGCTTTCTTATGTGTTCACCCCTGGCAACATGCACACACCGACCTCCCGGTGGATGCTGCAGAGGACCGAGAGGGACGACCTGCTGGCATGTGGGAGCAATGCTGCAGGCTGGCCTGCCCATTTCCCTACACACATCCTTTTGCCTCCCTCCCCACTGCGCCTCCCTGCCTCTGTCCCTGCCACGCCTGCCAGGACCGAGAGGACCTCTGCTGGTGGCAGCCCTACCGCACACCCGCGCTGGACTGCGAGGGCCAGCCGGTGGTGCGGCAGCGCGCCTGGCTGCCGCACGCGGTGGCGGTCGCGATCGACCCCCAAGGCTGGGCGGTGGCGGTGCAGGAGGCAGAGTCTGCGGAGGAGCTTGCGTCGAGCGGCGGCGGTGGCGCTGCGGTGCCACCCGGAGGGAGCCGTGCTGTGTATGAGCTCACCGCGGTGCTGGCGCACATCCGGTGGGTGGCGTTTGTTTGATCAAATGGTTCCGTATCGGGGTAGTGACAGCGCAGGGGGCAAAGTGTGCAGAAGGAACGCTGTCAGGCAGGGTACGAGCGCGCAGCGGTGCTGGCGCACATCCGGTGGGTGTGCCTGCCTGTCGTGTCTGCTGGAGTACCGCAGCACTAGCATCGAGGATTGCACGCGAGGGGGGTTGCAGGGTTGCACAAGGAAATGCAGGCTGGCCTAATTGGGCAGCTCCGGCGGGCCTGCCTGCGTTGCACTTCTCATGCGCTACATTCCTCATGTTTTGGCCGCTGCAGGGACGAGGACGAGGCGGCGGAGGCGGCGGACGCGGGGCAGCACTACGAGGGACACCTGGTGGCACACATCAAGGTGGGGGGGAGGGGGCGGCGGGCGGCAGACGTAGAATAGCACCGATAGCCTGCCTCCTGCTCCGCATCGCCTGCACACCCTGCTTGTGTGCTGCCTGCATACTCCGCCTCCCGCACCATCTGCGCGTGTGCCTGCCTGATCAATGGAAAGCAGGCGGTGGGCACCGTCTCCTATTTTCGCCACCAGCCCCCCTCCCTCAGGCACCCCCGACTCCTCGGTGGATCTTTTTCTGCATCCTCACCCACCACACGTCCTTCTGCGCTGCAGGTCCCCCCTACATACTTTGACGCACAGCAGCAGTCGCCTGCAGGCGGCACGCCGCACTCCATCTCCCGCACGCCCTCGGATGCCGCCGCACACGGCGGCGCCGGCGGCGAGGCAGCATGGAGTGCACCGGCGACGCCCACCCGGCCGACAGTCTCTCCCCAAGAAATTGCGTCGCTGCTGCTGCCCGGCGCAGGCGCGGCCATGGCTGCCTCGCCGCGCGCGGCGCAGCAGGGGCAGGGGCAGCAGCAGCAGCAGCAGCTGAGCAGCAGCGAGGCAGAGATCATCCGAGCCGCGTCGGACAGCTTGGCAGCGGCGCTGGGCACGCCGCAAAGCGCGCACGGCACGCCGCCCTTCAGGTAGCCTCCAGAAGGCGTCACCCTTTTGGCATGAGAATCCAGGTCCTGGAGCGAGCAGCGTTGGTGCTGCACGTGCACAGCTGACACGACCATGCGGCACGGTGTGCCTCCCTGTCTCCCCATGCTCCTCCGTGCCTCGCAGCAATGCCGCACCGCCTTCCGCCGCCCCCCCTCTTCTCTCTCGCGTGTGTGCAGCCGTGGCGTGCCTCGGTTCAGCTGGATGGTGTTTAACGATTTCCACATCACGCCCTGCCTTCCCGACGAGGTGAGGGTGGTTCTTGCCAAAACGCTGGCGGGCGGCTTTGCTCCGGCACGTGCACTTGCTAGATTGACCGCCCAACCTGATCTGCCTCTGCACCTGCTGCCAAGCGCTGGCCGCCCCAATCCAATCCGTGTCCGTGTCTGCTGCAGGTGGGGGAGCTGTACGGAGGCCAGAAGCTGCCCTGCCTGCTGTACTACACGCAGGCAAGCCAAGAGGTGGCAGGACAGCTGGGGAGAGGCCACGTTATGGGACAAGGGGAGGACGGCTGGCCGGCCCCGCCGGCCTGCCCTTAGCTGGTATTTGCTGTCCCGCCAACGTCCGGTTTAGTTCCCCTTGCCTACCGCTCCTGCCGCGTGCAGGTGGAGGCCACGCGGAGGTCGCTGGAGCTGCCGCCGGTGCCGCCCGTGTCGGTGCTCACGCCCGAGGCGTTCTTGGCGCTGTGCCGCATGCCGCCGCTGCAGGTGCGTGCGTTGCTGCCGTTTTGCTACGAGCGGCTGCCACCTGGCGGGGCCTCCTGCTTCCAGCAGCAGCAAGTACCAATGCCTCACGTTGCAGGCAGACAGCGAGGTTTCAGCCCTGCACACGCCTACCGTTGGTTGGGCTGCTGCCCACCGTCCCCTCTCCGCACAGGGCCCCAAGGTCCGCCTGCACAACCCCACCTTTGCGCCGCTGCACCCCGGCGAGCTGCCGCAGCCGGGAAGCCTGTTTGCGCTGGACGCAGAGTTCGTGGCGTATTCTCCCCCGGAGAAGGCGCTGCAGCGGTGAGCCCTGCCGCTGCTGCTGTCGGGGGCGTTGTGCCGTCGCCGTGTGCATCATGCACAGTCCACCTTTTGAACGTGCACACCTCCACTCATACGTGCGCGACCCATCCCTGCTGTGCAGCGGCGTGGAGATGGAGGTGCGCCCGTCGCGGCTGGGCCTGGCGCGCGTCAGCGTGCTGCGCGGCCAGGGCCCCGCCAAGGGCTCCGCAGCGATCGACGATTACATCAAGAGCGCAGAGCCTGTGTACGATTACCTAACCAAATTCAGGTGGGTTTGGCCTCTGAACGGGCTGTGTGTTTTGTGCTGCCATCCGTTTGGTCTGCAGGGAGGCAAAGCATGGCGCCACCTGCACCCCCTTGCTGGCCTGTTTACCGGCAGTACCAACTGCCTGGCCGCCGCACACCGCTCTCTGCCGTGCATCACCGCCCGCTCGGGTTGCCGCCTGTTCACAGGCATTACCAACTGCCTGGCTGCCCAGCACCACCGTCTCTGCCGTGCTTGGCTGTTGCTGCCCGCAGCGGCCCAGCGCCCGGCGACGTCGACCCCGGGCACCGTCCCCACCTCGCCTCGCTGTGCCACCGCACCTCGCCACCTGTGCACGCGCCTACCGCAAGCTGCTCTCACTTGCCCTCTGCGTGTCACCCTCGCTGCCCGCAGCGGCCTGGTGCCCGGGGACCTAGACCCCTCTCGCTCCCCCCACTACCTCACCACCCTCAAGCGCGCCTACCTCAAGCTGCGCTACCTGGTGGACTGCGGCGCCGTGTTTGTGGGGCACGGCCTCAAGAAGGACTTCCGCATGATCAACATAGTGGTGCCTCCGGCGCAGGTGGGGTGGATGGGTGGGTGGGTGACTGGCAGCCTGCCGTGCGCTGCGTGCGCTTGGGTGAGCCAGGCTTGGCTGGGCCCCTGCGTGAGGGCGCTCTGCGATTCCCGGAGGGCACTGGATCGATTGCTGCCTCTGCCCCGCCCCGCAGATCGTGGACACGGTGGACCTGTTCCACGCCAAGCGCTCCCGCAAGCTCTCCCTGCGCTTCCTGGCCTCCTACCTGCTGCGTGCCAAGATCCAGGAGCACACCCATGACAGCATTGAGGACGCTGCGACGGCGCTGCGGTGAGGCGATGGACGGGGCGCAACAGGGCGCCCGGCGTCTGTGCAGCAGGCAGGCAGTGGCTGGGTGGCCAACGGCTGCCTCGGAGCCTGCAAGGCGCCCGCATGCCCTGCCGGCTGCACCGCTCAACTTGGTACACGGCCGCTTCTCTCTGCAGGCTGTACGATGTGTACCAGCAGCTAGTGCGGGAGGGAACCTTTGAGGCCAAGCTGCAGGCAAGTCGACCGGTCGGTCGATGCGGGGCCAGCAGACGTGCTGGCCTCGCCGCCCTCCCCCCATCCTCCCGACCCCAGCCTGTCCCTCGGCGGCGAGGTCCTGCGCGGCGCTGCCGCCGCTCAGCCGGCGCTGGCTTGCGCTGTCTACCGTAATGATTTCTGCACTGCTCTACATCTTCCCGCCACCGCAGGAAATGTACGACTGGGGGAAGCGCGCTGGGTGGGAGCCGGTCATCTGGAAGGACGGCCAGCCGCACCCGGCGCCGCAGCAAGTGCCCGGCGTGGCGGCGGCGGCGGGGGGAGGAGCGGCGGCATACGGCGGCGGCGGCCCAGGCCCGCACCAGGGCCAGCATGCGCAGCACGCCGGGTATGGAGGGCAGCAGCAGCAGCAGCAGCACCGCGGCAACATGCACGGCGGGCAGCGTGGAGGCAGCATGGGTAGGCGCTGAGGCTCCCTGCGGGCTGATGCGACACAGACCGCAAATAACGCAACCAATGGACGAGACATGTGCAGCACTGCCCCCCTTTGACTGACTTGCCCCTTCAGTTTCTCTCCCATGTACCGCTCTGTACTGCCCATTCATCAGCTGCATCGTCCCCGCTGCATTCCGTCTACAGCCCTTCATGCTGTCAAGGGCTCACACAGGGGGGCGGGGCACAGGGCCACCAGGGCGCGCAGCAGCAGCCAGGGCGCAGCCAGGGCGCAGCATGAGTGCATACATGTGGGGTTCGTGGTAGGGTCGACTGGAGTGTACGTTTTGGTTGGGTGCAAGTCCAGGACGAACGGAATGAAAGGGCGTGGGCGAGGGGGAAGAATCGGGAGGCAGCGCATGCGGTGCTGCAGCAGTGCGAGGGTACAGGGTGAGGCAGGCGTATGCACAAGGAGGGGCAATAGGCGAGTTCGTGGCAGCCGGTGCTGCTGCCCAGAAGCGGAATGCGGCGGTGCTGAGCAGCAGGAAGCTGCGCAACCCCAAAAACACAAGAAGCAAAACACAGCAGTGCTGCACAGCTCAAAACCGCTCAGAAGCGGAACATAGAGGTGCCGTCGGCCTGCGCCTCCCCCTCAATCATGGACGCAATGTCGCGGTACAGGATCGTGCCATCATCCTGAGGCTCGCCCAGCAGCTTGCTTTCGCTGTTGCCCCTACGCTCTACCTCCGCCGCGCCGCCGCCGGACGCGGGCTTTTCTGCTGCTGGCGTCGCTGCTGCTGCTGGCGTCGCAGGAGGCGCCGCCGCCGCTGGAGCAGCCGCACCACCTGCTGCCGCCGCCGCCGCCTGCTGCTTGTGCCAGGCCACGACGTCGGCATACGGCAGCGCGCCCCCGAAGATGTTGAGGGCGCTGCCGACGGTGATGTCGACGCGGCCGTTGCCGGCACGGCGCACACGCTCCAAATCCTCCTGCAAGGAGGCATAGGGGGGAGGCGAGGGGGCGGTGGGTGGGTGAAGGGCAGGGCGGCGGGGGAAAGGCATGCGTATGTGCAGCTGCGCTACACCCATCGCAGCAGCTGCAACGAGCGGGGCGCAACCAGCACAGCCCAAACCCATCCTCAAAGCAGCCCCCGCCGCCCTGCACCCCGCCGCGCAAGCCCTGCACCCACCAGGGTGCGCGCGCCACCGGCGTAGGTCACGGGGATGGGGCTCCACGCGCCCAGCGCCTGCACCAGCTCGTCGTCAATCCCCAGCTGCATGCCCTCCACATCCACGCCGTGCACCAGGAGCTCGTCGCACGACTGCGCCAGCCACCCCAGCGTCGCCTCGCTGCACACAGGGGAGGGCCACATGGGCGGGACGACGTGGGCAGACACGCTTTGATGCGTGGCCACCAAGCACGCGGGGCCGCACCGGCCCCACAAGGCAGCGCGCGCCGCAGCCGCCAGCATCGCCGCCGCCGCCGCCGCCGCCGCCGCCGCCGCCGCCGCCCCCCGCCGTTGCTGCTGCCCCCGCTGCCGCCGCCGCCGCCGCCGCCGCTTACCTGAGGGCAAGGTCGCTGAACTTCTGCCAGCGGTCGGTGACCACGTAGTACTTTCCATCCTCCTTCTTGCGGCAGCTCAGGTCCAGCACCAGCCGCTCCTTGCCCACAAGCTTCACCTGCAAAGATGTTTGGGTGATATACTTAGGTGCTATTAGGTGCTAAAGGTGTCAGCGGCAGGAGGAAAGCTCGTTGCTTGGCTTGCGGCCGACACGCGGGCGCAATGCTGGCGGACAGCCCATGCCAAGCGCCGCCGCCCGCAACTCCACTGCCCAAGCACCGCCACGGCGCCCCCGCCCGCCCCCGCCCCCAACAACGCACCAGGTCGGCCAGGCGCCCCTCCTCCAGCCGGCCGTCCCTGAAGACAAACGACGTCACGATGACGTGGCTGGCGCCTGATGGGAGTAGGACAGGCGCGTGGGTGAGATGTTGCACAACAGATGCAGTGGGGGCAAGAATGGAGGGATGGGCAGCGACTACAGCACGGCGGCAGCGGCAGCGGCGGCAGCAGCAGCAGCGCCGGCGCCTGGAGCGACGCCGATGAGCCAGCCGGCGGCTTCTGTAGCGCTCCCCAGCCCTGCCCTGCGACCCACCCCCAGCACAGCACCCGGCACGCAGCTCAGCATGCAGTGCAGCACCCACCCGCGTCCAAGTACTCCACCGCATTCTCCGTGCTGACGCCGCCGCCCAGCTGCAGGCCGCCGGGGTAGGCGCCCAGCGCAGCGTACGCAGCGGCCTTGGAGTCGCCGTCAGCACCCAGCATGATGACGTGGCCGCCGGTCAGCGCGTCGTTCTTGTACAGCTCAGCAAACCTGCACACACAAGATTTGAATTTGCTTGTTCGTCACGAGGCATCCTCAACCCCGGGTTGCCACCCCAGCAAAGGCATGATGCGGCGGCCTGCTGCTCAAGGCCCCAGCATCGCCGCGGCTGCTGCTTGGTTGCACATGCGAGGGCTGCCCGCTGCGCTAAGCCGCGCTGCCAGGTCAGCGCGCACCAGGACGAAGGCTGCTCGGATTCGAAGTTGGTCTTCAGCGCAGCCTCGCCGCCGCTGCAGCAGTGGCAGGAGGGTTGGCAACCAGTTGTGACGAGGCAGCGCATGCCCCACAGCGCAACTGCTACGCTGCATAAACAACAGCAGCCGCGTGTGCCACCAGCAACAACAACAGCAACATCAACAGCAACGCCTGCAGCAGCGTCACGCACGCACGCACGCACGCACGCCGCTGATGCCGTTAGTGCCGGCGCACCTGTGCAGGTCCTGCAGCGTGGACCCTACAATCTGCTTGACCTTGCCCTGCAGGGTGGCAGCAGCGCAGGCAGACGCACGTCAGCAGGCTCGGGCAGGGGCAAGAGCACGCTTTCTGGCGGAGGGGCTCTGGCAGCAGGCGGCAGTGCCGCCGGCGGTGGGAGGCCTCCAGCACAGGCCAACCTTGTGGATGTCGATGCAGGGCCGGAATTGCACTGCCCGCGCCGTCACAGTCACGGTTAGGCGGCCACTGGCCGACGGGCGAGGCGCAGAGGCGCGTGGCGCCGCCCTGGCGGCCGCTTGCAGGGACATTGCCGCTGTTAGGCAGAGCAAACGATTTCTGAGGGTGGTCACAAAGTCTGAGCAACGCGAATGGCCTCGATGAGCCGGCCCAAGAAGAAGTGCAGCATGTGTTGCGTGACCTAGCCGAACAAGCGCTCTCCCGGGGCGGGACACCCCTCCGATCGGCGCCCCGCCGTTTGCAGCAGTACTTGTGAGCAGCTCTTGGCGGCGCGCCGGCCTTAGCCCGCACAGCCAACCCTCGACACTCCCCCCGCGCCATGTCCGCGCTCTTCAACTTCAGCTCTTTCGTGGTGGTCATCCTGCTCGCGATCTGCACCTGCGCCTACGTCAAGGGCAAAGGTGGGCCACGTTTTTGTCCCGTCGGCTCGCGAGTGAGGCCTCTGTCCTGCCCCGCTTACTCACGTGCCTCATTCAACCCCTACGCGCAGCCCCAAGTCTGCTAAGCGAGCGCACCGGGTGAGAGCGGGCGGGCGGGCACTGGCGGCAGGCGGCGGCGGCGGCAGGGACTGGCGGCGGCTGTTCGACAGCCCTGCTGTTGCTGGGCGGCACGGCAGCAGTGGCTTGCACATGCGTGTCATCGGCAGCGTCATGCTGTGCAGCATCTGATGGCAGAGGCTGCCAGTCCCTGCCCGCCCATCTGCAGCGTTGCTGGAGCCGCCCGCCGCCACCCACTGCCCCTCGCCTCCTCCCCCCTGCCTCGCTCGCCGCCTGCCGCAGCTTCAAGGGCCTGTTCTGGAAGTTTGCACGAGTGGGGGAGCGCCTAAGCCCCTGGGTGTCCATCGCCTGTTTCTGCATGGCCGTCTCTGTCGTGTTCTTCTGACCCCGTTTGGAAGCACCCATCAGCGCAGCAGCAGCGGCGCAGCAGCAGCAGCAGTAGCAGCAGCAGCGGCGGCAGCATTAGAGCCAGCACCGGACAGCACTTAGCAGCGGCATTAGAGCTGCAGCAACAGCAGCAGCGCGCAACTAGAGGCATGAACGGGCTGGCTGCGCATTTGGAGGAGGCGGCGGCGGCAGCGCCAGAGGCAGCCGCAGCTGCAGCCCCAGAGGTAGCAGCAATGGGGGGAGGGGCCGCAGATGCGGCGCCCTTGGCACCCGGCGCTGCCAAGCCACCAGTCGGTTTGCCGCCACGCCACCCGCCTGCAAAGGGGGACGCTGCGGAAGCAGCAGCGGCAGCAGGCGACGGCGAAGCGGCGGCAGAAGGAGCGGGCG
Source organism: Micractinium conductrix (assembly GCA_002245815.2). Lineage (NCBI taxonomy): Eukaryota > Viridiplantae > Chlorophyta > Trebouxiophyceae > Chlorellales > Chlorellaceae > Micractinium > Micractinium conductrix. The sequence continues at coordinate 103,227 of LHPF02000063.1, forward strand.
GCGCGGCGTCGGGGCCAGCAGCGGCACAGCAGCAGAGCGCAGCGCAGGGGGGCAGCGCACCTAACAGTGCAGCAGCAGCGCCACCAGCAGCAGCAGCAGCAGGAGCAGCAGCACCAGGAGGAGGAGCAGCAGCAGCAGCAGCAGCAGGACAGCCTCCAAAGGGAGGCGGTCAAGCGCTGCAGCGGCCGAGCGACTCCGGCTCTGACCAGTCCTCCGACCAGCCCTTCACGTTCACGCCGGCGCCAGCGGCAGCAGCGCAGCTGCGCGGCGGCGGCGGCGGCGGCGCCACGCAAGCGGGGCCGCAGGCTGCCTTCGGCGAGCGGCGGCCCACCGGCGTGCTGCGGCCGCCGGGCGCGGCGCAGGACCCTTCCCGCGTGCGGCGCACCGTCAGCTGGGGAGACTTTGAGAGCGGGCAGCTGACGCAAGTGCGCTGGCGTGGCGGAGGGGGCTTGAGGACGGAGGACGCGGCCCCCAGTGCTGCTGTCCCCACGCCTGCCCGCCCCAGCACACAATGTCAACTCGCTCGCTCACGCTGCGCCCGCCCTGCCTGCTGTGCCTGCTGTGCAGATACAAGAGTACGAGCCCTCTGAGGGAGTATCCACCCAGACAGAAGACAACTGGGACCGGCGCTCCAGCGGCTGCGTCTGCTGCATCCAGTGACGGCATCGGCTGCGCTGCTGCACCCAGTGCTTGCTGCACCTGCCGGCTGCACCGCTGCGGTTACCGGCATGCTGCGGCAGCACCCGCTGCGGCCGGCGATGGCGGTGCCTGCCGCATTCGTCCACACCCGCGGCGCGGCGGCGCCTGCCGCAAGCGGCCTGGTGACTCGGCAGCGCACGGCTGCCTGCGTTGCCTCCGTGCCAACGCGCCCCCGTCTGTTGGGGGGCTGCCCCCCGATGTCCCGTTGTCCTTTCACCACTTGACACCTAAACCTTGCGCCCGATTCGTGCCTCCCCTGCTTTCACTCTCCACCTGCTCTGCTCTTCCCTCTCGTCCACCGCCGCTCCCCCCCCTCCCGGCCAGCCCCGTCGACGCGTGCGCCAATCCGGCGCCCTGCCTGCTGGTCCCACCATCCCACCCCGACTCCCTGCTGTGCTCCAGGGTTGCCATCGTGCCAGAGCACGCTGCTCGTGTAAGGCACTGCAGTGTAAGGCACTGCGGAGCCACGTGCCGGGGGCGCGCGCCGGCGGGAACGGCCAGCGCTGGCTCTGGGACGACCGTCTTGCTCTAACCTCTCAGCCTCCTCTGGCCACTCTCACGGCCAAGAACCATTGCTTTGGGTGCCGAGAGGGAGGGCTGTTATGGCAAGCAGTCGTCAGCCTTTCCAAGGGCTTGCGGCGTCAGCGCCAGGTGCCTCATCCGTCACGCCTCGTTTGCACCCGTCCCGCCTGCTCTTGCATCCCCGTCCGCACATTCAGCACTAGCACTCGCCGCACGATGCTGCGCAAGGGTGAACGCAAGGGTCGAGGCGGCCTGGTGGCCCGGCTCTTTTGCTTGGCGTCCTCGCAGCCCCTGGAGGGCCTCTCGCCGCCCCAGCGGATCTCCAGCGCATCCAGCACACGCGCTCGCGCGCCCAAACTCGCGCCAGGAGAGGAGCAGACCACTGGCGCCGACGGGCTCGCCGACGCCGACGCCAGCCCTGCGGGCGGACCGCTCACGCCCACCGGCTCCGCGGCGCTGTCGGCCTACCTGGGCAGCGCCTCGCTCGTGCCTCCCTCTACGCCTTCGCACGGCGACGCGGAGGCGGCCGCCTCTGGCTGGACTTCCTGCGACAGCGCCGGCAGCCGCGGCAGCAGCGGGGCTGCGACGGACAGCGCGGCGGGCGGCGGCGGCGGGGATGGCAGCGGCGGCGGCTCGCCCCGCTACGGAGGCTACGAGGCAGACAGCGACGACACTGCCAGGTGAGGGGTGCAGAGGAATGGGCGATACTGGCAATGCGTCTGGCGTGCACCGTTCTTCTGACCAGGTCCCCTCGAGCAGGCACATTTACCATCCCTCCGCCCCCACCCCACCTCCCCCCACCTCTCCCTCCCCCCCACCCCTCCCCCCACTGCAGCGACATCTACTCCCCCCGGCGCTTCCGCCCCGCCGTGCGCCGCCCCAACAGCAGCTCCGCCGCGTCGGCGGCGGCGGGAGAGGAGGCGGCGCTCGCGTGCGTCGACGCCGACGCGCCGCCCAGCCCAGCCACCAGCTTCAGCTCCGCCCAGGCGGGCGCGCGCCCCAGCCGCAGCAGCAGCTCGCACTCCCTGTCAACCCTCTCCACAGCCCTCTCCGGAGCCAGCAGCCTCTCATTTGCTCACTTCCTGCGGGGTCGCAGCTTCGGCGCGCGCAGCCGCCGCACCGCCGGGCCCCAGCACGAGCCTCCCAGCCCTGCCGACAGCCTGGCCCTGGGCCTGCCGACGGCCGAGGGCGCAGCGGCGGCGGCGGCGGGCGGCGCCGGCGGCGCTGGCGACGGCGTGGTGCAGCGCACGCTGTCCAACACGCTGGAGGGGCACTACATCTCCCTGGAGAAGCTGCGCCAGCAGTGTGGGAACATCGAAGGTGGGCGGGCGCTGGGGATGAAGGGGCGCGGGGTCGCAGGCCGAGGCGCTGGCAGCACGTGGCTTGCAGTGCTGCAACATGCCCTTCCAGCCTGCCCCCCCGCCGTCAACGGATCTTGCGCCGCCGCTTCCCTGCACTGTCCCCTGTGCAGAGCCCCCCAGCGACCTGCTCAGCCTGATGGCGCGCCGCGTACTCTCCAGCCGCTCGGCGCTGCTGCACCGCCTGCAGGAGGAGGGCGCGGCGGCGGCGCCTGCGGCGGCGGCGCCACGCCCCGCCTCGCCCGGCGACGCGCCCACTGGCCTGGCCAGCCCCGCCACCACCCCTCGCTTCCCGCCAACTACAGACCCAGCAGGGGCAGGGTCAGAGCACCAAGCGGCGGCAGGCGTCGACGCTGGGGAGGCGGCGGCGGCGGCGCCGCTGCAGGAGCAGGTGCAGGCGCAGCTGCAGCAGCTGCCGCTGGACATGCAGCTGCCCCGCATCAAAACCAAGATTGGCCAGCGCTGCACGCCCACCCTCCAGCCTGCCGCATGACCTTGCCGGGCCGTCGGGTAGCAAAGCACAGCGGTGGCACCGATCCCGCAGCAAGGCTTGGGTTACAGCGTTCTTCAACAGCCCACAACTCAACAAAAAAATAGCCGCGGCAGCAGGCAGCAGCGTGCCGGTTGAATAAGGAGGCTCAGCAGCGGGCTGCCGGCCGCAGCAGCAGCATGAGCAGCCCTGCACTGCCCAGAGCAGCACCATTAGTCGTCAGCAGCACCAGTCGTCAGCACCAGTCATCAGCCTCTAAAGCTTGAAGCCAAATGAGAACCCTCCACCGCCAGCCGCCGCCGCCGCCACCACGCCGTTCGCCGCGCCATCGCCCGCCGCGCTGTCATTGGCCGCACCGCCGTGGGCAGTGGCGTTGCCGCCGCTGGCTGCGGCGGCAACCGGAGCCTTGAACAACTCTGCAAGCTTGTGCTGCTCCTGCGGGGGCGGCAAGCAGCAATCACGGGGGCGCGCGCCTGCTAGTTTTGTGCTCCTCCATCCCGCCTCTTCCCACTCCCTTCCACTCTCTTCCACTGTCGCTTTCCCAAGACTGTGCGCCTGTTTTCAAGACCCTTGCGTCGCCCGCATCTCCCCTCCCCCCTGTATCCTTCTGTGGTTCCGCCCCCTCCTTATTGGGCGCACCTCAGCCCCCGTCGCATCGCGCCCACCCACCCACCACCTGCCGCCACGGAGCCTCGGCCCCCCGCTCCCTCCCTTACTCGCACCCCTATCATCACCACCTATTGCCTGCCTGGCTGCTCTCCTGACAGATGCCCTGATTAGCATGCCCTGAAATCGGCTTCGCAATACAAACAGCCTTGGGCTATTCACCCCAACGCTCGCACCCCTCCCTCGCTTCCCTGCCAACGCCGTCATCCCCTCATTTCTCTCCTTGATGCCCTGCCCCCATCCGTTCCTAAAAGAAACCCCCAACCGCCGGGCCGTGCGACGTAACTGTTGCCGTCGAAACACGCCCGACAGCCGCCCTCGGCAAGCTGCCGGGGCGGCCTCCACAGAACAATGAAACCCTGCCATGTGCCGGCAGCTGCCGGCCTTGCCGCCACTGCTGCCGCCACACCCAACGCCTATGTTGGTGGCGACCTCCCTGTTGATAGACCTCTCTAGGACACGCGGCACGTCAGGAAAGGGGGCCCGGCACAAAGGAGGCCGAGGAACAAGGGGAGGAGGGTGAGGCAGCTCGCCCCTGCGCAGCTGCAGCCGCTGCCGTGCTGCTGCCTCCGCAGCCGCCACCTGGCAACACAGCTCAGCCCCGTGCTGGCCGTCTGTCGGCCAGAGCAGTCAAAACACTAAAAGAGCACTGCAACACAAGCACGCGCTACTCTCCTTGGCAGAGAACCAGCCACTCAAAAAAGGCACAAACACACGCACGCGCGCTTAGAACCCTCCCCCGCCCACCCACCTCCTGCTTCCTCCGCGCCGCCGCCTCCGCCGCCTCCACTCCCGCCAGCAGCTCCGGCCGGTGCTGGCGCAGGGACGCCACGAACCGGTCGTACAGCCCCGCGCGAGAGGCCTTGGAGCAGCCAGAGACCAGAGCCGGCGAGCGGGAGCGCAGGTGGGCCAGCACGTGGGTCAGGTTGGCGGGGCTCACAAAGTTTTGGGTGACCGCCACGGTGTCGCCCTCAAGGTTGAGGGCCACGTGCCACCAGTTGCGCTGCGGGCGGGCGAGGGGGGGCGGCAGGGGCGGGGCAGGTGCGCGTGCGGCGAGAGGCAGAGCGGCCTGCCCGCGCAGCTGGCTTCAGGACAGCTGGCTGCAGGGGGGGGGCTGTCGTCATCACTACGGGCTTGCCGAAGGCCGTCCTCGCCGAGGCTTCAGCAATGCTCTCTATCGGCCGGAGCAGCCTAACCAGCACAGGCGGCGCAGCCAGGCCGACAGACAGTTTCACCAGCTTCAACCGAGAGCAGCGTCGGGAGGCATGCAACCAGGGAGGGACCCCCCCACTCACGGGGATGAACAGCAGCTCCCCCTCCTTCAGTATGCACTCCTTGGGGGTGTACCCGACGGTGTCCCGGTGCTCGTAGAACGACATGAACCACTGGCGCAGCAAGGGGGTGCAAGGGCAGGGGCAGGGAGCGGAGATTAGGGGGCAGCGAGGCATGGATCGGGGGGGGCATGCAGCGGGTGATCAGGGGGTGAGGAGGCGGGGAATGGGACGGCTGGAGGTCGGTTGCAGGGGGAACACGCCTGCGCGGCAGCGGTGCGCTGGCAGCCCCAGCGGCCCCGGTGGGATGCCAGCCCGAGCAGCAGCCTCCAGCTGGTGCTGCCGCCCCCCGCTGCCGCTGCTCCTCACCTCCATCAAGCTGACCGGGGACGCGACGTCGGCGCCGTCCTGGCTGGGCCGCACCCCTGCAGCCGTTGCCAACAGGTGACGGAGAGCGTCTTACGTTGAGCAGAGGGGAGGGCGGGCAGCGTGCGCAGCAGACGGGGGTGCAGCAGCGGGAGGGAGGCGCCGCCGCAGCAGCCCAGGTGGTGACAAGAGCTGCACTGCGCCCCGCCCTGCCCTGCCCTGCCTGCTGCCACCTCACCTGGCGGGGGTGACGTGGGGAGGGTACCTGCAAGGCGGGGGAGAGGGGGGGGGGGGGGGGGGGGGAGCGGCGCAACGCGGTAAGTGTACTCGACATGCACTCTGGACAACCCTGGGGGGGCACGCGATACGCACGGCCGGCACGCGTTCCGGGCCTGCGGCCCTCACCGCCACGCCCCCCCTGCACAACCACTTCCCCTTCACCCCCCCTCACATGAACCCCCTCACATGACCCCCTCACATGAACCCCCTCACATGAACCCCCTCACATGAACCTCCTCACATGACCCCCTCACATGACCCCCCTCACATGACCCCCTCACATGACCCCCCTCACATGACCCATTTCTTGCTGCCACGCACGACCCCGTTCCAGGCGGAGGTCGAGTTGGGGGTCCTTGTGCCAGCTGCAGGCGGGCGGGCAGGAGGGTAGGCAGGCGGGCGGGCAGGCAGGCAGGCAGGCAGGCGGGCGGGCAGGCAGGCAGGCGGGCAGCAGGGGTTTGAAGAGAAGAGAAGGGCCGGCCGGCCCGGGCGGGAGGCACGGCGGCTTTCCGGCACCGCGAAATTGGCGCCCCAAGTGCTGCACTCGAGGCCCATGCAACGCCAGCACCCAGCGGCGCGGCCACCCGCCCTTAAATCTGCGTCGGACAGGCTTCCTGTGGTTGGACAGATGTAAAGCACTTGAAAGGAAAGGACCGCACGCACCTGCTGCCGCTTTTGAAGGGGCGATGATGAGCCAGCGAAATCGGGGCGGGACTCGCCCAGAAGGCTGCATAGGTGGCGTGTGTGTGGGTGGGGGGGTGGGTGGGGGGTGGGGGGTGGGGGGGTGGGGGTGGGGGCAGCCGGCAGGGCGTAGTGAGATGGTGGTCGACCGCTCCAGGCTGCAGCTAGACAGTGGCAGCCGCCGCTGCTGCTCCTCTGACGCCGCCGCCGCTGCTGCTCTGACGCAACGGCAGCAGTCACAGGCATGCGTCCGACCTGAACAGGTCTTCAGCAAACAGCTCGGGCACGGCGTAGTCCTCGGCAAGCTGCGGCGCGGTCTTGCAGAACGTCTTGTCGAATCTGCGGCGCAGGCGGCGCGCGCGCGAGGGAGGCGGGCCGTGGGGTGAAGAGGTGGGGGGGCACAGCCAGGCAGGCATGCTGCTGTCGGTACTGCCGCCACCCGGGTGGCCCGCCCTTGGAGCCGCCACGCCGAAAGGCCCGGCCCCCAGGGCCGCCCACTCAATCATTTAAAGTCCACGGGGAGCCAGCAGGGGTCTCATGGGACTGGTGGTGCTTCCTATCCACTGCAACCGTCGCTCCAACCCTGGGCTCACAAGTACAGCGGCAGCTCGTCATTGTTGGCATCGGAGTACTGCAGAAGGGGGGCGGTACCATGCATGAGTTGTCGTTGGGTGCAGCACGGGAGCAGGCAGAAGGGTGCCAAGGGCCGCTCAACCGTAGCAGGCAGGTGGCCTGCGCTTCACGCACGCAGCTGCCTGCACTGGCGTTGCCAGCCGCTGGCGCATGGCATCATTCCATGCATGCAACATGCACCAACGCTGCC